>JARQOD010000001.1:312474848-312656295 GCA_033576555.1 Oophaga sylvatica
GTTGTATGGAAACCAGTTTAATTTCCCCATGCCACGGCCTCTTCCCCACACCGAAGGTCCACCCATGCCATTTGTAATGGTTGGGGATGAGGCATTCCGGATGAGCCAACACCTACTTAAACCCTATTCCAGCCGGGACTTGGACCACAACAAAAAAATTTTCAATTACAGGCTGACCAGGGCAAGGAGAACTGTAGAGTGTGCCTTCGGTATACTGGTTTCCAGGTGGCGCATTCTGGGCACAGCCATTCATCTGAAAGTGCAAACAGTGGATGAAGTTGTGAAGGCCTGTGTGGTGCTACATAACTTTGTCATGGCGAAAGAGCACCCAAACTTTGAACTTGATGATGCAGCTCCTAACCCATTGCCTGAGTTCACTCAGCACCCTCTCAGGTCTTCTGTTGAAGTCAGCCAAATGAGAGACCAATTTGCGGCCTACTTCATCTCAGATGTAGGACGGGTGGATTGGCAAGAACAAATGGTGTAAAAGAATGTTCTTGTCTGTATGTAAATAAAAAATGTTTTTTTTTTACTTCAATAAAATACCTCTTGTTGTGAATGGGTTTGAGATGAGTTCTGAGCAGAGGCTCCCTCTGGTGGTTACAAGCGGTGCTAGTGAAGATTGTGAGGACTGGGAATCAGGTGTTACTGACTGGTCTTATATAAGGGAGTCATTTTCCCATCAGGGTTGCCGGTGATCAATTGTTCTGGTCTGAATCCTTCATTCCAGTTTCCCTTGTAGCCTGCTGTGTCGTGTCTGCATCTCCTGCTTACAGATAAGACTTTTGCTTCTTTTGTGTTTGTGCTATATTTTTGCATTTTGTCCTGCACTTCTTTGGGGGCCTTCAGGGTCCCCTCCGGGGGCTTGCCCTCTCAGTTTAGTTCAGCCACTGAGTTTTGTTCTTTTGCTTTTTCCAGTTTTTTCAGTGGCTGCTGTTTTTATTTTGTTACACCAGAGAACTAATTTAGGTGGTAGAGGTCGTGTGATCTCAGGTGATTTTGAAATTAGTAGAGTTGGTGCTTTTCAGGGTTTTCTGGGATTGCAGTAAGTACCCTTCCTATCCTTTTCTATTTAGATAGTTTGGGCCCCAGCGTTTGCTCATACTATTTTCTTTCTGTGTCAGTATTTCCTCTTGTCTAACCGCCATTACATGTTTGGGGGCTTTCTGTTATCTTTGGGGTTCTGCTCCGGGGCAGATAGCTTTCCTATTTCTATCTTTAGGTGTAGTTAGTTTCTCAGGCTGTGACGAGGCGTCTAGGACCAACGTAGGAACGCTCCACGGCTGCCTCTAGTTGTGGTGGTTAGTCAGGGTACTGCAATCTCATAGATTCCAACTGCTCTGGTGTATTGCCTTTTTTACCTGCACTCCTCAGCTACCGAAACATAACAACCTCTGTTTATACCTGTACCACGTGCAGTCTGTTTTTAAATTAAAAAACATTTATGAAATGGCCATGTTTACCAGTGAATTCATGATGCATATTTTTGGGTGCATCATGAATTTATTTTTAATCCTGACTATGTAGGTAAAAATACATGCACACAAGTTGTATGACCTTTATTTAACACATAAATTATTTGTGTCACTGTGACTTGATTTGGAACGCAGAGATAATAAAGATTATATATCTTGTTCAATACCAATGCCTGGTGGCATGCTGAAGTGGTGATGCCCCAAATAACGCATCGTCACTTCAGAATGTATCAGGCCTGGGCAGGTGAGTACACATGAGTTCTAAACAGCAGCATCGCTACAGTATGCTTCAAATTAATGCAGACTGAAGCAACGCTGCTGGTTAAAACTCATGTCTATTCACCTGCCCAGGTATGATAGTAATGATACAAGGCTGGGCAGGTGAGTACACATGAGTTATAAACAGCAGCATCACTACAGTATGCTTCAAATATATGCATACTAAAGCAACGCATCTGGTTAAAACTCATGTCTATTCACCTGGCCAGGTGTGATAGTAATGATACAAGGTCAGGGTATTGTACATATAAAGTGTATTTTCACCATCATCTCCTCTGTTTCTTCAAGACACACTGAATAGAGGATGTGCTCAATTACAAGCTATATCTAGAATCCCTGGCCTTGTATCACAAAGTGAAATAATGTCAAAAACACACCACACTCATTTCATTTTTTAGTATATCTGGCAAGGTTAAATAGATATGCCTTGCACTCAACATCATCCTCTATTCAGTCTGTGCAATATTAGCAGACAGACAGACTGTTGGTGCAAAAAAAGTAATATATTTGTGTTTTGGACTAAACATATCTCCATGAAGTACACAAACTTGTGTCATTCCTGTACTTATGTGTAGTCAAAAACGCAAAGTGTACATCGCAGTGTGTGTACGTCGCAGTGTGTAGGTGGCGAAATAAACACAAAGCAAACCAAAATTACTAAAAGAAGATTGGCACATTTATTTTGTACAACAGGAAAACAACATTTGAATTGCCAATGATTTTTTTGATTACATTTGTATAGATCACATTATAATTTCTTTTTATTAACAAAAAAAGATAATATTTCTATTCACAAAAAGGTTTTTGATAGATCAGATTAGTACAATTTGTGTCCAACATGAGCATGGTATTGTCACTGCCCCAGAAGTAATAGAAAAATAAGATTAGTACAATGTTTGTACAAGATGCCATTGGTAGTCACTGCCCCAGTAGTAATAGAAAAATCAGATTAGTACAATGTTTGTACAACATGCAATTGGTATTCACTGCCCCAGTAGTAATAGAAAAATCAGATTAGTACAATGTTTGTACAAGATGCAATTGGTAGTCACTGCCCCAGTAGTAATAGAAAAATCAGATTAGTACAATGTTTGTCAACATGCAATTGGTAGTCACTGCCCCACTAGTAATAGAAAAATCAGATTATTACAATGTTTGTACAAGATGCAATTGGTAGTCACTGCCCCACTAGTAATAGAAAAATCAGATTAGTACAATGTTTGTACAACATGCAATTGGTAGTCACTGCCCCAGTAGTAATAGAAAAATCAGATTAGTACAATGTTTGTACAACATGCAATTGGCAGTCACTGCCCCAGTAGTAATAGAAAAATCAGATTAGTACAATGTTTGTACAAGATGCAATTGGTAGTCACTGCCCCAGTAGTAATAGAAAAATCAGATTAGTACAATGTTTGTACAACATGCAATTGGTAGTCACTGCCCCACTAGTAACAGAAAAATCAGATTAGTACAATGTTTGTACAAGATGCAATTGGTAGTCACTGCCCCACTAGTAATAGAAAAATCAGATTAGTACAATGTTTGTACAACATGCAATTGGTAGTCACTGCCCCACTAGTAATAGAAAAATCAGATTAGTACAATGTTTGTACAACATGCAATTGGCAGTCACTGCCCCAGTAGTAATAGAAAAATCAGATTAGTACAATGTTTGTACAAGATGCAATTGGTAGTCACTGCCCCAGTAGTAATAGAAAAATCAGATTAGTACAATGTTTGTACAACATGCAATTGGTAGTCACTGCCCCACTAGTAATAGAAAAATCAGATTAGTACAATGTTTGTACAAGATGCAATTGGTAGTCACTGCCCCACTAGTAATAGAAAAATCAGATTAGTACAATGTTTGTACAACATGCAATTGGCAGTCACTGCCCCAGTAGTAATAGAAAAATCAGATTAGTACAATGTTTGTACAAGATACAATTGGTAGTCACTGCCCCACTAGTATAGAAAAATCAGATTAGTACAATGTTTGTACAACATGCAATTGGTAGTCACTGCCCCACTAGTAATAGAAAAATCAGATTAGTACAATGTTTGTACAAGATGCAATTGGTAGTCACTGCCCCACTAGTAATAGAAAAATCAGATTAGTACAATGTTTGTACAAGATGCAATTGGTAGTCACTGCCCCACTAGTAATAGAAAAATCAGATTAGTACAATGTTTGTACAACATGCAATTGGTAGTCACTGCCCCAGTAGTAATAGAAAAATCAGATTAGTACAATGTTTGTACAACATGCAATTGGCAGTCACTGCCCCAGTAGTAATAGAAAAATCAGATTAGTACAATGTGTGAGACAGTGAAGGAATATGTGTCGAATGGGGTGTACATTTCACCTAGGTACTGTGCTGTATGGTATAAGGGAAATATGTGGCTTTGTAAACCTAGTGGTAGAGAAAGGTCACTACACCCTACATTCAGTACACACTTGCAGCTCAGGCCTGAAACCATTCAGCTGTTAATTAGGAGACCAGAAGTAGGTGTTTGCGAACACAGTCAGAGAGCTCGCTTAGTCTGGACAGGGAGTCCAGGCACAAGAAGGAGTCTCCAGGAGTTTGAGCTATCTCAGTCTGGGTGCTCGATGTACCCCGGACACAGGAGTAGTCTCTGTGAGAATCCATGCGGATAGCTGCTGAATAGGAGGGGAGCTCTCTCAAGTCTGGACGTTGAAGGTGCCTTCAGACACAAGGAGGAGACTCTGTGAAACTCCATGCTGGTAAATGCTGAACATATGTGTTGTTTTGGCCCAGGCTGTTAGAGTCGGGACCCGGATAGATAGGGAAATCTATCTAAGTGTAGTAAGTGGCTGGACAAGCCCAGGTCTTATGTTTATGATTTGTTTTATCTGTTTGCTGTGGACTTTAATAAAGCTGGTTGCGGCCAGTTTTTACCAGAACTGCTGTCTCTGAATAAACTGTTTCTATGCCATTCCGTCTACCCGGACGACGATCTCAGAGCTATATCCCCTGAAAAGCTTACAATTGGCGGAGAATGCTGGGGCAGCACAGTGGCTGATACAATTAGTGCTAGAATGTGTGTGCAGCACAGTGGCGAGAGACAGCAATAAAAGGTGAAGTCTGTTGAAGCAGCAGCAGAGAAAAAAAAGTGTCAGCAAAAGAAACGTCTGTTGGAGCAGTCTTAAAGAGACAGTAGCCCTAATAGAGTTTGCAAAAGAGAAAAAAAAAAAAGTGTGTCTGCACAGCAAAGCTGAACTTGTTGTGGAAAAGACTGTGGAGTGTGCAGCAGCAAAGGAAAAGTCTGTTGGAGCAGTCTTAAAGAGACAGTGGCCCTAATAGAGTTTGCAGAGAAAAAAAAAAAAAAGTGTCTGCACAGCAAAGCTGAATTTTCTGTGGAAAAGACTGTGGAGTGTGTATGTCTTGAGTGAAGACTGCCGTTGTTGAGACAGAGAAGTCTGACAGCATAGATGACAGCATGGAGACGCTGTTTGAACAAATGGCGCAAGTCAATGTGCAACATAAGACTGCTGTGGTTGAGACAGATAAGTCCGGCAGTATGGAGGAGCTCGTTGAGTACCTGGTCCAGACCCAGCGAAGCATGCAGCAGAGCATGGAGCAGCAGCGCCTGCAGCACCAGCAGCGCATGCAGCAGGCCCAGCAGCAATTCCTGAAGCAGCAGCAGGAGAATAACCGGTTGTTTTTTGAGCAGGTGGCAGCACTACAAAAGACTTGCAGCGCATCGTCCCAAAGTAATGTTGCAAAGTCACCTGCATTGTCCGCTGTAAAGAAGGCGGTAAGACGGTCCCTGAAAAAGATGACACCTCGTGATGATGTGTAGGTATATCTCACTAGGTTTGAGGGACTGGCAGAGAAGGAGAATCTGCCCCTATCTGAATGGGCCATGATGGTCGCACCCTATCTGATTGGAGAACCCCAAAGGGCCTATGCTGACCTGAGCGAGCAGGACAGCCAAGACTATGCCAAGCTGAAAGCGGAGATTCTTACCCGGCTGGGTGTTACGGTGACAGCCCGTGCCAGGGGAGTTCATGACTGGAGATGCAGTTGGGAGTCTGCAGTCAGCAAACCTGATTATGGAGTTGGAAAGGTGATAGTGAACCGCTACACCTGAGCATGTCCTCCTGAGGTACAGCCAGAGGTCGGACAAGGAGACCACCAGGACGCCAATCGTCTGGTCAGCCTGATGGAGAAGGCCTTCGCCAGCAAAGACTGTCTCCGTGACCAGCCGTCTGAGAGGTCGTCACTTCAGAGTTCCCGGACGCTGAACTCTCGCGGTAAGAGCGTTCCAGCTGTTGGGGACATGTGGTATGCTGATAAGCGGGTTCAGGCCCGAGGGGACATGTGGGTGGAAAAGTGTGATGGACAGTGTTGGAGATGTCGTGAAATTGCAGCCAACTGTTCAATAGAGGGGGAGCCTATGTATTGTGATGTTGGCAGATCCCTCTCTCTCTGCACAGAACCTGTGTGTGTGTCCACCTCAGCCGAAGAGACTGGACCACAGGTGTCCCCGGTGGTTGTAAATGACTGCCCAGCACAGGCCCTCTTGGACTCAGAGAGTCCAGTGACTTCCGTATGTGACAGCCTGATTGATAGGGACTTCTTCCCTGATAAGCACCTGAGTGTGGTGTGCGTCCATGGAGACACCAAAGTCTACCCAGAGACTGTCGTGGACTTGATCCCCAAACGCGGGGAGGTTTCATGTGAAGTGGGGGTAGTGAAGAACCTGGTGCAACCCGTTATATTGGGTAATGACTTTCCCCGATCTAAGGATCTCTGGGGGAAAAATGTTTCTGATGGACAGTGTGATGAAGCTCCTATTGAGGGTGCGCAGTCCCGAGGGGCGGAACACAATGCTAGTGGGCCGTTAAACTTGTGTGATAATGATGATGATGATGATGATAATGATAATGATGATGATGATCATGATAATGATGATGACCATGATAATAATGCTGATGCTGATAATGATAATGATGATGATCATCATAGTGATGATGATACTGATCATAATCATGATAATGATATTGATAATAATGATGACTGTGATAGTGTTGAAATTCCTTTGCAGGTGATGGTGGGAGACGAGGATGGTGGTTCTCGGGAACCGAGTGTCCCTGACTTACCTGTGTCCTGTGACAATTTTGAGAGTGAACAATGGCGAGACCCCACTCTTAAAACGGCACAGGAAAATATAATTGTTCTAAATGAGGTTTCCCAAGAGCCTGGCTCTGAGGAGAGGTTTCCTCATGTTGCCATAAACACTCACCTGTTGTATAGGGACACTGAAGTCCAGGAGAGGTCGTGAGCCAGCTCCTAGTACCTGAGCTATATAGAAGTATAGTGCTGGGGTTGTCACATAGTCACATACTTGAGGGACAAGATGGTGAAGGTAATGTTGTGGATGACATGTTAACTAAGGTTCCAGATCAGGATGTGAATGAGAATGAATTGTATAACCCTGAAAGTTAGCCGGATGTGGCTGAGAAAAAGGGGTCAGACAGGGATAGTGGTAGTGATAGTGAATCATCTGATGACAATCAAGCAACCAGTGCAAATGAGGAAGGCATGGTAGCAGAGGAGGTTGAGAGTCCTGAGAGGAAGGCTGATGCTGACCTTGCAGTCGGACAGAAGATGGCATCTGAAGATGTTTTACAGTCGGCCGGTTCCCTGGCGAAGACTAAGGTGAAAGGAGGAGAGCTGAGCTTTAAAGGCAGGACTCTGAAACTGAAAACAGCACAAGTGGATGCTGTTGAAGAGGAGAAGTTATCAATGTATGGTATGGAGCTGCATCATGCCCCGGACTCTGAAGGTAATGCTGCAGAGGTGGAAAAAGCCATGGAAGTGGTGGTCACCAAGCCAGATGCCTCATCAGAAGCTGAGGTCTCAAGTGAAGCTGTGAGGAACAAGACTGACGGTAGGGCTTCTGAGCATGTTCTACCAGAAGAGCCTGAAGAAGGGGCCGAAGACATAAAGGACGTCCAATAGGTACCAGATGAATTGATTACTTCTCAGAAAAAACTCCAAACTGTGATGAAGGAGTGTGATGAAAACCATGAGCATCTTCGTGAGAAAGTCAATGAAGTAAAAGGAAGAATACAGGGAATCTCTTCGCTGCAAGAGCAAATGCTGCTCAATAAGTCTAAGGCTCTATATAAGAATGCTGTTGTCACAGTAGAACATTACAATTCAGCTGGAGACTTAGCGGATGAATTATGTGTACTGCAAAAGAAAAACGATCTGCTCCTTCTACAGTCCCAATCATTTGAACAGAGTAGCTTAAAATGGTCAGAGACCATGGCAGAGGAGCTTAATAGAAATAGACTTTATGAGTCCACCGATATTCAAGAAAATAGATGTGCTAAAGAGGGTTCAAGGGGAACTAGAGAAAAGTAAAAAAAAACCCTATACCTTCTGTGATAGTTGGTGACACATGGTCAGTGCACCAAGGACAGGAGGTACGTGAGTTTCTGAGGAAGAGTCAGCAGAAGTGTTCTGATGTGCCGGGTCGTACTTCTCTGGCCAGGCACTATATCGAAACTGAGCCCGGCCCTAAGGTCAAGATGAAACCGTGCAGGATACCCGAGGCCCGCAGAGAGCATAGGCCTGGGAGGGTACAGGGTAGTGCGGATGCTTCAGATGAAGAGAAAGCTGATGTTGGCTATGGCTCAGGTGAAGATACAGATGACAGTAGTGAAGATGAAGCTGATGAAGGCCATGACTGGTCCAGAGTTCACTGTCTCTTTTGGATTGTTGACCAGCCCTCCGGTCTGGATGACCAGCCCTCCGGTCTGGAGAAGAGGGGGGGATATGTGAGGCAGTGAAGGAATATGTGTCGAATGGGGTGTACATTTCACCTAGGTACTGTGCTGTATGGTATAAGGGAAATGTGTGGCTTTGTAAACCTAGTGGTAGAGAAAGGTCACTACACCCTACATTCAGTACACGCAGCTCAGGCCTGAAACCATTCAGCTGTTAATTAGGAGACCAGAAGTAGGTGTCTGCGAACACAGTCAGAGAGCTCGCTTAGTCTGGACAGGGAGTCCAGGCACAAGAAGGAGTCTCCAGGAGTTTGAGCTATCTAAGTCTGGGTGCTTGATGTACCCCGGACACAGGAGTAGTCTCTGTGAGAATCCATGCGGATAGCTGCTGAATAGGAGGGGAGCTCTCTCAAGTCTGGACGTTGAAGGTGCCTTCAGACACAAGGAGGAGACTCTGTGAAACTCCATGCTGGTAAATGCTGAACATATGTGTTGTTTTGGCCCAGGCTGTTAGAGTCGGGACCCGGATAGATAGGGAAATCTATCTAAGTGTAGTAAGTGGCTGGACAAGCCCAGGTCTTATGTTTATGATTTGTTTTATCTGTTTGCTGTGGACTTTAATAAAGCTGGTTGCGGCCAGTTTTTACCAGAACTGCTGTCTCTGAATAAACTGTTTCTATGCCATTCCGTCTACCCCGGGCGGCGATCTCAGAGCTATATCCCCTGAAAAGCTTACAAATGTTTGTACAAGATGCAATTGGTAGTCACTGCCCCAGTAGTAATAGAAAAATCAGATTAGTAAAATGTTTGTACAACATGCAATTGGTAGTCACTGCCCCACTAGTAATAGAAAAATCAGATTAGTACAATGTTTGTACAACATGCAATTGGTAGTCACTACCCCAGTAGTAATAGAAAAATCAGATTAGTACAATGTTTGTACAAGATGCAATTGGTAGTCACTGCCCCACTAGTAATAGAAAAATCAGATTAGTACAATGTTTGTACAACATGCAATTGGTAGTCACTGCCCCACTAGTAATAGAAAAATCAGATTAGTACAATGTTTGTACAAGATGCAATTGGTAGTCACTGCCCCACTAATAATAGAAAAATCAGATTAGTACAATGTTTGTACAAGATGCAATTGGTAGTCACTGCCCCACTAGTAATAGAAAAATCAGATTAGTACAATGTTTGTACAACATGCAATTGGTAGTCACTGCCCTACTAGTAATAGAAAAATCAGATTAGTACAATGTTTGTGCAAGATGCAATTGGTAGTCACTGCCCCACTAGTAATAGAAAAATCAGATTAGTACAATGTTTGTACAAGATGCAATTGGTAGTCACTGCCCCAGTAGTAATAGAAAAATCAGATTAGTACAATGTTTGTAAAAGATGCCATATGTATCATCACTGCCACAGAAGTTGTATAGAAATCTGCTTTTTTATTACAAATTTTTATTGCTACTGACGTTTTGGTGGTGATTTCGATACTCTGGGGTGTGCAGAGATGAAGAGCGGCTGGAAACCGATGAAGGGGTTCGAGGGGAAGGGGCAACAAAAGTAGTGGGTGAAGGAAGATCACACATCAAATGAGAGTCACTTTGAGACACATTAGGAGGAGAGGGTGGATGGACAAACAAAGATTTTTTATTTTTCTTCTTGGGACAGGAATATGCATGGACCGACTTCTCTGTGTCCGCCTTGAGCTGGTTGACCTTGGCCTTGAAACAAAAAAGACTGAATGTGGGTCAACGCTCTCATGCTCGGTGGTGGCAGTGGCGGTGGAAGTGTTGGCAGTGCTCGGAGTAACCAAAGGGTTGGCGGTGTTCCAAGGAGAAGTGGGTGCCCTTGAAATGGATTGTTGCTGACTGGTGGCGGTACTCATAGGATCAGTGGGTGCTGTGGCGGTAAATTGTTGACTGGTGGCGGTACTCCTAGAAGGAGAAGTGGGTGCCCTTGAAATGGATTGTTGCTGACTGGTGACGGTACTCATAGGATCAGTGGGTGCTGTGGCGGGAAATTGTTGACTGGTGGGGGTACTCCTAGAAGGAGAAGTGGGTGCCGTGGCCCAAGCTGGTACTGCGGTGGCTTGAGTCCATGACTGTGGACCAGTGTCTGTGGGGGTGTTGCTCCACACAGGAGCAGCGCTTGCCATGGTGGTGGCGACGGTGGAGTGTCCAACAGTACTCAGACTTGTGGTGGTGTAGTGGTGACTCGGAATGCTGGTGGCCGTGCAGTGGTATGCAGCAGAAGTCGGTAGTGATGTGTGGCGAATCAGTGGTGGCACTGTTGGATATGCAACCACTGACTGCTGCACGTACCGATTCTGCTGCATCTGCTGCAAGTAAGCATTGCTGCAGGCCTGCATCACACACAGCTGTTGCTCAGGAGTAAGGTGTTCCGCCATGCCCCGTTCTATTTTACTGAAAAAATGGTGCGCTGGTCTGTTGAGGTCGGCCTCCAGGCGATCAAGACGCTGTTCGACACTGTTGAAACGGTGATCCATGTGGGTAAAACCACGTTCCATCAGTGAAAAACCGCTTCCAACTCTGCCTCCAAGCGTCTTGATATTGCCTTGAAAGGACTCGCTCAAGTGAACAAACTCGGGCAAGACATTCCTCTCCATGGCCCTCTGCCGCTGACGGGAAGTGCCCGCAAAACCAGTGGCAGAGACCTGGGAGAGGGGAACACCTGATGGACCAGCTTCCTGGTCACCAGCTGTCTGTGTTGCTGACCTGCAAGTTGCTTCCAGGCTGTCGGATGGCTGGGACGAGTCCAAGGTTGTCCGAGGAAGGACCGCTTGAGGGACAGGCTGCATGGTGCTGCTCCAGGTGCTGTGGAAAGAAAAACAAAACATTACTATAATGCATGAACAAGAAGCATCAGCTGTAGAAAAGAAAATAAAGAAAAAAATTAAAAAAAAAGAAAAAAAAAAGAAAAAACTTACGCTCTGCTAGCAAGGACCGGTCTCAGGAACGCCAACTCGCGATAATAACGATATTTATTTCTGGGCCTTGCTTCAGAACCACTGCGAACCTGTCCCTCTGCTCGAACATCAGTGTTGAAGCGGTCCTTCATCGAGCGCCATCGTGTGCGGACTTTGTTCACTGTTGAGAAAAAAAGAAAACAATTATAGAATGCAGTCAGGGCAAAATCAGTCTCAACACACATACCTGAATGAAAATGTCAAACTGTCAATGCAGCATTATAAAAATCTATACAATACACAGGATAGTGACTGTTGGCCCAGATGACACTGTTGTGTTTGCTGTTAGAATATATCTGGCAGCAAAACCAACATTACCATGAGGAACAAGAGTGACTGGCCAATAACAAAAACCAATAGAATGCACAACACATAAGAAATCACAGGTCAGTGACTGTTGAAACAGATGACACTGTTGTGTTTGCTGTTAGAATATATCTGGCAGCAAAACCAACATTACCATGAGGAACAAGAGTGACTGGGCAATAACAAAAACCAATAGAATGCACAACACATAAGAAACCACAGGTCAGTGACTGTTGAAACAGATGACACTGTTGTGTTTGCTGTTAGAATATATCTGGCAGCAAAACCAACATTACCATGAGGAACAAGAGTGACTGGGCAATAACAAAAACCAATAGAATGCACAACACATAGCTCAAGAAAAAACAGGATAGTGACTGTTGACCCTGATGACACTGTTGTGTTTGCTGTTAGAATATATCTGCCAGTAAACCCATCAGTGGCCCAGGAACAACAGTGAGTGCAGCATAAAAACAAACACTAGAATGCATAACACATTGCAATAGCATACACAGGGCAGTCAGTGTTGAACCATAGGGCACTGTTGGGTTTACTGGCAGAATATATCTGCCAGTAAACCCATCAGTGGCCTCAGGAACAACAGTGAGTGCAGCATAAAAATAAACACTAGAATGCATAACACATTGCAATAGCATACACAGGGCAGTCAGTGTTGAACCATAGGGCACTGTTGGGTTTACTGGCAGAATATATCTGTCAGTAAACCCATCAGTGGCCTCAGGAACAACAGTGAGTGCAGCATTACAGAGAATGAAAATACTTACTAAACGCCTTGTAAGGTTCTGTGTACATGTTCCTGAAACTCAGTTTGTTTGTCAGCCATTTTACTTTCTGTCTTGCTGCAGCTATCTTGCCCTCAGTCAAAATGGAGTTTCCAGCTTGCATGTTCCCGCCCTGATTCTCTCCTTTTGCTTCTTAAGCAGCCACAGCTGAGCAATCAGTGCTTCAGAATCTAGCCTGCAGTGAACCTGTGACCTGACTCCTAAAGCCTTGGACCTTGTACTCCAGCTATTCCTACTGAGGAACTCTGAAGCACTTGTGGACTCTGAACCTGCTCTTTGAAAGACCCACGTTTGCATAGACTTACGGTAACAGAGAAGAAGATCCTGAACCTGTTGTGGAGAGTGATTGCTGAGCTTAGATTACTCTGGCCTGCTGTGTCTCCTGCTTCTGTGTCTGCAAACTGTGTGACTATTTTTGCCAACTTGTATGAAGTAATACAAGACTTTCTATATCAAACCTGTGTCTCATGTATTTTCATCGCACCCAAGCACAAGACGCTATATGAACTGTACTACATACATTACAAGATTCTGAAGCCAAAACGTTAGTGTCTGCTGGGTCTGGAAAGGCTGTGTCTGCTGTAACTGTGGATATCGGATGTCCGGTTGTACTTTCTGTGATGACAGTGGTTGTGACTTCTCACAACCATTCCGGTGAGCAATTCCCTTAAGTGTTTTTTTTTCTGCAGTGTTACCACAGGTAAACACTATTGTTTTTTTTGTTTTTTTTTCTCTTTTCTCTTTTTTGTCTGCTGTAACTGTGGATATCAGATGTCCGGGTGAACTTTCTGTGATGATAGTGGTTGTGACTTCTCACAACCATTCCAGTACTCCTGTCTTAAAAGATCTGGAAAATGGAGGCCCGCATAAAGGAACTTTGCGGAGTGACTGATAATATCCTTGCAGATTTGCAGAATATAAAGACCCGTTTTTCAAGCCTACAGGACCTCACTAATCACAATTTGCAAGTGTTTGGACAGACTGCCCAGGATTTGCGAGCCAGGATTGAGGTTCTAGAAGAGCGAGTCCAGGCTCCTGCCGTAGCCCCGAGTTCTGGGATTCCCAAGTTGCCCCCTTTTCGTTTTGGCGGTGAACGTAAGAAATTCAGGGGATTTATTAATCAATGCAATCTTTTTTTTTCTGCACATGCTTCACAATTTCCCACTGAACGATCTAAGGTGCTTACTATAATTATGTTGCTTACCAACAAGGCTTTGATGTGGGCAAACCCTCTGATTGAGACTGAGGATGATTGTTTGAATCACCTTGATGCTTTTATTTCAGCCATGGGGCAGGTGTTTGATGACCCCAATCGAGGTGCAACAGCTGAAGCAGCCATGTTAGCTTTGCGCCAAGGTAAGCACTCGGTAGCTGAATATGCCTTGGATTTCAGGAGATGGGCCCTTGATACCACCTGGGACAGTTCCACCAAAAAATCTATTTTTCGAAAGGGGTTATCTCCACTGATTAAGGAAGAACTTGCTCGTGCCGACCCTCCCACTGCGTTAGGTGACTTTATTAACTACTGCATCCGTATTGATACTCGTCTGACTGAACGCAGGCAAGAGAGATGGTTCGAAAGCAATCGCACTAACCTTTTCCTACCTTCCTCTCCAGCTAAGGAACCTTTGAGTAGGATTACACGGGAACCTGAACCTGAACCCATGCAGGTAGACTCTTTACAACGACGGGTTAGTGACGCACGCAAGGAACATCGTTTTAAGGAAAATCTATGTTTCTATTGTGGTAAGTCAGGGCACTTCATTATAAACTGCCCCAGCCGTTCTCGTAAGACTACTGCAGCACTCATTCATTGTGAGTGTTGCGAGAGGGGATCTGTCAGGTCCGAGCCTCAGGCTCCAGAGAGATCTGCAGCAACAGATCTTGATTTCTCGGACTTAAACTCCGTTACCTCTGAGGACGTTGACTGTGTAAACGCTGCCATTTTTCAAGTTTCCTCAGCGGTGTCCCAGCTGAGTTGTAAGAAAAACAATTCTCATTGCTTTCTTTCCATCAAACTCTGGGTTGACTCAGCTTGGGTGTCTAGCTCTGCTATGATCGACTCAGGGGCAAGTGGAAATTTTATGGATGTCTCCTTTGCTCTGAAACAGGGGATACGTTCAGTGAAGAAGGCTACTCCAGTACAGATGGAAACTGTGGATGGCTCCCTGCTGACCTCTGGACCAGTGGATCAGGAAACAGAGCCTTTGAGGGTTCTTATGGGTAAAGATCATCAAGAGAAACTGTCCTTTATGCTTATCTCTTCTCCCCACTTTCCCATTATTCTAGGGCTACCATGGCTGCAGGCTCAGAATCCTACCATTAACTGGGAGACCAAGGAATTACACTTTCCAGAGAAACAGATGAGTCCAAAAGTTTCAGCTTGCTCTGTTCCTAAAGGAACCATGTCAGTCCCTGAACTACCAGCTGTATACCAGGACTATGTGGATTTATGTGACAAGAAGAACGCTGACCAGCTTCCTCCTCACCGTCCATATGATTGTCCAATTGAATTATTGCCTGGAGCAGAGATACCTTTTGGTAAGATCTACCCCCTAGCGGGGCCCGAGCTAAAGGCTTTAAAGGATTACATAGACGAAAATCTAGCCAAGGGCTTCATACGCCCCTCTTCATCTCCTGCAGGTGCACCCATCTTCTTTGTAAAGAAGAAAGATGGATCTCTGAGACCATGCGTAGACTATAGGGAACTCAATAAGGTTACTATTAGAAACCGTTATCCATTGCCTTTAATCCCTGAGTTATTGGAGAGAGTGCGACATGCCAAAATTTTCTCTAAACTAGATCTTCGTGGGGCCTATAACTTAGTCCGTATTAGACCTGGGGATGAATGGAAGACTGCATTCAGGTCACGCTATGGACACTTTGAATATCTAGTTATGCCTTTTGGTCTGAGTACCGCCCCAGCCACTTTCCAACACTTGGTGAATGACATCTTCAGGGATCTCCTAGATACATTCGTGGTAATTTATTTGGATGATATTCTAATTTTTTCTAACTCCACAGAGGAACATCATGGACATGTGAGAATGGTCTTGGAACGTCTAAGACAAAATCATCTTTACATCAAACTTGAAAAGTGTGAATTCCATAGGACCGAAATTCAATTTCTGGGGTATGTACTGTCTACACAAGGAATTAGTATGGATGGAAGCAAAACCCAAGCCATCAAGGATTGGCCAAGTCCTAGAAATGTGAAGGAGGTACAGCGCTTCATCGGGTTTGCCAACTTCTATAGACGTTTCATTAGAAATTTCTCTGAGGTAGTGTCACCTATCACCCAACTTACCCGGAAAGAGTCTAGGTTCTCCTGGACTCCCCAAGCCCAGGAAGCATTTTCCCGTCTAAAAGATAAATTTACCACTGCACCTATCCTAGTACATCCCAACCCCGAGCTTGCCTTCATAATAGAGGTGGATGCTTCAGACTGTGCCGTTGGAGCTATACTCTCTCAGAGAACAGGTGAGAAGAATGTCTTGCATCCCTGTGCCTTCTTTTCCCAGCAGTTGTCTTCGGCTGAGAGGAACTACGATATGGGCAATAGAGAGTTGTTGGCCATTATTGCCGCCTTCAAAGAATGGAGACACCTTCTTCAGGGAGCTGCACAGCAAATAGTCGTCCTGACAGATCATCGTAACCTTGAGTTTATCAGGTCGGCTAAGTGCCTGACTCCTCGCCAGGCTCGCTGGAATCTTTTCTTAAACCAATTTAATTTTATCATTTCTTATAGACCAGGATCGCGCAATGGAAAGGCTGATGCACTCTCTAGGATTTACTCAGCAGAGACACGTCCAATTACTCCTCCTAAGACTATTCTTCCTGACTCTAGATTCCTAGGAGTAATTCATAATCAAGACCTACTTAAGGACATCAAGGAAGCATACCATGCAGATTCCTTTTTGGCACAACCCCCAAGGGACGTAAGTCTTGTCTTTAAGAATGGTGTGTGGATTCAGGGACAACGCCTGTATATTCCTGAAACAGTCAGATTGAGAGTATTGCAACTCATTCACGATTCCAAGATAGCTGGACATAGAGGAATTCTAAAGACACAGGAATTTCTCTCTCGTTTCTTTTGGTGGCCCACTTGCAGGAAGGATGTTTTAAACTATGTCACTTCATGTGAAGTCTGTGCAAGATGCAAAACACCTCGCTCCTCACCAACTGGTCTGTTACAGCCTCTTCCCACCCCGTCCCGCCCGTGGGGATCCATTTCTATGGACTTCATTGTGGAGTTACCAACCTCTCAAGGGAAGAACACCATTCTAGTGGTGGTTGACCGTCTAACAAAGGCAGCTCATTTTATCCCTTGTGTCGGCTTACCCACTGCAAAACAGACATCAGATTTGATGATTAAAGATGTGTTTCTCTTACATGGAGTACCGGATGAGGTTATTTCGGATCGAGGGGTGCAATTCACTTCTAGGTTTTGGCAAAATTTCTGTGCAGCATTGGACATTAAAGTAAACCTTTCTTCTGCTTTTCATCCCCAGACTAATGGACAGACCGAACGAACCAATCAAACCCTGGAGCAGTATCTCCGCTGCTTTATCTGCCACCTACAGGATGATTGGGTGGATCTACTTCCATTAGCTGAGTTCTCGTATAACAACTCTCAGAGTGCCTCCACTAAGCAGTCTCCTTTTTACTCTAATCTAGATTATCATCCTAACATTCTACCACGATTTCCCATAGAAACGCCTTTACCAGCAGTGGCTGAAAGAATCACGTCTTTACAGAAGAATATGGATCTTCTAAAGGAGAATCTGGAATCGGCTCAGGAAAGGTACAAGAAAGCAGCAGATAAATTTCGTAAACCTGCACCAGCTTTCAAGGTAGGAGACTTGGTCTGGCTGTCAACCAGAAATCTTAAGTTAAGGATTCCATCGTCTAAGTTGGGACATAAGTACATTGGACCCTATAAAATCAGTAAGATTATAAGTGCCGTTGCTTGTCGTCTTCAACTGCCCAGAACTATGAGAATCCACCCTGTCTTTCATGTATCCCTACTAAAGGCTGCGACACCCAATACGTTTCCTGGACGTTCTTCTCCTTGCCCTGACCCAGTGCTAGTCGATGGTCAGGAAGAATTTGTGGTGGAAAGGATTTTAGATTCCAGGTTGTATAGAAATCAGTTACAATATCTGATTAAATGGCAGGGCTACCCAGTGGAGGACAACTCATGGGAACCAGTCAATAACGTTAATGCTCCTCGCTTGCTCCGTCAGTTTCATCAGAGGTACCCACACAAGCCTGGCCTGAGGTCATCCGGAGGTTGTCCCTAAGGGGGAGTAATGTAAGGTTCTGTGTACATGTTCCTGAAACTCAGTTTGTTCGTCAGCCATTTTACTTTCTGTCTTGCTGCAGCTATCTTGCCCTCAGTCAAAATGGAGTTTCCAGCTTGCATGTTCCCGCCCTGATTCTCTCCTTTTGCTTCTTAAGCAGCCACAGCTGAGCAATCAGTGCTTCAGAATCTAGCCTGCAGTGAACCTGTGACCTGACTCCTAAAGCCTTGGACCTTGTACTCCAGCTATTCCTACTGAGGAACTCTGAAGCACTTGTGGACTCTGAACCCTGCTCTTTGAAAGACCCACGTTTGCATGGACTTACGGTAACAGAGAAGAAGATCCTGAACCTGTTGTGGAGAGTGATTGCTGAGCTTAGATTACTCTGGCCTGCTGTGTCTCCTGCTTCTGTGTCTGCAAACTGTGTGACTATTTTTGCCAACTTGTATGAAGTAATACAAGACTTTCTATATCAAACCTGTGTCTCATGTATTTTCATCGCACCCAAGCACAAGACGCTATATGAACTGTACTACATACATTACACGCCTTTTTGAGGTTTGGAGAGGCGCTGTCCCAGCCATCCATCAACGCTGCGGCCACCTCGTTCCATAGCCGCCGGGTCACCACATTGTCCTTGTACTGCGGATCACGGCTGTCCCACAACGGGACACGCTCATGGACCTGGCAGATGAGGGCCTTATTATCCACATACAGGTCGTCGTCCCGTTGTGGAACCTAGAAGAAACAAAATAAAAATTACAATCTTGTATATTTTTTACAAATAAAAGAACAATAGGAGTAGAAAAGAAATAGACATTCAAAGGCTATATACTTACATTCTGTCTCGCCACCGGGACTTGACTCGGCTGCGACTGCTCCTGCTGAGACTCCTCAATGGCCGTGTCCGACGATGATGTCTGAAAAAGAAACACAAATTTTAGCCATTTGTAGATTCAGCAGCTATACTTACCCAAAGGCAGGAAGATACTCACATCATGCTCTGCTTCGGCCAGTTCTTGCTGGGATGGTGAATATTCTGATCCAGAAGACATGCTGCAAAAAAAAAAAAAAAATTACATGAGCACATATTACATTATAAGGACAGCCTGTCATTTGTTTAAAGAATACTCACATTCTTGCACTTTGGATCGCTCTTGAGTCCAGGCACAGTGTCTCAAGGCAATATCCAGGCTGTTGTGGTCCAAGATGGATCTTGCAGTCTCCAGGCAATATCCAGGCTGTTGTGGTCCAAGATGGATCGTCCAGTGTCCAGCTCCAGTCTCCAGGCAGTGTAGTTTGGTGCACGCTGTTTGCAGGCCTTTTTATAGGGATCCAGGCTGTATCTTCAGGTCTTATCAGCATGCAGTCTCCAGGCAGTCTGTGTAGGGGTCTGTGTGGCACTGACACCTTCCTTTAATCTATACTACTTTTATCTAGACTCCTCACAAACAATGTATCTTGTCTAGGGGGTCATTGGACAAGTGTCTAGACAATGTTTACTAAAAAATCGCTTGCGCGCACAAGCGCTGACAATCGCAAAGGCACGCGCACGCCAGCGCCCACATAGACGCCAATGTTATTTTTTTGCGCATTTTTAAATAGGTGTGCCGGAAAAAAAAATGCAACATGTAGCGTCTAGCGCGTCTGGGCGCACACCTGGAAAATGCGCAGCGCACGCCAAACGCTAATGAGTGCGTGCAAGCGCAAGACACTGCGCCCGCCATGTTAATGATAGGGGAACATTGCGCATGCGACCAATAGCGCACGATGCGCAGCGCTAAAAAACGCAAGTGTGAAAGTAGCCTCAGATGGGGATTTAGTAGGGAGAGATTTAATGGGAGGGAAGTAGGGTTGGTGAAAGGCAGGCAGGCATGTTCTAATCATTGGAAGTAAATGCTGCAGCACTCTGCTATTTTCCACTTAAAATATCTAATATTTGTCTAGCAGTTGTGCAACTAGCGCAATCTGGGTAGAGATAATCGTACGTGACAATTTAATGGGGGCAATAATTTTCATTACTCCACATTTGGAGTGTCAGCAAGATGATTGAAAAAAATTATAATTTTCTATTGTTTTAAAAAATAGCTTTTCTGTATCTAACAGTTGTGCAACAGGTGCAATCTGGGTACAGACAATCTTATGTCACAATTTTTCAGAGGCAATAATCTTCATTACTCCACTGTTGGAGTGTGTCAGCAGGGGTATCGATAGGGAGTACAAGTTTCACCATTGTATAACGTGCCAAGCTTTTACAAAGGGCATAACATTAGCTACTTGGGGTATACATACATGACCACTAAGTACTTGTTGCAGAAGCAGGAAGAGGATGATGAGGAGGTGATTTCATGAACAAGATGGGTTTGGATAGTAAGGAATGGATTTTAAGACAACTTCCCAAACAAAACATTTGGGCTGCTTTTACATTATGTTGCTGTCATCTGTAGGGTTTACAAAGTCACTGGAAATCCAGTCAATTTTAGAAGAGTCAGCCGGTCTGCATTTTCTGTTGACAGGCATGTGCTCCTATCCGTTATGATTGCACTATCCAAATTAAAAACCCGCTCAGACAACACACTTGCAACAGGGCACAATATCACCTCCAAGGTGTAGAAGGAGAAGTCTGGCTAAATGTTGAGTTTGGACAACGAATAGTTAAAGCACACTGAAAAATAAGGAAGGACGCTGATATGGTCACATATGTAGTCCTTCACCATCTTGGTCAACTTCTCACTCCTCGTCATAGTTAAACTAACAGATAGCCCTTGCTGATGTGACAGACTCATGAAAATGTGTCAGTTGGTGGACATTTCCCCCCCTGAGTTGCACCTGGTATGCGTGGCCTTCTCCTGTAATCCTGTGGGTGAAAAAAGTTGGTACCTCTGACAGCAGCGTTGTCCCAGGGTAACCTTTTTACAAAAGTCTTCCACAACGGCCCTCTGGCATACATGCACTGTCTACCTCCGACATGAGAGAAGCAAATTTCTCCTTGTAACGTGGGTATTTCATGTTGGATAAAATGTGTTTCACGCAAGGGTCTTGGGAAAGGCATCTGGACATGAACTCTGCCATGTGTGGCAGACTACAAAGAGTCAAACTTTCAGTGTCCTCACCAGGAAGAACACAAACCATCCTCTCCTCCTCATGACGCATAGCCTCCTCCTCCTCCTCTTGTTCAGGTCATCCATGCTGGACAAGCATGAAGCTGGGATTGGGAGTCCCCTCTGCAGCGTAGACCAAAAACTCCTGCTTTGCCTCATCCTCCTCCTCCTGTTGATCGTCATGACCAAATGTGGCTTGAGAATATTGTGTGAGGCTGTGCTGTGTGCTATCAGCCACTCTAAAATCTTGTTCCATAACCACCTGCTCGGCATTCAAAGCTTCCTCTTTGAGATTCTGCAGGAAACATTTTAATAGACAGAGCAGCAGGATGGTTATGCTGATAATAGTGTCACTATCTTGGTGCAGTACTCGAAGTTTTAAAGAATCAGAAATAATGTCATTGACCCACACCCACTCGGCAGTTGTTATGTGTGGGGGCTAAGTGTTACTCTGATGGGCATTCAGAAGCTGGAAGTCAGACACTGCTCTCTGCTGTTGACTAAGCCTTGCCAACATATGAACCACCTACCACCTCAACACATTTATCTAACTATCCCTGTGTTGCCTATTCAAAATTTTCTTCATAACCAGGATACTTTTATCTTGTTCTCACACGCTTTATGCATTTAACAGCCCTCTGTGTCTGTACTTTTACACATACTGGTTGGTAACCGTTAATGCAGCATACATGAACACCCAATTTCTTTCATTATGGCTGGTCAGAACAATGAAAGCAATTGTTACCATCCACCTTTCTTGTCTCCCCATTTCCTCATGGATTTTAAGCTTGCGATCAGGACCCTCATTCCTCTTGGTATCTATTGTTTATGTAATTATTATTATTCTGTAATGTATTTTTCTGTCTGTTCAAGTCCACTATAAAATGTACAGTGCTGCGGAATATGTTAGCTCTATAGAAAAAAATGGTTATTATTATTAAAGGTCAAATTATAGCAGGTCACAAATCAGTCGGTGACAAGGCAAAATAAAGCGCTGCTGCAGCAAAGCTAGTCCTCTGAAGTCCTGAGAAGAGCAAATGTTGTTCCTATCTTCAAAAAGGGGAAGAAGGTGGACCCAGGGAACGATAGGCCGGTGAGTCTGACATCTATACCAGGAAAGATCTTTGAACAAATTATTAAACAACATGTATGTCAGTAACTGGACAAGAATGAAGTGCTTAACCAGAGTCAGCATGGGTTTGTAACTAATAAGTCATGTCAGACTAATTTAATTTCATTCTATGACAGAATCACTGACTGGGTGGATCAGGGAAATGCTGTAGATATATTATATCTTGACTTCAGCAAAGCATTTGACAAAGTATCTCACACAATCCTTATTGAAAAAATGACTAAGTATGGAATGGACAAGGCAAATGTTAGGTGGATTCATAACTGGCTTAGTGATAGGACCCAAAGAGTAGTAGTAAATGGCTGCACATCCAGTTGGAAGAATGTATCAAGTGGGGTACCACAAGGCTCTGTCTTGGGCTGTTGTGAATGGGTTTGAGATGAGTTCTGAGCAGAGGCTCCCTCTGGTGGTTACAAGCGGTACTAGTGAGGATTGGGAATCAGGGTTACTGATTGGTCTTATTTAAGGGAATCATTTTCCCATCAGGGTTGCCGGTGATCAATTGTTCTGGTCTGAATCCTTCTTTCCAGTTTCCCTTGTAGCCTGCTGTGTCGTGTCTGCATCTCCTGCTGTCAGATAAGACAATTTCTTATTTTGTGTTTTTGCTATATTTTTGCATTTTGTCCTGCACTTCTGTGGGGGCCTTCTGGGTCCCCTCCGGGGGCTTTTGCCCTCTCAGTTTAGTCCAGCCACTGTGTTTTGTACTTTTGCTTTTTGCAGTTTTTTTCAGTGGCTGCTGTTTTTGTTACACCAGAGAACTAATTTAGGTGGTAGAGGTCGTGTGATCTCAGGTGATTTTGAAATTAGTATGTTGGTGTTTTTCAGGGTTTTCTGGGATTGCAGTAAGTACCCTTCCTGTCCTTTTCTATTTAGATAGTTTGGGCCCCAGCGTTTGCTCATACTATTTTCTTTCTGTGTCAGTATTTCCTCTTGTCTAACCGCCATTACATGTTTGGGGGCTTTCTATTATCTTTGGGGTTCTGCTCCGGGGCAGATAGCTTTCCTATTTCTATCTTTAGGTGTAGTTAGTTTCTCAGGCTGTGACGAGGCGTCTAGGACCATCGTAGGAACGCTCCACGGCTGCCTCTAGTTGTGGTGGTTAGTCAGGGTACTGCAATCTCATAGATTCCAACTGCTCTGGTGTATTTCCTTTTTTTACCTGCACTCCTCAGCTACCGTAACTAACAGTATCACCGGCCCCAAAAAATTGTATGGTACTCACAGAAGGGAAAAAAAATATATATATATTTTGAAGGAAGAAAGTTGTCAGAGATATTTTTTCTGTTTGTTGCATTTTTTCCCTCTGTATCTCTGGGTGCTGGGGAGGATCTTTTCTCCCAATGGAGTTTGCACAGTTGTCTGGCCGTGGGGATCAGCTTGCCACTGAGGTTCAGAGTATTGCTGCATATCTTGCTAGGTTGCCTGTTGTGGAACCTAGGATCCCCATGCCAGATTTGTTTTCAGGGATCGAGATAAGTTTCAGAATTTCAAAAATAATTGTAAATTGTTTTTTGCCTTAAAATCTAAGTCTCAGGAAACGCAGCGCAGCAGGTTCAAATTATCATCTCTCTCCTGCGCGGCGATCCTCAGGATTGGGCTTTTTCCCTGACACCTGGGGATCCTGTTTTGAGTGATGTTGATGTATTTTTTCAGGCTTTGGGGTTATTGTACGATGAGCCTAATATCACTGATCAAGCTGAAAAAGCCTTGTTGGCATTAAATCAGGGCTTGATGACGCTGAGTTATACTGTCAGAGATTCCGTAGGTGGGCAGTCCTGACCAAATGGAATGACGACGCTTTGGCGGCCCTTTTCCGGAAGGGTCTGTCGGATAATGTAAAGGATGTTATGGTGGGATTCCCTGTCCCCTCTGGTCTCAATGATTCTATGTCATTAGCGATTCAAATTGACAGACGTTTGCGTGAGCGGAGAAGTATGCGTGGAGTGGTGTTGCCTTGTGAGCCAGCTGCTGAGCCCATGCAGTGTGATGGAGTGGTGTCTGGGGCACAGCGTCATGAGTTTTCGAAAGCGCAATGGGTTATGTTTCTACTGTGGTGATGCCTCTCATGCTATTTCAGTCTGCCCTAAGCGGGGAAGACGTTTTGCACGCTCAGTTGTCTTGGGTAGTGTTCAGACTAAGTTTTTATTAACTGTCACTCTGATATGCTCTCTGTCCTCATTTTCTGCTCAGGCTTTCGTTGATTCTGGAGCAACTATTAACCTGATGGATTATGATTTTGCTAAACGTTGTGGATTTCCCTGATACCCCTACAGAAGTCTATTCCCTACTGGGGATCGATTCTACCCCTTTGGCTGAGAATAAACCCCAGTTTTCTACTCAGGTGATAATGAGGGTTGAACCTGATCACCAGGAGTGCTGCAAATTTTTGGTTCTATATAATCTGCATGACATTATCGTGCTGGGTTTCCCTTGGTTACAGTCTCATAATCCTGTTTTGGATTGGAAATCTGTGTCTGTAACCAGTTGGGGCTGCCAATGTGTTAATACCAACACTCCTGTTTTTTCTGCCTCCCCCCAGGCTGAGGATGTTCCTGACTTTTTGTTTGATTTTTCTGATGTGTTTAGCGAAAGTAAATCTGCATCCTTACCTCCCCATAGGAGCTATGACTGCGCTATTGAATTAGTGCCAGGTAGTAAATTCCCTAAGGGTCGCCTCTTTAAACTTGTCTGTACCTGAACATGACGCTATGCGGTCTTATATCAAGGAATCATTGGAGAAGGGTTATATCAGACCATCCTCTTCACCCTTAGGTGCCGGTTTTTTCTTTGTGGCCAAAAAAGATGGTTCATTAAGGCCGTGTATTGATTATCGTCTCTTGAACAATATTACTGTGAAATATCAATACCCGTTACCCTTGATTTCTGACCTGTTTTCCAGGTGAAAAACGCTACTTGGTTTACCAAGCTTGACCTCAGGGGGGCGTATAACCTTATTCGCATTAAGCACGGGGATGAATGGAAGACGGCATTTAACACCCCTGAAGGGCATTTTGAGTACCTTGTGATGCCCTTTGGGCTCACTAATGCTCCTTCCGTCTTCCATCCTTCATGAATGACATTTTCAGGGATTTTGTGGACAAGTTTCTGATTGTTTATTTGGATGATATCTTGATTTTTTCTAATGACTGGGACTCTCATGTGAAACATGTTCGAACTGTATTCCAGATTTTGAGAGAGAATGCTCTGTATGTGAAGGGATCAAAGTGTCTTTTTGGCGTACAGAAGATCTCATTTCTGGATTCATTTTGTCCCCATCTGTTATTGAAATGGACCCGGTCAAGGTTCAGGCCATCTGTGATTGGTCCAACCTACTTCATTAAAGGCTCTTCAGAGATTTTTGGGTTTGCCAATTTTTATCGTAAATTTATTGGTAATTTCTCTGTTATTGTTAAACCATTAACTGATTTGACCAGAAAGGGTTCTGATGTGGTGAATTGGCCTCCTGAGCAGTCTCTGCGTTTCAGGAACTTAAGCAGAGATTCACTTCTGCTCCTGTTCTACGGCAGCCTGATGTTTCTCTGCCATTTCAGGTGGAGGTTGATGCCTCTGAAATTGGGGCAGGTGCCGTTTTGTCCCAAAAAGATCCAGAGACCTCTAAAAGTAACCCTTGTGCCTTTTTCTCTCGAAAATTTTCTCCTACTGAACGTAATTATGACGTGGGTAATCGGGAGTTATTGGCCATGAAGTGGGCTTTTGAAGAGTGGAGACATTGGCTGGAGGGAGCCAAACATCAGGTGGTGGTCCTTACGGACCATAAGAATCTGGTCTATCTGGAATCTGCCAAGCGACTCAATCCTAGACAGGCCAGGTGGGCCTTGTTTTTCACACGTTTTAATTTTGTGGTTTCCTTTCTTCCTGGCACTAAGAATGTTAAGGCGGATGCCCTCTCGAGGAGTTTCATTGCGGACTCTCCTGAGCTATCTGATCCCTCTGTTATTTTGAAGGAGGGTGTAGTTCTTTCCGCCATCTCGCCTAATTTGAGACTTGCTCTGGAGGGGTGTCAGGAGGATAGGCCCGAGCGCTGCCCTGTTGGAAAATTGTTTGTCCCGGACCAATGGAAAAAGAGTGTGATGTCTGAGATTCATTGTTCCGCATTGGCTGGGCATCCCGGAATTTTTGGTACCAGAGACTTGGTTAGTCGGTCCTTTTGGTGGCCTACCTTGTCTCGTGATGTCAGGGAATTTGTGCAGTCCTGCGGGACTTGCTCTCGCTCCAAGCCTTGCTCTCGCTCTAGTGGTTGTTGATGCCATTGCCTGTGCCCAAGAGACCATGGACCCATATCTCTATGGATTTCATTTCCGATCTTCCTGTTTCTCAGAGAATGACCACCATCTGGGTAATTTGTGATAGGTTTTCCAAAATGATACATCTTGTGCCATTACCTAAGTTGCCTTCCTCCTCTGAATTGGTGCCGTTGTTCCTTCAGCACGTGGTTCGTTTACACGGCATTCCTGAGAACATTGTGTCTGACAGAGGAGTCCAGTTTGTTTCCAGATTTTGGAGGACTTTTTGTTCTAAACTGGGTGTTCAATTGTCTTTCTCCTCGGCATTTCATCCTCAGACCAATGGTCAAACTGAGAGAACAAACCAGACATTGGAGACTTATCTAAGATGCTTTGTGTCTGCTGATCAGGATGACTGGGTCTCTTTTTGCCTTTGGCTGAGTTTGCTCTTAATAATAGGGCTAGCTCTGCCACTTTGATGTCTCCGTTTTTCTGTAATTCTGGGTTTCACCCTCGATTTTCTTCAGGACAGACGGAGGCTTCTGTCTGTCCAGGTGTTGACTCTGTTGTTGAGCGTATGCAGCAGATTTGGGACCAGGTAGTGGAGAGGTTGTCCCTCTCTCAGGAGAAGGCCCAGCGGTTTGCTAACCGGCATAGGACTGATGGTCCTCGGTTTAAAGTGGGGGACTTGGTCTGGTTGTCCTCAAAGAATATTCCTATGAGAGTACATCTCCTAAATTTAAGCCTAGGTTCATTGGACCTTATAAGATCATGGAGATTATTAATCCTGTTTCTTTTCGTTTGCTTCTTCCAGGGACATTTAAGATCCATAACGTGTTCCACAAGTCCTTGTTGAAGAGGTTTGTTGAGCCAGTGGTTCCTGCTGCTGTGCCTCCTGACCCTGTTTTGGTTGAGGGCAATCTGGAGTATGTGGTTGAGAAAATATTGGATTCTCGTTTTTCTAGACGAAGACTCCAGTATTTGGTTAAATGGAGAGGTTATGGTCAGGAAGATAATTCTTGGGTGTTTGCTTCGGACATCCATGCTAGGAGACTTATCCGTGCGTATCATAGAACTCATCCTGACCGACCTGGTTGCTCAAATGAGGGTTCGGTGACCCCCCTCAAGGGGGGGGTACTGTTGTGAATGGGTTTGAGATGAGTTCTGAGCAGAGGCTCCCTCTGGTGGATTCAGAAGCTGGACAGTAGGATGCATCAGTGTTGACTAGCTTGCCCTATGAACGTACATCCAATTTTCACATCCTGGTTGCCTATCAAATTTCTTCTAACCAGAATTCTATCTTGTTCCAGTTTATCCTTTACAGCCTCTGTGTCTGTACTTTTCACATCTGTTGGTCCAGTTAATGAAGCATCATGACACCAATTTCTTCATTATGGTGGTCTAGATCATATAATAGCATTGTTACCTCCACTTCTGTGGTGCCCCTTTCCCTCATGGTTTTGCTTCTCAGGTATCCCCATTCCTTTGGTATCTATTGCTTTTGTAGTTTTTTCTGTAGTGCTAGTTTTTGTTTCAACCACAAAAATGTACAGGTGGTAGAGCTCTGATGATAAACAAGGTGATTTTGAAAGTAAATTATGGGTATATATCAGTGGTGTAATGGCAATTGGCTGTACAAGCTACCTCTGAGTCCTTAGATTTTCCTATCTTAGATAGATGGTGGACCCGACGAAGCCGTGATTGCATCTATCCCGAAATTTCTTTCTTTTCCAGTATGTCCTCATAGTCTTAACCGCATTACATGGTTTGTTTAGGCTTGTCTATTTATTCTTTGGAGATCAGCTGACGGGTGGACAGAAGCTTTAGATTTCTATTTTGACTTCGCAAGATTTACAAAGTATGTACACATCCTAGAAAATGACTAAGTAGGAATGATCAACGCGCCATATGTTAGGTGGATCAGTAACTGCTATCGTGATAGACCCAAAGTGTGTAGTAATTGCCATTTTATAACTGCATCAAGGTACCGAAGCATGTCATTGGGCCCTGTATTGTTCAACATCTTTATCAATGATTTAGATGAAGGAATTGAGGGTAAACTGATTAAATTTGCTGATGACACAAAGGTAGGAGGGATAGCTAATACTAGAGACGAGAGAGAGAAATCAAAAAGATATAAATAAACTGGAGAAGTGGGCAGCAACTAACAGAATGGTTTTTAACAGAGAAAAATGCAAAGTACTACATCCGGGAAATAAAAATGAAAAAAGCGTATACAGAATGGGAGGAATAGAGCTAAGCAACAGCACATGCGAAAAAGACTTGGGTATACTAATAGATCACAGACTGAACATGAGTCAACAGTGTGATGCAGCAGCAAAGAAGGCAAATACAATTCTGGGATGTATTAACAGAAGCATACAGTCTAGATCACGTGAAGTCATTATTGCCCTCTATCCTCTTTGGTCAGACCTCATCTGGAATACTGTGTCCAGTTTTGGACACCACATTTTAAAAAAGACATCAACAAACTGGAGCAAGTTCAGAGAAGAGCGACCAGAATGGTGTCCGGTCTGCAAGCCATGTCCTATGAGGAACGATTACAGGATTTGGGAATGTTTAGCTTGCAAAAACGAAGACTGACAGGAGACTTAATAGCTGTCTACAAATATCTCAAGGACTGTCACATTGTAGAAGGATCATCTTTATTCTCATTTGCACAAGGAAAGACTAGAAGCAATGGGATGAAACTGAATGGGAGGAGACACAGATTAGATATTAGAAAAAACTTTTTGACAGTTAGTGTGATCAATGAGTGGAACAGGCTGCCACGAGAGGTGGTGAGTTCTCCTTCAATGGAAGTCTTCAAATAGAGGCTGGACAGACATCTGTCTGGGATGATTTAGTGAATCCTGCTTTGAGCAGGGGGTTGGAACAGATGACCCAGGAGGTCCCTTCCAACTTTACCATTCTATGATTCTATGACTTTTGGAAATGTGCACTGACACGTTGTACCTTGGCAAGTAAGTCCGGCAAGTCAGGGTATGTTTTTAAAAAAACACTGTACAACCAAATTCAGCATGTGGGCCATGCATAGAATGTTTTTACCAGCTTGCTGAGATTTAAAGCCTCCACCAAGTTTCACTCATTATAGCACACAACCAGACCTGGTTTTAGGTTCAGTGGGGAGAGCCACTGATCGGTCTGTTCTTTAATCACCTTCAACAGCTCTGCTGCATTGTGAACTTTATCACCTAAACAGATGAGCTTTAGCAGAATGTGTTGCCACTTTGCCAAGGCAGTGCTGCAGACCTCCAAGCTGGGGAGTGATGGGGAGGCTACTTTCGGTGAGAAAGAGAGACAGGAACTGGCATATGAGGAGACAGAAACCATGATGGAAGTGGGGGCTGCTATTCTTGGTGTAGATAAGATTTGTGTTGCCCCAGCTTCTGATTCTGTCCCAGACTGCACCAGGTTCACCCAGTGTGCCATCAAGGAAATGTAGCATCCCTGTCCACAAGTACTTGTCCACGTGTCTGTGGTAAAGTAGACCTTCCCTTTGACTGCATTGGCCAGAGCACAGCTGATATTGTGTAACACGACTGATTATGGCACACCGCATTGATGGCACATCGGGAAAAATAGTGTCGGATGGTAATCGAGTACCGTGGGGTTTGCAGTGAAATCAGGTCTGCGGACAGACTCAGTCCCAAAAGACGAAACGGCAATATTTCTAGGACTGCCAATCCGGCTATGTGGGTGTTTAGCATTTTGGCCTGTGGGTGGGTCAATACTTCTGCTTTCTATTAAACGTCTGGGGCACGGACAACTGAACAATACGCTGGGACAACGAACTGGATGTGGTTGCTGACTGTTGTGTCTGTGCAACTGCAGATTGTAGGCAGGAGACATCAGCGCCTGCTTCATGGACAGCAGATTGGGAAGTGCATAACAGAGGTGAAGGGGCAGTGGTTTCACCATCAGACAAAGATTTTGTACTTAGGCGTTGCACCCACCTACTGGGGTGCTTTGCTGCCATGTGCAAACTCCAGTTGTTTTGTCTGAATAATTTCAGAAAAAACTGTCATACAGAGGAACAACGCACCCTTGGCCTGTTATCTAGCCGAGTGTGGAGGCTCTGTGGAACAATTGACCAAGTTCTCCCTCTGGTCAAACCACTACTAGAGATTAGCGAATTTGTTCAGAAAATGATCGCCAAACATAAATTTGGCACAAATATGGTACATTTGAATTTGTGATCGGTAAAAAGAGCATTTTTCTTAATATCGGAAGAAGTCGGTAACATTCGGTAAAAGAATAAAAGCCAGCAATTCATGCACCGCTTTCAGTAAAATCACAGCGTGACAGGTTAAAATAGAATAGATAGAATAGATATATACACATAGAATACATAAATATATATATATATATATATATATATATGTCAGTGACAAACATATATCATAGAATCATAGAATGGTAGAGTTGGAAGTGATCTCCTGGGCCATCTGGTCCAACCCCCTGCTCAAGCAGGATTCACTAAATCATCCCAGACAGATGTTTGTCCAGCCTCTGATTGAAGACTTCCATTGAAGGAGAACTCACCACTTCTCAAGGCAACCTTTTCCACTCATTGATCACCCTAACTGTAAAAAAGTTTTTTCTAATATCTAATCTGTGTCTCCTCCCATTCAGTTTCATCCCATTGATTCTAGTCTTTCCTTGAGCAAATGAGAATAAAGATGATCCTTCCACAATGTAACAGCCCTTGAGATATTTGTAGACAGCTATTAAGTCTCTTCTCTGTCTTCTTTTTTGCAAGCTAAACATTCCCAAATCCTGTAACCGTTCCTCATAGGACATGGTTTGCAGACCGGTCACCATTCTGGTCACTCTTCTCTGAACTTGCTCCAGTTTGTTGATGTCTTTTTTAAAATGTGGTGCCCAAAACTGGACACAGTTTCCAGATGAAGTCTGACAAAAGAGGAGTAGGGGGCAATAATGACTTCACATTATCTAGATTGTATGCTTCTGTTAATACATCCCAGAATTGTATTTGCCTTTTTTGCTGATACATCACACTGTTGATTCATGTTCAGTCTGTGATCTATTAGTATACCCAAGTCTTTTTCACATGTGCTGTTGCTTAACCCTATTCCTCCCATTCTGTATATGATTTTTTCATTTTTATTTCCCGGATGTAGTACTTTGCATTTTTCCCTGTTAAAAACCATTCTGTTAATTGCATATATATATATATATATATATATTATATATATATATATATATATATTGTGAGGCAGTGACCGGGATCGTTTATGAAGGGCGCTATGTTTCCCCCAGAATGTGTACAGAGACCTATTATAACCATTGGAGTGCATTGCAGTCACACACACAGCTGCGGCTGCAATGCAGGAATGAAGGTGAGCAATGACCTGGTCAGACTGCCTGGCTAAGGAAGATTAGGTAAAGTCCGGCAGGTCCTTCATTCCTTGGAAGAGGTCACAGGAGGCAGTGGGGCGGCATCCTCCCTCCAACCCGGGTTTTCCAGTGGCTTTTTGCCACAGGTCTTTAAAACTCCTGCACTAAGGATTAGTGTGGTTCTATGTTTTGACCCTGCTAGGAGCATAGCAGGAAAGCTACGCAGGATTGCGTCTAGCTGTACCCACACCTGGCGCGGCTCTGCACCTGTCAGGCTCTGTTCGGCCCGGCGCGGCCGTTGTTCCCGGCCACCTTTGTTTATGGACTGATATTAACTTGGCTGCGTATCGGAGGACTTTTTCTGTTTAACCCGTGAGTTGCTGAATAAAAGCTGTTTATGTTGGACTTGCTTGGGTCACTGTCTCAGTTACTGCACGGTGTGAACACAGCCACCTTACAGCTTGGTGGAGAATGCGGGCACTGTGACTGAGGCATACCCACCGGCAGCTTCATGACCACAATCCGACCGGCCACTTTTCAGCCTCACCCCGTGAACAAAATGGAAGAGCTGTTAAAGCAGCTGGTAATTACACAACAGCAGCAGCTGCAGTCTCAGCGACAACAGCAGGAGCAGTACCTGAGTCTCCAGCGGCAACAGCAGGAGCGGGAGCAACAGCACAATGAGCAACAGCAGCTATTGTACCAGCAGCAACAAAAAACAAACAAACTGCTGCTGCAACAGATTTCTGCTCTGAGGGAGACCTCGACGGCGCCAGCCCCTGAATGTCGCGAGGCCCGAGACAGGGTTCGCTCAGCGTTGAGGAAAAGAATAAAAGCCAGCAATTCATGCACCGCTTTCAGTAAAATCACAGCGTGACAGGTTAAAATAGAATAGATAGAATAGATATATACACATAGAATACATAAATATATATATATATATATATATATATATATATATGTCAGTGACAAACATATATATCATAGAATCATAGAATGGTAGAGTTGGAAGTGATCTCCTGGGCCATCTGGTCCAACCCCCTGCTCAAGCAGGATTCACTAAATCATCCCAGACAGATGTTTGTCCAGCCTCTGATTGAAGACTTCCATTGAAGGAGAACTCACCACTTCTCAAGGCAACCTTTTCCACTCATTGATCACCCTAACTGTAAAAAAGATTTTTCTAATATCTAATCTGTGTCTCCTCCCATTCAGTTTCATCCCATTGATTCTAGTCTTTCCTTGAGCAAATGAGAATAAAGATGATCCTTCTACAATGTAACAGCCCTTGAGATATTTGTAGACAGCTATTAAGTCTCCTCTCAGTCTTCTTTTTTGCAAGCTAAACATTCCCAAATCCTGTAACCGTTCCTCATAGGACATGGTTTGCAGACCCGTCACCATTCTGGTCACTCTTCTCTGAACTTGCTCCAGTTTGTTGATGTCTTTTTTAAAATGTGGTGCCCAAAACTGGACACAGTTTCCAGATGAACAACATCAAAAAGAAAATGGGAAGCTTAATCACCATAAAAATATAATTTTATTCAAAAATTCTTTTAAAATACATGTGCGGATAAAAAATCCGGAGTGGGGACAGAAATATGCAGCAAATGGCCTAATAACAGGTATGAACAAGGTAAAGAAATGTAGTAGTAACACATATGCATATATTCAATATTCATAAGCCACTCAGGCTAAGAAAATATCAAATAGATATTGCCATATCCAATAACATAAGTATAGCTGAAAACATCTCCAAAAAGGAGTACGTTGTGAATGGGTTTGAGTTGAGTTCTGAGCAGAGGCTCCCTCTGGTGGTTACAAGCGGTACTAGTGAGGATTGGGAATCAGGTGTTACTGATTGGTCTTATTTAAGGGAATCATTTTCCCATCAGGGTTGCGGTGATCAATTGTTCTGGTCTGAATCCTTCTTTCCAGTTTCCCTTGTAGCCTGCTGTGTCGTGTCTGCATCTCCTGCTATCAGATAAGACAATTTCTTATTTTGTGTTTTTGCTATATTTTTGCATTTTGTCCTGCACTTCTGTGGGGGCCTTCTGGGTCCCCTCCGGGGGCTTTTGCCCTCTCAGTTTAGTCCAGCCACTGTGTTTTGTACTTTTGCTTTTTGCAGTTTTTTCAGTGGCTGCTGTTTTTGTTACACCAAAGAACTAATTTAGGTGGTAGAGGTCGTGTGATCTCAGGTGATTTTGAAATTAGTAGAGTTGGTGTTTTTCAGGGTTTTCTGGGATTGCAGTAAGTACCCTTCCTGTCCTTTTCTATTTAGATAGTTTGGGCCCCAGCGTTTGCTCATACTATTTTCTTTCTGTGTCAGTATTTCCTCTTGTCTAACCGCCATTACATGTTTGGGGGCTTTCTATTATCTTTGGGGTTCTGCTCCGGGGCAGATAGCTTTCCTATTTCTATCTTTAGGTGTAGTTAGTTTCTCAGGCTGTGACGAGGCGTCTAGGACCATCGTAGGAACGCTCCACGGCTGCCTCTAGTTGTGGTGGTTAGTCAGGGTACTGCAATCTCATAGATTCCAACTGCTCTGGTGTATTTCCTTTTTTACCTGCACTCCTCAGCTACCGTAACATAACAGTATCACGGCCATAAAAATTGTATGGTACTCACAGAAGGGAAAAAATATTTTGAAGGAAGAAAAGTTGTCAGAGATATTTTTCTGTTTGTTGCATTTTTTTTTTTTTTTTCCCTCTGTATCTCTGGGTGCTGGGGAGGATCTTTTCTCCCAATGGAGTTTGCACAGTTGTCTGGCCGTGTGGATCAGCTTGCCACTGAGGTTCGGAGTATTGCTGCATATCTTGCTAGGTTGCCTGTTGTGGAACCTAGGATCCCCATGCCAGATTTGTTTTCAGGGGATCGAGCTAAGTTTCAGAATTTCAAAAATAATTGTAAATTGTTTCTTGCCTTAAAATCTAAGTCCTCAGGAAACGCAGCGCAGCAGGTTCAAATTGTCATCTCTCTCCTGCGCGGCGATCCTCAGGATTGGGCTTTTTCCCTCACACCTGTTTTGAGTGATGTTGATGCATTTTTTCAGGCTTTGGGGTTATTGTACGATGAGCCTAATGTCACTGATCAAGCTGAAAAAGCCTTGTTGGCATTAAATCAGGGGCTTGATGACGCTGAGTTATACTGTCAGAGATTCCGTAGGTGGGCAGTCCTGACCAAATGGAATGACGACGCTTTGGCGGCCCTTTTCCGGAAGGGTCTGTCGGATAATGTAAAGGATGTTATGGTGGGATTCCCTGTCCCCTCTGGTCTCAATGATTCTATGTCATTAGCGATTCAAATTGACAGACGTTTGCGTGAGCGGAGAAGTATTCGTGGAGTGGTGTTGCCTTGTGAGCCAGCTGCTGAGCCCATGCAGTGTGATGGAGTGGTGTCTGGGGCACAGCGTCATGAGTTTCGAAAGCGCAATGGGTTATGTTTCTACTGTGGTGATGCCTCTCATGCTATTTCAGTCTGCCCTAAGCGGGGAAGACGTTTTGCACGCTCAGTTGTCTTGGGTAGTGTTCAGACTAAGTTTTTATTAACTGTCACTCTGATATGCTCTCTGTCCTCATTTTCTGCTCAGGCTTTCGTTGATTCTGGAGCAGCTATTAACCTGATGGATTATGATTTTGCTAAACGTTGTGGATTTCCCTTGATACCCCTACAGAAGTCTATTCCCTACTGGGGATCGATTCTACCCCTTTGGCTGAGAATAAACCCCAGTTTTCTACTCAGGTGATAATGAGGGTTGAACCTGATCACCAGGAGTGCTGCAAATTTTTGGTTCTATATAATCTGCATGACATTATCGTGCTGGGTTTCCCTTGGTTACAGTCTCATAATCCTGTTTTGGATTGGAAATCTGTGTCTGTAACCAGTTGGGGCTGCCAATGTGTTAATACCAACACTCCTGTTTTTTCTGCCTCCCCCAGGCTGAGGATGTTCCTGACTTTTTGTTTGATTTTTCTGATGTGTTTAGCGAAAGTAAATCTGCATCCTTACCTCCCCATAGGAGCTATGACTGCGCTATTGAATTAGTGCCAGGTAGTAAATTCCCTAAGGGTCGCCTTTTTAACTTGTCTGTACCTGAACATGACGCTATGCGGTCTTATATCAAGGAATCATTGGAGAAGGGTCATATCAGACCATCCTCTTCACCCTTAGGTGCCGGTTTTTTCTTTGTGGCCAAAAAAGATGGTTCATTAAGGCCGTGTATTGATTATCGTCTCTTGAACAATATTACTGTGAAATATCAATACCCGTTACCCTTGATTTCTGACCTGTTTTCCAGGGTGAAAAACGCTACTTGGTTTACCAAGCTTGACCTCAGGGGGGCGTATAACCTTATTCGCATTAAGCACGGGGATGAATGGAAGACGGCATTTAACACCCCTGAAGGGCATTTTGAGTACCTTGTGATGCCCTTTGGGCTCACTAATGCTCCTTCCGTCTTCCAGTCCTTCATGAATGACATTTTCAGGGATTTTGTGGACAAGTTTCTGATTGTTTATTTGGATGATACCTTGATTTTTTCTAATGACTGGGACTCTCATGTGAAACATGTTCGAACTGTATTCCAGATTTTGAGAGAGAATGCTCTGTATGTGAAGGGATCAAAGTGTCTTTTTGGCGTACAGAAGATCTCATTTCTGGGATTCATTTTGTCCCCATCTGTTATTGAAATGGACCCGGTCAAGGTTCAGGCCATCTGTGATTGGGTCCAACCTACTTCATTAAAGGCTCTTCAGAGATTTTTGGGTTTTGCCAATTTTTATCGTAAATTTATTGGTAATTTCTCTGTTATTGTTAAACCATTAACTGATTTGACCAGAAAGGGTTCTGATGTGGTGAATTGGCCTCCTGAGGCAGTCTCTGCGTTTCAGGAACTTAAGCAGAGATTCACTTCTGCTCCTGTTCTACGGCAGCCTGATGTTTCTCTGCCATTTCAGGTGGAGGTTGATGCCTCTGAAATTGGGGCAGGTGCCGTTTTGTCCCAAAAAGATCCAGAGACCTCTAAAAGTAACCTTGTGCCTTTTTCTCTCGAAAATTTTCTCCTACTGAACGTAATTATGACGTGGGTAATCGGGAGATATTGGCCATGAAGTGGGCTTTTGAAGAGTGGAGACATTGGCTGGAGGGAGCCAAACATCAGGTGGTGGTCCTTACGGACCATAAGAATCTGGTCTATCTGGAATCTGCCAAGCGACTCAATCCTAGACAGGCCAGGTGGGCCTTGTTTTTCACACGTTTTAATTTTGTGGTTTCCTTTCTTCCTGGCACTAAGAATGTTAAGGCGGATGCCCTCTCGAGGAGTTTCCTTGCGGACTCTCCTGAGCTATCTGATCCCTTGTTATTTTGAAGGAGGGTGTAGTTCTTTCCGCCATCTCGCCTAATTTGAGACTTGCTCTGGAGGGGTGTCAGGAGGATAGGCCCGAGCGCTGCCCTGTTGGAAAATTGTTTGTCCCGGACCAATGGAAAAAGAGTGTGATGTCTGAGATTCATTGTTCCGCATTGGCTGGGCATCCCGGAATTTTTGGTACCAGAGACTTGGTTAGTCGGTCCTTTTGGTGGCCTACCTTGTCTCGCGATGTCAGGGAATTTGTGCAGTCCTGCGGGACTTGCTCTCGCTCCAAGCCTTGCTCTCGCTCTAGTGGTTTGTTGATGCCATTGCCTGTGCCCAAGAGACCATGGACCCATATCTCTATGGATTTCATTTCCGATCTTCCTGTTTCTCAGAGAATGACCACCATCTGGGTAATTTGTGATAGGTTTTCCAAAATGATACATCTTGTGCCATTACCTAAGTTGCCTTCCTCCTCTGAATTGGTGCCGTTGTTCCTTCAGCACGTGGTTCGTTTACACGGCATTCCTGAGAACATTGTGTCTGATAGAGGAGTCCAGTTTGTTTCCAGATTTTGGAGGACTTTTTGTTCTAAACTGGGTGTTCAATTGTCTTTCTCCTCGGCATTTCATCCTCAGACCAATGGTCAAACTGAGAGAACAAACCAGACATTGGAGACTTATCTAAGATGCTTTGTGTCTGCTGATCAGGATGACTGGGTCTCTTTTTTGCCTTTGGCTGAGTATGCTCTTAATAATAGGGCTAGCTCTGCCACTTTGATGTCTCCGTTTTTCTGTAATTCTGGGTTTCACCCTCGATTTTCTTCAGGACAGACGGAGGCTTCTGTCTGTCCAGGTGTTGACTCTGTTGTTGAGCGTATGCAGCAGATTTGGGACCAGGTAGTGGAGAGGTTGTCCCTCTCTCAGGAGAAGGCCCATCGGTTTGCTAACCGGCATAGGACTGATGGTCCTCGGTTTAAAGTGGGGGACTTGGTCTGGTTGTCCTCAAAGAATATTCCTATGAGAGTAGCATCTCCTAAATTTAAGCCTAGGTTCATTGGACCTTATAAGATCATGGAGATTATTAATCCTGTTTCTTTTCGTTTGCTTCTTCCAGGGACATTTAAGATCCATAACGTGTTCCACAAGTCCTTGTTGAAGAGGTTTGTTGAGCCAGTGGTTCCTGCTGCTGTGCCTCCTGACCCTGTTTTGGTTGAGGGCAATCTGGAGTATGTGGTTGAGAAAATATTGGATTCTCGTTTTTCTAGACGAAGACTCCAGTATTTGGTTAAATGGAGAGGTTATGGTCAGGAAGATAATTCTTGGGTGTTTGCTTCGGACATCCATGCTAGGAGACTTATCCGTGCGTATCATAGAACTCATCCTGACCGACCTGGTTGCTCAAATGAGGGTTCGGTGACCCCTCCTCAAGGGGGGGGTACTGTTGTGAATGGGTTTGAGATGAGTTCTGAGCAGAGGCTCCCTCTGGTGGTTACAAGCGGTACTAGTGAGGATTGGGAATCAGGTGTTACTGATTGGTCTTATTTAAGGGAATCATTTTCCCATCAGGGTTGCCGGTGATCAATTGTTCTGGTCTGAATCCTTCTTTCCAGTTTCCCTTGTAGCCTGCTGTGTCGTGTCTGCATCTCCTGCTATCAGATAAGACAATTTCTTATTTTGTGTTTTTGCTATATTTTTGCATTTTGTCCTGCACTTCTGTGGGGGCCTTCTGGGTCCCCTCCGGGGGCTTTTGCCTCTCAGTTTAGTCCAGCCACTGTGTTTTGTACTTTTGCTTTTTGCAGTTTTTTCAGTGGCTGCTGTTTTTGTTACACCAGAGAACTAATTTAGGTGGTAGAGGTCGTGTGATCTCAGGTGATTTTGAAATTAGTAGAGTTGGTGTTTTTCAGGGTTTTCTGGGATTGCAGTAAGTACCCTTCCTGTCCTTTTCTATTTAGATAGTTTGGGCCCCAGCGTTTGCTCATACTATTTTCTTTCTGTGTCAGTATTTCCTCTTGTCTAACCGCCATTACATGTTTGGGGGCTTTCTATTATCTTTGGGGTTCTGCTCCGGGGCAGATAGCTTTCCTATTTCTATCTTTAGGTGTAGTTAGTTTCTCAGGCTGTGACGAGGCGTCTAGGACCATCGTAGGAACGCTCCACGGCTGCCTCTAGTTGTGGTGGTTAGTCAGGGTACTGCAATCTCATAGATTCCAACTGCTCTGGTGTATTTCCTTTTTTACCTGCACTCCTCAGCTACCGTAACATAACAGGAGTATGTGTATATGCATCAATAGAGTAGACAATAAATGGACTAGCTCCCCCACCAAAATGCTAACGTTATGATACCCGTGTGCAAGTGTAGAGTCCGCAGCAAGTGCTATAAATGTATGCAACAGTTTGCACTCCAATGCACAAAGCAATTTACGGCATATAAAATGGTAAGTTGCTAGTGGGAGATCATACCTGCTAGTAGCCTGCACCCCTGATGCGCGTTTCGCGTTAGCTTGTTCACAAGGGAGCGTTGTATACATGTGCTCTTTGTTACAACTATTTATAGAACCCGGCGTGTTTGATTACAGCGCTTCAGCTGACTCACCGCCCGACGTCAGCATGGATCAGCGTCACATGACGTCCAGGCCCAGCCCTCCACTCCACGCGTCAGAGCAGGGGAGAGCACAGGCGCCAATGCAGACGCGTTACCATGGTGATCGTGAAAGCAGGAAGTCAGGTGAAGTGTGTAACGCCGCTATAGGGAATCATGCTAGATGTCTGCAGCTTGCACGTTAGTAAATCATATCGCTAGCATCTGAAGATTTTCATTGCAGTTTACCCATTTAGATGTTAGATACCTGCAATTTGCACGTTGGTAAATCATGTCGCTAACATCTAAAAGGTTTACATTGCATGTTTAACCACTATAGATAGAGGACAAGAGCCGATGGTTCAGTATACAGCATATACGTCCCTGCATGCAATTTGTGAAGACAAAATACAGACGGATGAAAGATATATATAAAATATATAAAAAATATATAAATTATCAGGGAAGTTAAACAGGAAGAAAAATCAAAGTGATAAAAATAAAAGTAAACTGAAAAATATACATATAAAGGGTAAACTATGAATAATAAGACAATAGTATATATGAATAATGGATTATGTGATCAGTAACACCTAAATGCATACCAATAGTGGACTATTAATAGTGAAACAATAATATATATAAACAAATATATACAAATAATATAATATAGTGATCGATAAGACCCGAATGGCAGGCTTATCGTGCAAAGTATGTATATAAAACCATTGTACAATATCCCCAGTGATCTTTTAGTATATGAGTCATATGCCTATAAATATAATATGCATATGAATAAAAAACATAAAAAATGAATAGAAGAATACATTTGTCATACTGTGTTCATTCTAAACAGACATTGTATAATAGGTGAAGACATATAAAATGTGATTAATCAAATTATTCTTCTCCTCTTTTTGCTTCTCAATCATATCATCCGTAAATGGAATTATGGGCTACAGGGCAGAATCACCATCACATCCTCTCTCGAAGGGATCCGCCGAGCATGAAAGAATGAAAACGTCAACAGGTATATATAAATCTAAAATGTATATAAAAAAATATTGAATGACAACAATTTAAATATCAGATTGACCTGTAAATACAGCCAATCTAGTATAGATTTTTGGATATATTGATATCCACCTATTATACAATGTCTGTTTAGAATGAACACAGTATGACAAATGTATTCTTCTATGCATTTTTTATGTTTTTTATTCATATGCATATTATATTTATAGGCATATGACTCATATACTAAAAGATCACTGGGGATATTGTACAATGGTTTTATATACATACTTTGGAAGATAAGCCTGCCATTCGGGTCTTATCGATCACTATATTATATTATTTGTATATATTTGTTTATATATATTATTGTTTCACTATTAATAGTCCACTATTGGTATGCATTTAGGTGTTACTGATCACATAATCCATTATTCATATATACTATTGTCTTATTATTCATAGTTTACCCTTTATATGTATATTTTTCAGTTTACTTTTATTTTTATCACTTTGATTTTTCTTCCTGTTTAACTTCCCTGATAATTTATATATTTTTTATATATTTTATGTATATCTTTCATCCGTCTGTATTTTGTCTTCACAAATTGCATGCAGGGCCGCATATGCTGTATACTGAACCATCGGCTCTTGTCCTCTATCTATAGTGGTTAAACATGCAATGTAAACCTTTTAGATGTTAGCGACATGATTTACCAACTTGCAAATTGCAGGTATCTAACATCTAAATGGGTAAACTGCAATGAAAATCTTCAGATGCTAGCGATATGATTTACTAACGTGCAAGCTGCAGACATCTAGCATGATTCCCTATAGCGGCGTTACACACTTCACCTGACTTCCTGCTTTCACGATCACCATGGTAACGCGTCTGCATTGGCGCCTGTGCTCTCCCCTGCTCTGACGCGTGGAGTGGAGGGCTGGGCCTGGACGTCATGTGACGCTGATCCATGCTGACGTCGGGCGGTGAGTCAGCTGAAGCGCTGTAATCAAACACGCCGGGTTCTATAAATAGTTGTAACAAAGAGCACATGTATACAACGCTCCCTTGTGAACAAGCTAACGCGAAACGCGCATCAGGGGTGCAGGCTACTAGCAGGTATGATCTCCCACTAGCAACTTACCATTTTATATGCCGTAAATTGCTTTGTGCATTGGAGTGCAAACTGTTGCATACATTTATAGCACTTGCTGCGGACTCTGCACTTGCACACGGGTATCATAACGTTAGCATTTTTGGTGGGGGAGCTAGTCCATTTATTGTCTACTCTATTGATGCATATACACATACTCCTTTTTGGAGATGTTTTCAGCTATACTTATGTTATTGGATATGGCAATATCTATTTGATATTTTCTTAGCCTGAGTGGCTTATGAATATTGAATATATGCATATATGTTACTAGTACATTTCTTTACCTTGTTCATACCTGTTATTAGGCCATTTGCTGCATATTTCTGTCCCCACTCCGGATTTTTTATCCGCACATGTATTTTAAAAGAATTTTTGAATAAAAATTATATTTTATGGTGATTAAGCTTCCCATTTTCTTTTTGATGTTGTTGATATTTGGAAGTACTATTTAGCTAGGCAATATATTTATGTGATGCTCATGATTCTTTGCTGTACCTAGTTTACAGCTTTTTCTTTTTTGTCAGATGGATACTAAAGCTAAGGACCAGGATTGGTTATCATGCTTAGATACTGTATTTAGTGGGGGCAATATGCAGAGTGACACTAATGAGAATGGGCAGAAAACAGTGTTAAAAAGCTCCATCAAATCCTCCCTTAAGAAAAGGGCTCGTACTTGGTGGAATAAAGCCTCCTTAGAAAATTATTTATCCAAAGGACTGATACCCAGAGGTTTGCGTGTGCGCATCATGCCATCATTTCCTGTTGAGGATAGTACCTTCAGAACTAGGTGGGAAGAAGCATGCAACACCTGTTCAAAATCATTGATGGAATTACTCATAGGCAACAATAAAAAAAGCTTAGATAAAATGGACTTAGAAATAGAAAGAATACGCCTCAAACTGCAGCAAAACCTGTCAACTGCAGAAATGGAGACGCTTAATAAAGATATAGATACACAATCATTGGTTTGGGAGAAGGAGATTAAGGAAACCAAAACCAGAAAATTCCAAAGGGATCTATTGGATTTTAAAAATGGCACCGTATATAGATGGCAACAACCCGCAAAAAATGGGTATGTCAGTGCTAGATCTATATCTTTATCTCACTGTCATCCAAAGAGGATGAGGATAATCCGCAACGAAGTTACAATCTACGTAGGAATTATGGGAGAAGGAATGATACCCCAGGAGACATGACAGGCGTTTTAATACTCCGGCTAATCCTAAACTGCAGGTGATCAACCTTTCTAAAATTGAGTTAACTGCATCTCAGATTGAGGTACTCAAACTAGGTCTGTCTTTTTCACCAACTGCTCCTTTTGATTCTTTTGCAGCGGTAAAAGATTTGCATTTATTTGCACGTAAACTAGTCCTTAAAAAACTGCATGAGAAACCTAACACAGAAGAGCACTGGACAGAACAGGAATTGCAAGCAATAGCTAATTTAGAGGAACTCCAGGAGGAGCAGGAAGGCAATACTGTGGTAGGTAAATTTCAACCACCTATCCCTAAGAAATTTCCACCGATGTACTTATATCCCAACATTGAAATTTTTGTGAAATTGGTAGCGCAGGGATTTGAGAATATTTCAAATAGGATTACATGTGATAATCTCACTAGAGATCAGAGAACAGCACTTAGGGATTTGAAAAAACTTAAAGGAGTGACGATAAAACCTGCAGATAAAGGGGGAAATGTGGTGATCTGGCCACATGAGGCATACGAAAAGGAAGCTTTTCGTCAGCTAAGAGATACTAGATGCTATCAGAAATTAACCTTCAACCCTACTCATAAATTCCAACATGAGCTGCAAGAAATTCTTGATGAGGCCTTTACTGAGGGTATTATCACCAAAGATCTACAGAAACATTTGGTGCCTGAATATCCAAAAATGGCGTGTATCTATTTTACCCCAAAAATACACAAGGATGCAGCTAACCCGCCCGGGCGCCCGATTGTTTCGGGAAATGGCAACCTCTGTGAGACAATCAGTCAGTACCTCGATTTTTACCTTAAACCATTAGTAAGTGTTCTTCCATCTTATATTAAGGATACAGGAGACGCTTTGAGGAAAATAGAGGGTATACCATTAGATGACGATATGTGGCTGGTTACAATGGACGTCGAATCTTTGTACACCTCAATCCAACACAGGGATGGTCTTGCAGCCGTTGAGTTATTTCTACGTCAATCCAATTATGACTCTAGATTCATCAACTTCCTCTTGAAGCTTCTTAAATTTGCTCTGGAGCATAATTTTTTTACTTTTAAAGGAAGCATCTATCTCCAAAAGCAGGGAACAGCAATGGGGGCGGCGTATGCATCATCTTATGCAAATTTATTTCTGGGTGGATGGGAGCAATCCATCTTCTTCAATAATCCAATAGCTCACATTGAGGGAGCTTTGCTATGGGCCCGCTATATTGATGACGTCCTACTTGTCTGGCAGGGCAATGAGCAGGATCTCCTTGCCTTTGTCAATATATTGAATGACAACAATTTAAATATCAGATTGACCTGTAAATACAGCCAATCTAGTATAGATTTTTTGGATATATTGATATCCAAAGGCAATCGTGGCATTCTGGAAACGGATGTTTTCAGGAAAGAAACAGCGGTAAATTCCATATTACATGCCAAATCATCACATCCATTGCCGCTGGTGAATGGCATACCAACGGGCCAATTTTTGCGGGCCAGAAGGATTTGCTCCACAGATCATAACTTCACTGAACAGGCGCAGCTTCTATCTAATAGGTTTGAGGAGAGGGGCTATTCAAGAAGAAGCATTAAAAAAGGCTTTGACAGAGCTAGAAGGGCAAATAGAAGTCAGCTATTACAACCCAGTAAAAGGATTAATAAAGAATCAAAAGTAAGATTTATATCCGCTTACAATCAGCAATGGATGAAAATGAGGGATGTATTGAATCAATATTGGCCTATCCTACGTATGGATCGCACTACGGCAAAACATATCCCGTTGCAACCATCCATTACCTACAGACGTTCGCCCAATCTGAAGGATCTATTGGTCCACAGCCATTACGCTGAGCCGCAGGTAAATAAATCCTTTGGATCCAGTGGCCCCAAATGGGGATTTTATCCCTGTGGAAAATGCATAGCCTGTCCAAACATGGCACGAGCCTCAAACTTCCTGTCAAGTGATGGTAAGAGGAGATTTGACATCACACAACACATTACCTGTGACACCATAGGTGTAATATACTATGCGATATGCCCTTGTCCCAAAATTTATGTTGGGCTCACCTCTAGGCCCTTAAAAGTCAGGGTTCGGGAGCACTATCATGATATCTTGAAAGTCTTGGATGACGATGATTGGACTTCCATGAAACCGATACCCAAGCATTTCAAGAGATATCATGATTGTGATGCCACACTATTGAGGGTCACAGGCATTGACAGAGTACACATTGATCTGAGGGGAGGAAATTGGAGGAAAACACTGGCACAGATGGAGGCCCGCTAGATTTCCAATATACAATCTGTACAACCAGCGGGTCTCAATGAAATTTTGAGCTATGCCCCATTCTTATAATTGTCTGTTCTTTGTTGTTTATCTGTTGTTTAATTTGGTTTTAACTATACATTTTTTTTATATACATTTTAGATTTATATATACCTGTTGACGTTTTCATTCCTTCATGCTCGGCGGATCCCTTCGAGAGAGGATGTGATGGTGATTCTGCCCTGTAGCCCATAATTCCATTTACGGATGATATGATTGAGAAGCAAAAAGAGAGAATAATTTGATTAATCACATTTTATATGTCTTCACCTATTATACAATGTCTGTTTAGAATGAACACAGTATGACAAATGTATTCTTCTATTCATTTTTTATGTTTTTTATTCATATGCATATTATATTTATAGGCATATGACTCATATACTAAAAGATCACTGGGGATATTGTACAATGGTTTTATATACATACTTTGCACGATAAGCCTGCCATTCGGGTCTTATCGATCACTATATTTATTATTTGTATATATTTGTTTATATATATTATTGTTTCACTATTAATAGTCCACTATTGGTATGCATTTAGGTGTTACTGATCACATAATCCATTATTCATATATACTATTGTCTTATTATTCATAGTTTACCCTTTATATGTATATTTTTCAGTTTACTTTTATTTTTATCACTTTGATTTTTCTTCCTGTTTAACTTCCCTGATAATTTATATATTTTTTATATATTTTATATATATCTTTCATCCGTCTGTATTTTGTCTTCACAAATTGCATGCAGGGCCGCATATGCTGTATACTGAACCATCGGCTCTTGTCCTCTATCTATAGTGGTTAAACATGCAATGTAAACCTTTTAGATGTTAGGACATGATTTACCAACGTGCAAATTGCAGGTATCTAACATCTAAATGGGTAAACTGCAATGAAAATCTTCAGATGCTAGCGATATGATTTACTAACGTGCAAGCTGCAGACATCTAGCATGATTCCCTATAGCGGCGTTACACACTTCACCTGACTTCTTGCTTTCACGATCACCATGGTAACGCGTCTGCATTGGCGCCTGTGCTCTCCCCTGCTCTGACGCGTGGAGTGGAGGGCTGGGCCTGGACGTCATGTGACGCTGATCCATGCTGACGTCGGGCGGTGAGTCAGCTGAAGCGCTGTAATCAAACACGCCGGGTTCTATAAATAGTTGTAACAAAGAGCACATGTATACAACGCTCCCTTGTGAACAAGCTAACGCGAAACGCGCGTCAGGGGTGCAGGCTACTAGCAGGTATGATCTCCCACTAGCAACTTACCATTTTATATGCCGTAAATTGCTTTGTGCATTGGAGTGCAAACTGTTGCATACATTTATAGCACTTGCTGCGGACTCTGCACTTGCACACGGGTATCATAACGTTAGCATTTTTGGTGGGGGAGCTAGTCCATTTATTGTCTACTCTATTGATGCATATACACATACTCCTTTTTGGAGATGTTTTCAGCTATACTTATGTTATTGGATATGGCAATATCTATTTGATATTTTCTTAGCCTGAGTGGCTTATGAATATTGAATATATGCATATGTGTTACTAGTACATTTCTTTACCTTGTTCATACCTGTTATTAGGCCATTTGCTGCATATTTCTGTCCCCACTCCGGATTTTTTATCCGCACATGTATTTTAAAAGAATTTTTGAATAAAAATTATATTTTATGGTGATTAAGCTTCCCATTTTCTTTTTGATGTTGTTGATATTTGGAAGTACTATTTAGCTAGGCAATATATTTATGTGATGCTCAGTTTCCAGATGAAGTCTGACAAAAGAGGAGTAGAGGGCAATAATGACTTCACATTATCTAGATTGTATGCTTCTGTTAATACATCCCAGAATTGCATTTGCCTTTTTTGCTGATACATCACACTGTTGATTCATGTTCAGTATGTGATCTATTAGTATACCCAAGTCTTTTTCACATGTGCTGTTGCTTAACCCTATTCCTCCCATTCTGTATATGATTTTTTCATTTTTATTTCCCGGATGTAGTACTTTGCATTTTTCCCTGTTAAAAACCATTCTGTTAATTGCATATATATATATATAGTATATATATATATATATATATATATTGTGAGGCGGTGACCGGGATCGTTTATGAAGGGCGCTATGTTTCCCCCAGAATGTGTACATACCCACCGGCAGCTTCATGACCACAATCCGACCGGCCACTTTTCAGCCTCACCCCGTGAACAAAATGGAAGAGCTGTTAAAGCAGCTGGTCAATTACACAACAGCAGCAGCTGCAGTCTCAGCGACAACAGCAGGAGCAGTACCTGAGTCTCCAGCGGCAACAGCAGGAGCGGGAGCAACAGCACAATGAGCAACAGCAGCTATTGTACCAGCAGCAACAAAAAACAAACGAACTGCTGCTGCAACAGATTTCTGCTCTGAGGGAGACCTCGACGGCGCCAGCCCCTGAACGTCGCGAGGCCCGAGACAGGGTTCGCTCAGCGTTGAGGAAGATGGGACCGGAGGACGACGTGGAAGCTTTCCTGACAGTTTATGAACGCACAGCGGAGCGGAAAACCTACCAGCCGGCCAGTGGGCAGAAGTAGTGGCTCCGTTTCTGGTCAGCGATGCACAAAAGGCCTACTTCGATCTCAGTCGGGAGGACGCCCAGGACTACCAGAGGCTCAAAGGTGAGATCCTTGCCCGACTAGGGGTTAATACATACGTGAGGGCTCAGCGTGTATTTTCATGTTCTTATGTGGAGACACGACCCGCTCGGTCTCAGGCTTATGACCTCCTGCAGCTGGTAAAGAAGTGGCTCCAGCCAGAGACTTTGTCTCCAGCCCAGATGATGGAGAGGGTGGTGACTGACGGCTGGTAAGGACTCTGCCGGCTGCTATACAACGTTTGGTGGGGCAAGGCGACCCCGGCACGCTCGACCAGGTAGTCAGTTTGATCGAGCGCTACTCGGCCACTCAGGACTTCATTCGAGACTCTGCCCCCTCTCGGCTGTCACGCCGATCCCTGCCACCCCAGAAATCGGAAAAGGGGTCGCGTCCCTCTGCTAGGGACAGTCAGCACCGTGTCCGTGCTGAAGAGGAACCCCGGAGTGAGAGTGGCAGGAGACAGGTTCCCTCCCAAACTGTCATAAGACCTAACAGTACCTCCACCCTCAGGTGCTGGAGATGTCAGGGCCCGGGAAATGTGATTGCTAATTGTCCCCTGACTACGGAACCCATGGACTGCGGATATAGCCGCCGGGTCTCAATGTATGCCCAGTCCGTCTGCACCGCGAGCCTCGACCCCCCCGGACAGTGAACTCCAACTATGCCAGGTACTGGTTAATGGGTACCCTACGGAGGCTCTCCTGGACTCAGGGAGCCTCGTGACTCTGGTACATGGGTCACTGGTGGCAGACGACAACCCCAGCGGACGGCAGATAGGGGTTGTATGTATCCATGGGGACCTCCGAGAATATCCAACTACGGAGGTAGTTTTGTCTACGCACTGTGGAGACACAAAACATGTGGTGGGAGTGGTAAAAAATCTTCCCTATGGGTCTGTGTTGGGAAGAGATTTGCCCCTGTTCTGGACTCTGTGGAAAAACAAAATCCATGCTCCCCCGGTAAAATGTATTACAGATGCTGTACCCGACGAACCTGCCGTAGGGGTGTCCCACCTAGGGATAGAGTGTGACCCCGATAGGTGTGCCTTAGAGGTGTTGGCAGGAGAGGTTGAGGAGACCCCATCGATTCCCGAGCTGGAAGTGTCCAGGGCCACGTTTGGGACCGCTCAGCTACAGGATCCCACCCTGACTTAGGCGTGGGAAAGGGTGCTAGAGATAAACGGCGTAGCCCAACAGCCCAATGCAGTTACGGTATTTCCACGCATGGTAGTCAGTGGTGAGTTGCTCTATAGGATAGATAAGATCAGGGACGTGGTCGTGGAACAGTTGGTAGCACCTCAGTCGTATCGTCCGGTGATTCTAGATTTGGCACACTCACACTTGCTGGGTGGACACTTAGGGGAAAAAAAAACTCTAGAACGTATTTTGCAGCGGTTCTTTTGGCCTGGAGTTTACGCGGAGGTCAAAAGGTACTGCGAATCCTGCCCCGAATGTCAGTTGACATCACCCACTGCAAGTTTCCGTAGTCCATTGGTACCCCTGCCAGTGATAGAGGTACCTTTTGAACGAATTGCAATGGATTTGGTAGGGCCCATTGTAAAATCCGCCCGTGGCCACCAACATATACTGGTGGTCGTTGACTATGCCACCCGGTACCCGGAGGCTATACCACTACGCCACACCTCGGCAAAACTTATTGCTCGGGAACTGTTTGCCATGTTCTGTCGCCTGGGACTACCTAAGGAGATCCTGACGGATCAGGGGACCCCCTTTATGTCCAAGGTGACAAGAGAACTGTGCAAACTGCTAAAAATTAAACAATTGCGCACCTCGGTGTACCACCCTCAAACCGACGGGTTAGTAGAACGGTTCAATAGAACCCTCAAGTCCATGTTAAAAAAGGTGGTTTCTAAGGATGGAAGGGATTGGGACATGTTGCTACCCTATTTGATGTTCGCCGTCCGTGAGGTACCCCAGGCTTCCACAGGGTTTTCTACCTTTGAGTTATTGTACGGCAGACACCCTAGGGGTCTGTTGGACGTAGCCAAAGAGACATGGGAACAAGAGCCGACTCCACATAGGAGTATAATTGAATACGTGGCTAGTATGCAGGACCGGATCGCGGCGGTCATGCCCATCGTGAAAGAACATCTGTTAGATGCCCAGGCAACCAGAGGAGCACATATAATAAAAGAGCCAGAGTCAGGTCTTTTAACAAGGGCGATCGGGTATTAGTACTGGTACCCACAGCTGAGAGTAAGCTCATGGCCAAGTGGCAAGGGCCATATGAGATTCGAGAAAAGGTGGGGGAGGTAAATTACCGGGTGTATCAGCCCGGAAGGAGGAAACCTGAGCAGATTTACCATGTAAACCTGCTAAAGCCTTGGAAGGATCGAGAGTGTTTTGTTACAGACATTACCCCGGGCATATCACCAGAGAGGTCTTTACCTTCAGCCAGGGAAGCGACCAAGGGGGAGGTCAGGATAAGTGATACCCTCACTAAACAGCAGCGACGGGAGGCTCGCTCCCTGGTGCATCACAATACCGACGTGTTCTCAGAGCTACCGGTAGAACTACGGCTATTCAACATGACATTGTCACTGAACCTGGGATAAGGGTGCGAATAAGACCATACCGGGCGCCCGAAGCCCGGAGGCAAGCCATCACGGCTGTGGTAAAACAAATGCTTCAGTTAGGCGTCATAGAGGAATCACGGAGTGAGTGGGCTAGCCCCATTGTACTTATTCCAAAACCAGACGGATCATTACGCTTCTGTAACGATTTCCGGAAATTGAATGAAGCGTCGAAGTTCGACCTTTATCCAATGCCCCGGGTGGACGAGCTGATTGAGAGACTGGGGCAGGCCCAGTACTTTACCACGCTCGATCTCACCAAGGGTTACTGGCAGGTACCTCTCACAGATTCGGCGAAGGAAAAGACCGCCTTCGTAACTCCGGAGGGTCTATATCACTATGTGGTCTTACCTTTTGGGTTACATGGGGCCCCGGCTACATTTCAGAGATTAATGGACATAGTGCTAAAGCCGCATCAGGAGTACGCGTCCGCGTATCTAGATGATATTATCATATTTAGCTCCGACTGTCAAACGCACCTATCACAGGTACAAGCGGTGCTGGATTCTCTCAGAGCCGCGGGGTTAACGGCAAACCCCAAAAAAATGTGCGATAGGGCTAGAGGAAGCCCGATACTTGGGGTATGTGATAGGCCGAGGAGCTATCAAGCCCCAAATCAATAAAATTGAGGCCATAAAAAACTGGCCTAAACCATCGAGTACAAAACAGGTGAAGGCGTTCCTTGGCATCCTTGGGTATTACCGCGGTTTATACCTAATTTTGCTGGGCGAACGGCGGCCCTGACCGATCTCTTGAAAGGAAAAAAAAACGGTAATGGTTCGGTGGACCCCTCAGGCAGAAGAAGCCTTTCAGTCCATGAAGTTGGCCCTGTGTGGACAGCCAGTCCTCATCAGCCCCAACTTCAAGGAAACCTTCATTGTACAGACAGATGCCTCGGAGGTAGGCCTAGGGGCGGTGTTGTCACAAAAAGTGAATGGTGAAGAGCACCCGGTCACCTACTTGAGTAGAAAACTTGTCCCGGCAGAGAAAAATTAAAGCGTGGTAGAGAAGGAGTGTTTGGCTATTAAGTGGGCCTTGGAATCACTACGTTATTATTTACTCGGGCGTCAGTTCCGCTTGATGACGGACCACTCACCCTTGGTATGGATGAGGAATGCCAAGGAGAGGAATGCGCGAGTCACCAGGTGGTTCCTGTCACTGCAAAATTTCAGTTTCTCTGTAGAACATCGCCCCGGAAAGTTGCAAGCAAACGCTGATGCCCTGTCCCGGGCACCCTGTATGGTGACAGATGTTCAACCCCACAAGTTTGAACAGAGGGGGGGAATATGTGAGGCAGTGACCGGGATCATTTATGAAGGATGCTATGTTTCCCCCAGAATGTGTACAGAGACCTATTAAAACCATTGGAGTGCATTGCAGTCATACACACAGCTGCGGCTGCAATGCAGGAATGAAGGTGAGCAATGACCTGGTCAGACTGCCTGGCTAAGGCAGATTAGGTAAAGTCCGGCAGGTCCTTCATTCCTTGGAGGAGGTCACAGGAGGCAGTGGGGCGGCATCCTCCCTCCAACCCGGGTTTTCCAGTGGCTTTTTGCCACAGGTCTTTAAAACTCCTGCACTAAGGATTAGTGTGGTTCTATGTTTTGACCCTGCTAGGAGCATAGCGGGAAAGCTACGCAGGATATATGTAGATATATATCTATATCTATATATAGATATATACTGTATATATATATATATATATATATATATATATATATATATATATATATACAGTACAGACCAAAAGTTTGGACACACCTTCTCATTCAAAGATGTTTCTGTATTTTCACGACTATGAAAATTTTAGAATCACGCTGAAGGCATCAAAACTATAAATGAACACATGTGGAATTATACATTACACTTTACAAAAAGTGTGAAACAACTGAAAATATGTCTTATATTCTAGGTTCTTCAAAGTAGCCACCTTTTGCTTTGATTAATGCTTTGCACGCAGAAAAGGTGAACGGCTGGACTCTACATGCCTAGTTCCCACCGTGAAGCATGGAGGAGGTGGTGTGATGGTGTGGGGGTGCTTTGCTGGTGACACTGTTGGGGATTTATTCAAAATTGAAGTGGTGAGCGGTCCAGCTCACCCCAAACCATCTCGACTGGGTTGAGGTCTGGTGACTGTGGAGGCCAGGTCATCTGGCGTAGCACCCCAACACTCTCCTTCTTGATCAAATAGCCCTTACACAGTCTGGAGGTGTGTTGGGGTCATTGTCCCGTTGAAAAATAAAAGATGGTCCAACTAAACGCAAACCAGATGGAATAGCATGCTGCTGCATGATGCTGTAGTAGCCATTCTAGTTCACTGTGCTTTCAATTTTGAATAAATCCCCAACAGTGTCACCAGCATAGCACCCCCACACCTTCACTCCACCTCCTCCATGCTTCACGGTGGGAACCAGGCATGTGGAATCCATTCGTTCACCTTTTCTGCATGGAAAGCAGTAATCAAAGCAAAAGGTGGCTACTTTGAAGAACCTAGAAAATAAGACATATTTTCAGTTGTTTCACACTTTTTTGTAAAGTGTAATGTATAATTCCCCATGTGTTCATTCATAGTTTTGATGCCTTCAGTGTGATTCTACAATTTTCACAGCCATGAAAATACAGAAAAATCTTTGACTGAGAAGGTGTGTCGAAACTTTTGGTCTGTACTGTATATATTGTGGTATAATGACTAATGTGGCACCTAGGGGGCGCTGTATAAGTTGCTCAAATTATGCCTGGAGGCATGAGAGAGATGGGAAACCAGTCCCTGGTATGGGGCTAAACGGAAAGTATGTGTCGCAGAGCTACTCTGCGTTGTAGGTCAGCAATGTTGTTCTGGGACTTGTAGTCCCATAGAGTTCTGTTGTTATTAAGGGTGAACCTACAGGGTTAGCTTGTGAGCTGGGTGGGACATGCTAACCACACATACACCGCCCACTGGTGGTGGGAGAATGAATGATACATACTGGTGTCGTCACCGTTATCTCGTTAACCCTTTCCTCCTTGGAATGTGGTACCAGAGAGAATAAGACACAGACCAAAGGATGCGTCTATAAGCTCTACTCTTTATTGCTAATGAAGGGGCTTATATACACCCCTGAAGCAGGAAGCGGAATTACCATATATGGCAGTTAATACAACTTATCATTAAAGCACGTAACATACTGTTTTCTAACCAAACTTTCCATCTTTGCCTTTAGCCCTGATTTTCGCTCCTAGCACAGAGTATCTCTTTATGTCAGGGGGAGTATTATCAAGGAAGGAACATTCCTTTCTTATCTTCCCTTCTGCTATGCCTCAGCTTCCCAAGGCCTTGAGAAGAAATACTGAATTTAACTCTAACATCCCCTCCTTTTTTTCCTTCCTTTGATCAATACACATCTTCATATCTCCTCTTTGTCCTAGTACATCGTCTAATACACATCAAACAAATTTTAAAAACTAAATAGATAGCAAGACATATCAATAAAACCTGTAGGCCAGCTTGTATTATCCAGTCAGCCATCCTCCTATGCCTTTGAACCAATTTGCGGGGTTAAGAAAGGAGAAAGTATTTGCCCACCATGAATCTTGATTCTTCAGATTTGCCTCATCATATAGTTTCCTTAACTTTATGACATCCTCTAGCTTATGTTTAAGGGTTAAAACACTAGAATTATCAATATAATGGCAACATGCAGGTCCAATAATCTGGCACATCCCTCCTTGAGCTGCAGTCAGGTAATCTAACACGAGGGTATGTTGGTTAGTAACAATAATTAGCTGGTTCTGTACTGCAAGGGACCCATTGAGGATATCTAATATATCCCATATTTGATCATCTAGGTAATCTGTGGATTCTACCAACTTATCCCACGTCTGAGTTATCATAGGGTAGATAAATAATGCACTGAAAAATTTATTTGCTATCCCCATCTCCACTATGTGTGGTCTCCCATTTGGGCGAGGTCTATTGTCTGCAGATCGTTTATGTAGTGTATATTTTGGAATAGACAATGGATCTAATCTATCTGGAGTAATGAGATAGGTGGCTGGTGTCAATCTAGCTAGGGTGCATTTCCCGGTGACTCCTACTGGAAGCCACTTAAATGCCTTGTCCCCACATACCCAATACATTGATGGTGGAAGGTTCCATATAGCTGAATGCTGTAATACTAATCGGTGTGCCAAATCTATAAACTTTGAAATATTACTCATCATGCACCATCCGGGCTTTTGTCCTAGTGGGGAGCAGTATCCTGCGGTAGGTTCTCCGCAGGTGGGAGTGTTCTTCTGATACCCTTTATCTGTATTACACCTCAGGTTACCTGGTTTGTTAGCACAAGTTTCATCATTTCCATTCTCAAAGAAAACATTATTTTCCCATTTATCAGTGTGTAGATATCGTTCTAATAGGGAGGGTTTGAAAGCATCTAAGCTTCCTGTAGTGACCCCAAAACTTATCTTTCTTCCCACGAGACTGGGACTCCAAGAAATGGTAGACTGGTGGATGTCACCGGTGCATGTGTACAAATCCAACAGTTTGCAACATTTTGGTTTTGTTCTTTCAGTCCATCCACTAAAGCTAAGTGGTGTCTAATGAATCTGTTATCATCTCCATCTACTCGGCTAAGTCTGTTCCAAGCATCCGTTACTGCAAGGATGCAAGCAAATGTCATTAGTAGCATCATTCCTCTTCTGGAGGCTCTCCAAGGATCTTCTTACAATGCGATGCGTGGATCCAAGTTTCCTTGCCTTGTAGCTTGACTGCGGTACTTGTCGTCAGTAGAACTTGAAAAGGTCCATCAAATCTCGGATCCAGACTCTTTCTCACGTGTCTTTTAATGACTACCCAGTCTCCGGGCTGCAAGCTGTGACTCCCAGGATCCTGGTTCGGATCTGGAAGAGAACTGAAGACATTATCAAGTACTTTTTTGAGTCTTTTATGCAAATCCCTTACATATGAGCTTAATACATGGTTACTCATTTCCAGTGCTTGGGGAAAGAAACATCCTAAGCTAGGCACTTTGCCAAATAGTACTTCATACGGAGAAAGTCCAGTTTTTCTATTTGGAGTGTACCTTACTGAGTATAGGGCTAATGGTAAACATTCAGGCCAAGATTTCCCTGTTTCAGCCATGGCCTTTTGGATTTTTAACTTCAATGTCCCATTTAGTCTTTCTACTTTTCCACTGCTTTGTGGATGATATGGGGTATGAAAAGCTTGTTGAATTCCCAGAGCTGTCAAGACTTCATTCATTATTTCACCTGTGAAATGTGTACCTCTGTCACTTTCGATCACCTCTGGTACTCCATACCTGCACACCACCTCCGCAAGCAGCTTCTTTGCGGTTGCCGCAGCCGTAGCCTTGGCAATCGGGAAAGCCTCCGGCCAACCTGAGAATAAATCAAAAACACACCAACCCATACTCCATGACCCTGATTTTGGCAGCTGAATATAATCAATCTGCAGTCTCTGGAAAGGATAGAGGGGCCGAGGGGTGTGTTTGGGTGGTGTCTTGACTACCCTTCCCTGATTATGTGTAGCACATACCATGCATCCCTGGATCAAGCCTTCTATACAGGTGGAAAAACCTGGTGCCACCCAATGCTTCTGCATCACGCTCATTACAGCAGTTTTGGACTGGTGGGTTGGCCCATGTAACATCTGGGCGACCGCAGGGTACAACGCCCTTGGAAGGCATCGACGCATCCCTCTTCCCCATACCCCAGTTGCTGCATTCAGACATGCACCTTCTTTTTCCCACTTTTCTACTTCCTCCTGGCGCACCTGAGCCTGCATCTGGGCTAAGGCATCCTCCGACACAAAGGGATTTTTGGGAGCGCTTACCTGGTGCATCGTTACCCCTTGGAGTGGTCTACTGGCTGCTGTTTTTGCTGCTGCATTGGCCATTGCGTTTCCTTTACTCACCTGATCAGTGCGTCTGGTATGTGCTTTAACTTTTATGACAGCTACCTCTTTTGGTATTGTAATGCATCAATTAACTGCTGGACTGCGTCAGCATTTTTAATGGGATGTCCTGCTGCCGTCAGGAATCCTCTAGATTTCCAAATTGGACCAAAATCATGAGCTACACCGAATGCGTATCTAGAATCTGTGTAGATGTTAACAATTCTACCTTCAGCTATCTTACAGGCCTCGGTCAGAGCCTTAAGTTCAGCCTCCTGGGCCGACTGATGTGGGAGCATTGGTTCTGCTTTGATCACTGCATTCAGGGAGACGATGGCATACCCGGTGTAGAAGGTACCTGAGTCATCTTGGTGGCGAGGTCCATCTACAAAAAATTCAAAATCAGCATTAAGTCTCTCAGTTTCAAACACTGTGGGTAGACCTGCTGTTTCTTGTGCCATAAGCTGAACACAATCATGAGGAATCTCCTCTCTTGGATCTTCTTTGTACAATACCGTACCTGACCCCTCCTTTAGATCCGAGAGAGGTAACAACGTGGCAGGATTAAGTGTGGTACATCTCTGCAAAGAAACATTTGGAGGCATTAAAAGTGCACATTGCAATCGAAGGTGACGTGCAGCTGAAAGGTGTGCGGTTGCACCTGGTTCAGTATGGTATATACATCATGAGGTGTAAGTACTGTCAGTGGATGATCAAGAACGATATCTGACGATTTGTGAAGCAATAGTCCTACAGCATGTACTGCCCGTACACAGGACGGGGCACCTCTAGCCACTGCATCTAGTCTTCCACTGAAATAGGCTAATGGCCTTTGATTGTCACCATGTAACTGAGTCAATACCCCTGCCGCGTGTCCCTGCTGTTCGTGGAGATACAGGGTGAATGGTAGTTCATAGTTGGGGGTTCCTAGCGCTGGAGCTGCCACAATCCTGTTTTTGAGAGAATAAAAACAATCTATACCTTCAGGAGTTAGTTTAAAAGGCACAATGGTGATACAGTCATAGAGAGGCTGCATGAGGATTGATACAGCATGAATCCACTGCCTGCAGTAGGAAACCAGTCCAAGAAATGTCCTAAGAGCGGCAACATTAACAGGCATAGGAAAGTTCTGTACAGCTTCTTTGCGAGCGCTGGTCAGATGTCGCGCCCCTGGTGTAATGCAATGTCCCAAAAAGATAACTGAAGATTTACAAAATTGCAGCTTATCCTTTGACGCTTTACATCCAGATTGGTACAGAAACAACATGAGTGATATCGTTGCACTGCGGCACTGTTTCCTGGAGGGGGCACAAATCAGTAAGTCATCAACATATTGCAGAACAACTACTTTTGGCATTTTCCATCTTTCCAGTATCTCTTGCAGACTGGCAGTATACATAGTGGGTGAATTTTGGGCACCCTGGGGCAAAACAGTCCACGTATTCTGGTTCCCTTGAAATGTAAAGGCAAACAAATACTGGCAGTCAGGGTGCAATGGGACACTAAAAAATGCGTTTGCCAAGTCAATCACTGAAAAACAAAGAGCACCAGCCGGGATCTGAGACAGAAGGGTGTGAGGATTTGGAACAACTGGTGTGAGGAGCTCTGTAGCTTTGTTCACTAGCCGGAGATCATGGACCATTCTGTACGCTGCTGGCTGTCCCGGTGCTGTTTTCTTTTTAACTGGGAACAGAGGGGTGTTACAAGGGGACTGGGTCTTAACTAAAACACCACTTGCTACCAGTTTCTGTATCTGCTGAGCAATAGCCATCTCTTGAGCTGAACTAAGAGGATACTGTCTCTGTTGGGGCAGGATTGCACCTGGCTTTAATTTGACCATGACTGGCTGCACCCTTAATCTGCCCACATCTGTTTTATCTGAAGCCCAGAAATCATGCGGTATCACACCTTCCAATATTGAAGGAAATTCATTTGTATCCTCTATACTAGCAACGTCTAACGACATGATTTTACAAAGAGTGCTCGGCTTCAGTCCTGGTGTCATAGTGACAGTTCCATCAGGATGATACTCAATATGTGCTTGCAATTGTGACAACACATCACTTCCTAAAAGATTACATTGACCCCGTGGTGATACCATTTAACTGTGTGTGTACAGTGGTTCCTTGAATTTGCAGGGGAATCTTTTTAGTGACGGGGAGCAAGATAGATAGAGAGTTATAAGGAGTCGCTATAACATGGTGGGAGAAATCACTTTTCCCAAATGGCTAGTCCTCTTCTGTAATTACTGAATTGTCTGCCCCCGTGTCCACTTGGAACTCAACCTCATGTCCCCCTGGTAGGTTCACCTGCACTGTGCAATTAGGAGTGGGGGGGTAGGGAGACAAGGGGGTTCATGTGCAAGCTACCTCTTTTTGCCTGCGCTAAATCATGTTGTGCCCCCTGTGCTATTCTCGCTAGATCCTCTGCTTTAACTGATCTCCAATCTGGTCTACTTACTTTCAGCTTTTCTTTGTCACTTCCTTTTTTTTTTTTTTTTGTCTATCTTTCTTCTCACGTACTCTGACCTTCTATTCACATGCCTAGCCCTTCGATTCTTACGTACTGTGTCTATTCCAAGAACCTATTCAACAAAGGTGATTAGAAATCTGAAAACTACTGCACTCTGGCTCTGCGTCTCTATGCTGAATGCCTGATGGGAGGGGTAAGTTGGGTCGCTGTGCAGTTTGTGAGTGTGCTCTCCCTCAGCCTTCAGCTTCCTTATCTGTAGAGTGACCTTGGTCTAAAGCAAAATGCCATCTCGCTGGTGCCAGCACTTATCTCTGCTTGCTGTCACTGACTTCTGCATTGTCAGGTTCGGTCCTACACACATAGCACTTGTATGTCTCATCTGTCAGTCTAGCTTCATCTGCCAATTTCCCTTCTTCTAAGCGCTTGCAGATCCTGTCTAGTTGCTTTATTAGAGCCAACTGCTCTGTAGGGCTCCACTACTGTCCGGGGGGAGGCAGACAGGAGGGTAAATCAGTCATCCCTGTTTTTGTCAGTCTGTAACGTCCGTCTCCTAATTCTTCAGTCTTTTCTTCTAAGTAATCACACGCACTCATCCACAGGTTCACTGTTTTCAACAGTCCTTTGTCTCTCAACCATCCATGATGTGAGTCAAAGAACCTTTTCCATTTATCACTGTTCAATTCTCCGTTTTCATTCATGCCTGCTTTTCACAATCTCTGCGCACAACTAAATCTTTAGCAGAAATGCCTTCCTTGGCATTTTTGGTCCCCCATTTTTCTATCTCCTCACCTAGAAGAGATTCTCTTGTCACCAAGACAAGTTTGTCACTAAGACTCTGTCACCAAGACAATTGCGTCACTTAGACAATGGGCCACAAAGGTTTCTGAACCATTCCACTGCTCGCTTTCCAAGATTTGTACGCCAACCAAATGAACAATCCAATCACACAGACACCAAGACAAAACCACAACACAATCATTGGATCCATACTGTCATTATTCAAAGGAGGAAAGGCAGGACTGACAATTAATCTGAAGGTCTACTGGTTCAAAGGGACCTGAGCCAGGAATACCTGTGAATTACCTGGAAAGCCGACCGCTCGGGGAGGAGGGAGTCCACTATACAGTGATATAGATTTTAGGTAGAATATAATAAGTATTCTTACCTCAGCGCTGTATGTATATCACCAACAGAAGGCTCCGCTCATCCACGTCTCCGGACCGGTCGGGCTTCCTCAGAGTAGATTAACTCAGTCCCCTGTTCGGGCGCCAGGCTGTCGTCACCGTTATCTCGTTAACCCTTTCCTCCTTGGAATGTGGTACCAGAGAGAATAAGACACAGACCAAAGGATGCGTCTATAAGCTCTACTCTTTATTGCTAATGAAGGGGCTTATATACACCCCTGAAGCAGGAAGCGGAATTACCATATATGGCAGTTAATACAACTTATCATTAAAGCACGTAACATACTGTTTTCTAACCAAACTTTCCATCTTTGCCTTTAGCCCCTGATTTTCGCTCCTAGCACAGAGTATCTCTTTATGTCAGGGGGAGTATTATCAAGGAAGGAACATTCCTTTCTTATCTTCCCTTCTGCTATGCCTCAGCTTCCCAAGGCCTTGAGAAGAAATACTGAGTTTAACTCTAAAGGTACTGCCACACTAAGCTATCCCGCTAGCGATCTCGTTAGCGTTGCATACTAATGAGATCGCTAGCGGGATTGTTTCTATATCGCTAAATGCTGCCGCATTTAGCGATATAGTTAACGACGCTATCGCCGTTAGCGATCTTCTTAACGACTTTAGCGGTACAAAAGTACCGCTAAATCGCTAAGAAAAGGTGCCACACAGCGATTAGATACTTACCCAGCGGGAGCGCCAGCGATGAAATAGGGTCCGGAGCGATTCCAGCGACGAGCGAGATCACAGCAGGAAGCTCGTCGCTGGAAGCTGCCGCACTGAACAACATCGCTAACGGGATCGCTAAATAGTGACGTTTTTTAGCGATCCCGTTAGCGATATTGTTTAGTGTGGCATACCCTTAACACTGGTGAGTGTATGTGGTGAAGGACCTGTGATGAGGTCATGGACAGTGACCAGACCATGTGCTTCATACCTTGGCTTGGGAGTGGCTACAGGTATGAAAGGCAGTGCTGGGCACATGGAGATGAGATTGTGATGGAGACTGGGAAGTGTCTCTGTAGTCTGTCTCAAGGGATTCTGTCTGAGACTGGGAAGTGTCTCAAGGGAGTCTGGCTGAGACAAGTGGAGAGTGTGTCCTGCACAGGGCTGCCTGGAAGGTTCCTGGAAGGTCTGTCAGTGTTGGGTCGTATTCCTGGAAGCACGTGGTGAGACTTGGAACTTGGTGGCCGGGGTTTTGGACTGGGGTCCTGAATAGCACCCGGACAGGACACATGTGTGTGCGGAGCCTGTGACGGTCCCACACTGAGAACCAGGTGGTTCTATTGAGGAGTTTGGCTGGAGTTAGCCTGGAAGTGACTTTCTGTTACAATGTGTCAGTGAGCACTGGAAGCGAGTCCAGATCACCCGGGAAGGCACCTGGCGGTCCCTGCTGGGTTGCAGCCGCTTAGTCAAGCCCGTCCCATGCAAGGGTGAGTCTGGGACCAGTAGTTGAAAAGAGAGAATGCGTTTATGTTTTGTCATATTGTTGTTACCTGGTCTTAAAGAGACAGTAAACCGTTATTTTTGGACTTAATGCCTGTGTGTTGCCTCATTACTGCGTGCCCGGCCTTGGCCTACCAGAGCGAATCCCTACAATTGGTGCTCGAATGCGGGCATACGCAGTGAGGTCAGGCTATTTATTTTGTGGATGTTTTTTTCTCTGCATAATAAATGACCAGGTAAAGACATCTGGCTGTAACCCGGTGGGGTTGCGAAGGTGACAAGCGGCTGGCTGTGACTCGAGGGGTCACGAAGGTGACAAGCGGCAAGACGGTGCAGCGGAAGCAAGCAGAGTCTTGTGGTAGCAGGAGCTACAGTGACTTGCAGCAAGAAGTTCTGCAGGAGCTGCAGTAACAGCCACAGCAGCTTAGGAGTAGCATCTGGAGGTGGTGGCCAAAAAGGGGCGGTAACCCACCAGCAGGGATGGTTGGTAAAAAGAGGGTGGAGAACTGTCCGGCGATGGAGAGCACGGTAAAAATGCTTGTGGAGGCCGTGCGACAGCAACAGCAGGCTATACAGCAGCAGCAGGCTATGCAGCAGCAGCAAGCTATGCAGCAGCAGCAGGCTATGGAGCGGCAACAGGAAACCAACAGGCTACTGATGCAGCACATCACAGCGCCGCAGACAGCTGGATCTGTCCAGGGACGCCGGAATGTCCGGCGAGTAGTGTTGAGCGATACGATACTGCAAATATCGGGTATCGGCCGATATTAGCTGTATCGGGCTTTCGATTCCGAATACCGATATTTTCGTCATATCGGATACCGGAATCGGATTTGTCACTGTCACTGTGAGTGTCCGTCGGTCGGGTCTGTCAGGAGTCAGCGGCACTTTGCTGGCAGAAGATCTCCGGCGGTCACGTCCTGGACTGCTTGATGGCCGCCATTATCTTCTCCCTGGCGGTCACATGCAGTTTTTCGCGATAACTGCAGTGACTGCAGGGTAATCCCGGCCGTAAACCAGTCCGATGAGGTCACCACCGGGGAAGCAGGTAATCAGCTGTGCTGCGCCGGGATGACAGGCTCTGCCTGTCATTCTGATGTAGCAGAGCTGGATCGTCGTGGGACACTCGTTACTATGGACTGCGTCGGACAGGTGGTATACTGCTGTTTTTTTTTTTCATTTTTTTACAGGAGATCAATGGCGTCGCAGGATGAGACTGTAATAAAAGTAATGAAAACTGTGTTGTTTTTTTTATTAAATTAAAAAACTTTTTTATGAACATTCACCCGTCCGGGTACATCAACAATTTAACTATTTACATACAGGGACCCTGTCCGGGTTATTTATAATTCTTTGGCAGGGGTGTTCCAGGTACCACCTGGTACTCTTCTGATGCTTGCCAAACATCCGAGACACCAAGGACCACCAGGACCTGATGACGTCGTGTGGCCTGTACAGTCAAGTCGTGACCCGCTATCTGTGTCTGTGTGGCCACCTCTTTCATCTCCCTCCGGGTCTGGAGCCCTATGTCCCGGACTGAACGAACCCCAGGGGGCCTAACAGGCGCCGGGTACGGGCCAGCTATACTTATCATGTCCATAGCTGGGGCTGCTGAGGAGACCACTGAGGGAGGCTGGGGAGATTTACGGCGTGGGGTGGGCACTTGTGCAGAGGCCTGGATGTGGGAGGCTGAAGGCTCCGAGGGTCTCACAGGTTCCTGACACTCTGGGGACCAGGGGTCGCACCTGGTGACATTTAGGGCATACCATCCATTGTAACCCCAGTGTCGGGTGTAAGTTACCAAGTCTCCTGGCAACAGGTCCCTCCCCGGGTGTCCTTCTGGGAGGTGAGTCTCCACGTCCCGCCGGGTCACAAACACTTCTAAATAAAGTCCAGGCTCCTGGATGAAGCCCCAACCACCTTTCAATTTAAAGCTCCGTACTGCACCCTTACGCCGCGGCTCCCACAGGGTTCCTTTATCTTTTCTCATCCGGTCCTTATCTGCCCGGTCCTTCTCCAGGTTACGTTGCCGAAGCTTTTGGGATTCTCGCTGCTCCCTTTGTCGCTCTGCTTCCCGCTCCCAACGTCTCCACTCTTCCTCCTGACGCCGGTTATAATTCTCCTCCACCAGCATCTCCATGTCTCCACCATCAAACTGCAGCTTACGATGTCCGGTTTGCGGCAGCTCTCCTGGCGCCCGACAGTCCTGGCGGCGCTCACCTGCGGAGGAAGCAGCCGGCTCTGGAACAGATGACAGTCGGGGCTCCGGTACAGACAGGTAGACCTCTGGTGCCTGCGCGGCCTCCTCCATGAGGACGGGTGTCGCTTCTTCTGTCTCAGCGACGGGGGCAGACAGCGGGATCTGGGTTGCTGCCGGTGCAGAGTTTTTTGCAGGAACGGGTGCCTCCACTGCGACAACGTCAACCGGATCACATTGCAAGGGCTGGGATGCCCGCACGGACTCCTCTACTAGAACGGGTGCCTCACCTTCCGGTACAGACACTTCAGGTAAGAGGGATTGGCGCCGCTCCAAGTTTAGTTTTAGGGCACGCCAGCTGGCTTCCATCCTGGCGACCTCCTCCCGGTGCCGGGCCAGGCCTCTTAGGGTATCCTCCGCTTCTTGCAGCGTAGGAGGGTTTCCAGGCCGGGTGCCCAACGGTGGTTCCGTGGCGATCGGGTCGCTTCCGTGGGGGGAGAGCTCTGACTGCTCCATCCCTTCACACTTCTGCTCGTGTCCATTAGCCATCTCTGCCAAGTCATATGTGTCATTAGCATCTGGAGAGGGCCCCTCTTTTGTAGGGAGGCGGGACCTTCGTGTTAGTTTCCGCACACTGAGGAGGATGAGGAGGCGGAACTGAAGAGCTGTGGGGCAGGGTTTCTTACATTGCAGTACCATTTAGAGTGGTCGGCCATCGTTTTCACGCCACTGAGTGAGTGTACACCCACGAAGAGCACGCCCTTCTAATCTTCACCAGTGCCTCGTCGTGACGCAGATATGGCGGAAAAATGGCAAATACATTCTCTGATGATTTTAGCAATTCTCAAGCACAAAACCAGTTCAATTCAGGCACACAGGACTCGCTTATAGCGAGCTACAGAATCCTGTTCGTGACGCCCAAGTTGAGTCGCACAGAGCCAGAGGTTTTGGGGGTACTCGGCACCGAGCCCGTCGACTTCTATGGGGTATGTCACGGCTTTACCCGGCAATTGAATCAGAGTCTATTTTACTATGTAGAAGTGTATAAACTATAAATATATGTATATATATATATGTCACAATGACATGTATATATATATATGTATTCTATGTGTGTATATTTTGTGTTTACAACAAAAGAAAGGGGTTTTTTTTGTTGCGATATTTTGTTCCCATAGACTTACATGGGACTTCCGGTATCGGAATCGGATATCGACGATATTTAGTGATATCGGCGATACCATTCCGATACGATATTTTTAGATATCGAGCAGTATCGCTCAACACTACCGGCGAGTGGTGCGTGCAGCGATTCCAGAAAGGGAGACATCAGAGGATGTCGGGGTGTACCTGGAGGGGCAGCCGAACGGTTGCCAGGCGAAAATATATGTGTGTCCAATTTGTCTTATGAACTATCCACCTGGCGTAAGGCTACGGGGTTGTGACCTGCCTATAAATAATGAAGATTTGGTTGGCCTGATCGACCCGGGGAGTCCAGTGACGTTAGTGAGAGTTGCACCTAAGGGGTCTCAAATACCCGGTAGAAAGGTCGGGGTCACCTGCATTCATGGGAACACTAAGGAGTATCCCGTGCCGCGGTAACTGTGGGGACAGGCTGGGACATGAGGGAACAGGAGGTCGCTATAGTCCCAAATTTGGTGTGTCCCGTAGTTATAGGTCGGGACTCTGAACTGTTTTCCGACTTGCAAAAGGAGGGAGATCGCTCTACTGTTGGGATGGTGGGTATTAGTACGGCGACACCTACCAAAGTGGACGGGTCTGACCAACTCAGTGACTTAGCAGACGGTGACACCAGCGGAAAGGGTGCGTTTACCCAACTGACAGACCTGAAGTCTCTTGACGGGTGCCAGGAGGGGGGTGACTCAGACTCCGAGGGTGACTGTGACTCTAAGTTAGAAAAGGAGTACAGTAAGGAAGGCCCCCACCAGGAGGGTAAATCCTCCCATCGACGGAGACGTAAAGGGCGCAAAGCGCCGGAACACAATGTATGTCCTGAGGATGGTAATAAAGAAAAATCTATGACTGATGTGTTAGTGCAAGATGTGAGTACTCTTCCAGACACTGAAGAGCTGAAGAGTGTAGAGCTCGCTGAAGGTACAAAGAGTCAAGAGGGGCTTAAGGAGGACTGGGCCGAGCCTCAAGAAAAGTTGAAGGGGTCGAATACGGAAGTCGCCAACGCCATTCAGTTGGAGCAGGTACGCCACCTGGAGGCCGAAGTTGCGGCCATGAAGCGGAACATCGCTAAAAAGTTGTCGGGTGAGAAGCAAAGGTCTGCTGAACTAGAGACCCTTAAAGAGCAGATCAAACAAGAAAAGGCCCTGAGACAAACGGCCGAACAAAGAGTGGATGAGATAAAGAGGGAAGTCTCTGAGCTCAGAGGTCACCTGTCCACGTGGCAAAGTGGGAATAAGGCCGTCAGGGAATATGTGATTGCGCTCGGAGAAGCAGTAAGAGGTCTTCTGCAGGAGGAGAAGTTGGTGGGTGAAAATTTACAGCGGCTGTGCCCAAGTGATAACCAGGCGGAAGTGCCAGTGCCCATCTTGGCAAGGGGTCGTAAAGAACGTGAGTCTCAGGAAGAGGAGAAGGCTTCACTCTTGAGGTGTGTGATAAAGTTACCTGCAGACATGCGAGAAGCCTGTGCCAGTGAGGGGGTGCATGAGGCCTTTAAAAAGGCCGTAAAAGCCGATAGTGTGAACTGGGCACCAGAGACGAACCAGTTGGTGATCCTGGCAGAGGAGGAAGACACAGGGAAGTAGTGGCTGTCCTGAAGGATATGCATCTGCAGTGTCTCCACGCAAAACAGATGATTATGTTAAGTAACATGAAAGCCGCTCAACGTCTGGAGCAGGCCAAGGAAGATAAAAATCGGCTGGGTTTGGCAGAAGAAGTAATTCCGGTACCCAGAAATCTGGTGGGGAGAGTCGTCGGAAGACTTGGAAAAGTGATGCAGGAGATGGTGGATAAATCCGGTGTAAGGAGAGTGAGAATTCCAGCTGATGGCGAGATCAAGGTGGCTGGAGAAGACATGGTTCCCTTCATTGGTGTGGGCTCAGTGGAGAGCCTGAAGAACATCCGAACACTCCTGGAGTATCGAATAACGTACCTACGAGAAGTAGAGCAGCTGATCTCAGGAAGAAAGCAGATAAAGGAACAGCTGCATGAGTTAAAACGAAGATGGCGACTGCTTCCATCCCAACATATAGAAAAACAAGAGGTTTCTCTGGGGACTGTGTTGTGAATGGACTTGAAATGAGTTCTGAGCAGAGGCTCCCTCTGGTGGTTACAAACGGTACTGGACTGTCCAGTGAAGATTGTGAGGATTGGGAATCAGGTGTTGCTGACTGGTCTTATATAAGGGAGTCACCTTCCCATCAGGGTTGCCGGTGATCAATTGTTCTGGTCTCAATCCTTGATTCCTGTTTCCTTTGTAGCCTGCTGTGTCGTGTCTGCATCTCCTGCTAACAGATAAGACATTTTCTTCTTTTTGCTTTTGTGCTTGATTTTTGCATTTTGTCCTGCACTTCTGTGGGGGCCTTCAAGGTCCCCTCCGGGGGCTTTTGCCCTCTCAGTTTTGTTCAGCCATTGATGTTTGTACATTTGCTTTTTCCAGTTTTTTCAGTGGCTGCTGTTTTGATTTTGTTACACCAGAGAACTACTTTAGGTGGTAGAGGTCGTGTGATCTCAGGTGTTTTTGAAATTAGTAAAGTTGGTGCTTTTCAGGGTTTTTTGGGATTGCAGTAAGTGCCCTTCCTATCCTTTTCTATTTAGTTAGTTTGGGCCCCAACGTTTGCTCATACTATTTTCTGTCTGTGTCTATATTTCCTCTTGTCTAACCGCCATTACATGTTTGGGGGCTTTCTATGTTCTTTGGGGATCTGCTCCGGGGCAGATAGCTTTCCTCTTTCTATCTTTAGTATAGTTAGTTTCTCAGGCTGTGACGAGGCGTCTAGGACCAACGTAGGAACGCTCCACGGCTGCCTCTAGTTGTGGTGGTTAGTCAGGGTACTGCAATCTCATAGATTCCAACTGCTCTGGTGTATTTCCCTTTTTACCTGCACTCCTCAGCTACCAAATCATAACAGTATCACCGGCCAAAACTGAAAATTATATGGTACTCACAGAAGGGAAAAATATTGTGAAAGAAAAAAAAAAGGTTGTCAGAGTTGTCAGAGATTTTTTTCTGTTTGTTGCATTTTTTTTTTTTTTCCCTCTGTATCTCTGGGTGCTGGGGAGGATTTTTTTTTCTCTCAATGGAGTTTGCACAGTTGTCTGGCCGTGTGGATCAGCTTGCCACTGAGGTTCAGAGTATTGCTACCTATCTTGCTAGGTTGCCTGTTGTGGAACCTAGGATTCCCAAGCCAGATTTGTTTTTGGGGATCGAGCCAAGTTTCTGAATTTCAAAAATAATTGTAAATTGTTTTTTGCCTTAAAATCTAAATCCTCAGGGAACGCAGCGCAGCAGGTTCAAATTGTCATCTCTCTCCTGCGTGGCGATCCTCAGGATTGGGCTTTTTCCCTGACACCTGGGGATCCTGTTTTGAGTGATGTTGATGCATTTTTTCAGGCCTTGGGGTTATTGTACGATGAGCCTAATGTCACTGATCAAGCTGAAAAAGCCTTGTTGGCATTAAATCAGGGGCTTGATGATGCTGAGTTATACTGTCAGAGATTCCGTAGGTGGGCAGTCCTGACCAAATGGAATGACGACGCTTTGGCAGCCCTTTTTCGGAAGGGTCTGTCAGATTATGTAAAGGATGTTATGGTGGGATTCCCTGTCCCCTCTGGTCTCAATGGTTCAATGTCATTAGCGATTCAAATTGACAGACGTTTGCGTGAGCGGAGAAGTATGCGTGGAATAGTGTTGCCTTGTGAACCTGCTTCTGAACCCATGCAGTGTACAGAGTGGTTTCTGGGGCACAGCGTCATGAGTTTCGAAAGCGCAATGGGTTATGTTTCTACTGTGGTGACGCCTCTCATGCTATTTCAGTCTGTCCTAAGCGGGGAAGACGTTTTGCACGCTCAGTTGTCTTGGGTAGTGTTCAGACTAAGTTTTTATTAACTTTTACTCTGATATGCTCTCTGTCCTCATTTTCTGCTCAGGCTTTCGTTGATTCGGGAGCAGCTATTAACCTGATGGATTTTGATTTCGCTAAACGTTGTGGGTTTCCCTTGATACCCCTACAGAAGTCTATTCCCCTACTGGGGATCGATTCTACCCCTTTGGCTGTGAATAAACCTCAGTTCTCTACTCAGATGATAATGAGGGTTGAACCTGATCATCAGGAGAGCTGCAAATTTTTGGTTCTGTATAATCTGCATGACATTATCGTGCTGGGTTTCCCTTGGTTACAGTCTCATAATCCTGTTTTGGATTGGAAATCTGTGTCTGTAACCAGTTGGGGCTGCCAATGTGTTAATACCAACACTCCTGTTTTTTCTGCCTCCCCCAGGCTCAGGATGTTCCTGACTTTTTGATTGATTTTTCTGATGTGTTTAGCGAAAGTAAATCTGCATCCTTCCTCCCCATAGGAGCTATGACTGCGCTATTGAATTAGTGCCTGGTGGAAATTCCCTAAAGGTCGCCTTTTTAACTTGTCTGTACCTGAACATGACGCTATGCGGTCTTATATCAAGGAGTCATTGGAGAAGGGTCATATCAGACCATCCTCTTCACCCTTAGGTGCCGGTTTTTTCTTTGTGGCCAAAAAGGATGGTTCATTAAGGCCGTGTATTGATTATCGTCTTTTGAACAATATTACTGTGAAATATCAATACCCGTTACCCTTGATTTCTGACCTGTTTTCCAGGGTGAAAAACGCTACTTGGTTTACCAAGCTTGACCTCAGGGGGGCATATAACCTTATTCGCATTAAGCACGGGGATGAATTGAAGACGGCATTTAACACCCCTGAGGGGCATTTTGAGTACCTTGTGATGCCCTTTGGGCTCACTAATGCTCCTTCTGTCTTCCAGTCCTTCATGAATGACATTTTCAGGGATTTTGTGGATAAATTTCTGATTCTTTATTTGGATGATATCTTGATTTTTTCCAATGACTGGGACTCTCATGTGAAACATGTTCGAACTGTATTCCAGATTTTGAGAGAGAATGCTCTGTATGTGAAGGGATCAAAGTGTCTTTTTGGCGTACAGAGGATCTCATTTTTGGGATTTATTTTGTCCCCATCTGTTATTGAAATGGACCCGGTCAAGGTTCAGGCCATCTGTGATTGGGTCCAACCTACTTCATTAAAGGCTCTTCAAAGATTTTTGGGTTTTGCCAATTTTTATCGTAAATTTATTGGTAATTTCTCGGTTATTGTTAAACCATTAACTGATTTGACCAAAAAGGGTCTGATGTGGTGAATTGGCCTCCTGAGGCAGTCTCTGCATTTCAGGAACTTAAGCAGAGATTCACTTCTGCTCTTGTTCTACGGCAGCCTGATGTTTCTCTGCCATTTCAGGTGGAGGTTGATGCCTCTGAAATTGGGGCAGGTGCCGTTTTGTCCCAAAGAGATCCAGAGACCTCTAAAAGTAACCCTTGTGCCTTTTTCTCTCGAAAATTTTCTCCTACTGAACGTAATTATGACGTGGGTAATCGGGAGTTATTGGCCATGAAGTGGGCTTTTGAAGAGTGGAGACATTGGCTGGAGGGAGCCAAACATCAGGTGGTGGTCCTTACTGACCATAAGAATCTGGTTTATCTGGAATCTGCCAAGCGACTTAATCCTAGACAGGCCAGGTGGGCCTTGTTTTTCACACGTTTTAATTTTGTGGTTTCCTTTCTTCCTGGCACTAAGAATGTTAAGGCGGATGCCCTTTCAAGGAGTTTCCTTGCGGACTCTCCTGAGTTATCTGATCCTTCTGTTATTTTGAAAGAAGGTGTAGTTCTTTCCGCCATCTCGCCCAATTTGAGACTGGCTCTGGAGGGGTGTCAGGAGGATAGGCCCTAGCGCTGCCCGGTTGGGAAATTGTTTGTCCCGGACCACTGGAAAAAGAGTGTGATGTCTGAGATTCATTGTTCCGCGTTGGCTGGTCATCCCGGAATTTTTGGTACCAGAGACTTGGTTAGTCGGTCCTTTTGGTGGCCTACCTTGTCTCGTGATGTCAGGGAATTTGTGCAGTCCTGCGGGACTTGCTCTCGCTCCAAGCCTTGCTCTCGCTCTAGTGGTTTGTTGATGCCATTGCCTGTGCCCAAGAGACCATGGACCCATATCTCTATGGATTTAATTTCGAACCTCCCTGTTTCTCAGAGAATGACCGTCGTCTGGGTGATTTGTGATAGGTTTTCCAAGAGAATACATCTTGTGCCATTACCTAAGTTGCCTTCCTCCTCTGAATTGGTACCTTTGTTCCTTCAGCACGTGGTTCGTTTGCACGGCATTCCTGAGAACATTGTGTCTGACAGAGGAGTCCAGTTTGTTTCCAGATTTTGGAGGACCTTTTGTTCTAAACTTGGTGTTCAATTGTCTTTCTCCTCGCGTTTCATCCTCAGACCAATGGTCAAACTGAGAGAACAAATCAGACATTGGAGACTTATCTAAGATGCTTTGTGTCTGCTGATCAGGATGACTGGGTCTCTTTTTTGCCTTTGGCCGAGTTTGCTCTTAATAATAGGGCTAGCTCTGCCACTTTGATGTCTCCATTTTTCTGTAATTCTGGGTTTCACCCTCGATTTTCTTCAGGACAGACGGAGGCTTCTGTCTGTCCAGGTGTTGACTCTGTTGTGGAGCGTATGCAACAGATTTGGGACCAGGTAGTGCAGAGGTTGTCCCTCTCTCAGGAGAAGGCCCAGCGGTTTGCTAACCGGCATAGGACGGATGGTCCCGGTTTAAAGTGGGGGACTTGGTCTGGTTGTCCTCAAAAAATATTCCTATGAGAGTGGCATCTCCTAAATTTAAGCCTAGGTTCATTGGACCTTATAAGATCATGAAGATTCTTAATCCTGTTTCTTTTCGTTTGCTTCTTCCAGGAACATTTAAGATCCATAATGTGTTCCACAAGTCCTTGTTGAAGAGGTTTGTTGAGCCAGTGGTTCCTACTGCTTTGCCTCCTGACCCTGTTCTGGTTGAGGGCAATTTGGAGTTTGTGGTTGAGAAAATTTTGAATTCTCGTTTTTCTAGACGGAAACTCCAGTATTTGGTTAAGTGGAGAGGTTATGGTCAGGAAGACAATTCTTGGGTGTTTGCTTCGGACATCCATGCTAGGAGACTCATCCGTGCGTATCATAGAACTCATCCTGACCGACCTGGTTGCTCAAGTGAGGGTTCGGTGACCCCTCCTCAAGGGGGGGTACTGTTGTGAATGGACTTGAAATGAGTTCTGAGCAGAGGCTCCCTCTGGTGGTTACAAACGGTACTGGACTGTCCAGTGAAGATTGTGAGGATTGGGAATCAGGTGTTACTGACTGGTCTTATATAAGGGAGTCACCTTCCCATCAGGGTTGCCGGTGATCAATTGTTCTGGTCTCAATCCTTGATTCCTGTTTCCTTTGTAGCCTGCTGTGTCGTGTCTGCATCTCCTGCTAACAGATAAGACATTTTCTTCTTTTTGCTTTTGTGCTTGATTTTTGCATTTTGTCCTGCACTTCTGTGGGGGCCTTCAGGGTCCCCTCCGGGGGCTTTTGCCCTCTCAGTTTTGTTCAGCCACTGATGTTTGTACATTTGCTTTTTCCAGTTTTTTCAGTGGCTGTTGTTTTGATTTTGTTACACCAGAGAACTACTTTAGGTGGTAGAGGTCGTGTGATCTCAGGTGTTTTTGAAATTAGTAAAGTTGGTGCTTTTCAGGGTTTTTTGGGATTGCAGTAAGTGCCCTTCCTATCCTTTTCTATTTAGTTAGTTTGGGCCCCAACGTTTGCTCATACTATTTTCTGTCTGTGTCAGTATTTCCTCTTGTCTAACCGCCATTACATGTTTGGGGGCTTTCTATGTTCTTTGGGGATCTGCTCTGGGGCAGATAGCTTTCCTCTTTCTATCTTTAGGTATAGTTAGTTTCTCAGGCTGTGACGAGGCGTCTAGGACCAACGTAGGAACGCTCCACGGCTGCCTCTAGTTGTGGTGGTTAGTCAGGGTACTGCAATCTCATAGATTCCAACTGCTCTGATGTATTTCCCTTTTTACCTGCACTCCTCAGCTACCAAATCATAACAGGACTGACAGTAGACGAGCTGAAACACTGAGGGGTAGAGATGACGATTCGGTTAGCTCAGGGCTGAGTGACCTAAGTGTGAGACCCGGTGGCGGACAAAGAGATAGAGAGTCCGACTCAGATCAACCAGTGAGCTTGACTGGACGATGGACTCAGGACCGCAATAACCGTAGGAGACGGTACTGGAGAGGTCTGGTGACACCGACGGAAAAACAAGGCCGTCATTCTGACCGCTGGGGGCGGGGGAGGCCTGACCAAGAGGTAATGTTGCAGGATGCCCAAAATCGACTGAGACGGTCTCCTCGACTGGTAGGGCAAGATGACATGGGTGACATGTCTCGGGGTCCTCAGGTTGAAACAGGTGTTCAACCTAACAAGTTTGAACAGAGGGGGAAGGTATGTGGTATAATGACTAATGTGGCACCTAGGGGGCCTGTATAAGTTGCTCAAATTATGCCTGGAGGCATGAGAGAGATGGGAAACCAGTCCCTGATATGGGGCTAAACGGAAAGTATGTGTCGCAGAGCTACTCTGCGCTGTAGGTCAGCAATGTTGTTCTGGGACTTGTAGTCCCATAAGAGTTCTGTTGTTATTAAGGGTGAACCTACAGGGTTAGCTTGTGAGCTGGGTGGGACATGCTAACCACACATACACAGCCCACTGGTGGTGGGAGAATGAATGATACATACTGGTGAGTGTATGTGGTGAAGGACCTGTGAAGAGGTCATGGACAGGTGACCAGACCATGTGCTTCATACCTTGGCTTGGGGAGTGGCTACAGGTATGAAAGGCAGTGCTGGGCACATGGAGATGAGATTGTGGTGGTGACTGGGAAGTGTCTCTGTAGTCTGTCTCAAGGGATTCTGTCTGAGACTGGGAAGTGTCTCAAGGGAGTCTGGCTGAGACAAGTGGAGAGTGTGTCCTGCACAGGGCTGCCTGGAAGGTTCCTGGAAGGTCTGTCAGTGTTGGATTGTATTCCTGGAAGCACGTGGTGAAACTTGGAACTTGGTGGCCGGGGTTTTGGACTGGTGTCCTAAATAGCACCCGGACAGGACACATGTGTGTGCGGAGCCTGTGACGGTCCCACACTGAGAACCAGGCAGTTCTATTGAGGAGTTTGGCTGGAATTAGCCTGGAAGTGACTTTCTGTTACAATGTGTCAGTGAGCACTGGAAGCGAGTCCAGATCACCGGGAAGGCACCTGGCGGTCCCTGCTGGCTTGCAGCCGCTTAGTCAAGCCCGTCCCATGCAAGGGTAAGTATGGGACCAGTAGTTGCAAAGAGAGAATGCGTTTATGTTCTGTCATATTGTTGTTACCTGGTCTTAAAGAGACAGTAAACCGTTATTTTTGGACTTAATGCCTGTGTGTTGCCTCATTACTTCGTGCCCGGCCTCGGCCTACCAGAGCGAATCACTACAATATATATATATATATATATATATATATATATATATATATATATATAGTCATGGACAAAAGTTTTGAGAATGACACAAATATTAATTTTTACAAAGTCTACTGCTTCACTTTTTCTAATGGCAATTTGCATATACTCCAGAATGTTATAAAGAGTGATCAGCTTAACAGCAATTACTTGCAAAGTCAATATTTGGCTAAAAATGAACTTTATCCCCCAAAACACATTTCAACATCAATGCAGCCCTGCCTTAAAAGGACCAGCTAACCTCTTTTCAGTGATTGCTCCATTAACACAGGTGTGGGTGTTGATGAGGACATGGCTGGAGATCAATCTGTCATGATTAAATAAGAATGACACCACTGGACACTTTAAAAGAAGGCTGGTGCTTGGCATCATTGTTTCTCTTCTGTTAACCATGGTTATCTCTAAAGAAACACGTGCAGTCATCATTGCAATGCACAAAAATGGCCTAACAGGGAAGAGTATCGCAGCTAGAAAGATTGCACCTCAGTCAACAATCTATCGCATCATCAAGAACTTCAAGGAGAGAGGTTCCATTGTTGCCAAAAAGGCTCCAGGGCGCCCAAGAAAGACCAGCAAGCGCCAGGACCATCTCTTAAAAGTGTTTCAGCTGCGAGATCGGGCTACCAGCAGTGCAGAGCTTGCTCAGGAATGGCAGCAGGCAGGTGTGAGTTCATCTGCACGCACTGTGAGGCGGAGACTCTTGGAGCAAGGCCTGGTCTCAAGGAGGGCAGCAAAGAAGCCACTTCTCTCCAGAAAAAACATAATGGAAAGACTGATATTCTGCAAAACGTAAAGGCAGTGGACTGCTGATGACTGGGGTAAAGTTATTTTCTCTGATGAATCCCCTTTTCGATTGTTTGGGACATCAGGAAAACACCTCATTCGGAGAAGACTAGGTGAGCGCTACCACCAGTCTTGTCTCATGCCAACTGTTAAGCATCCTGAAACCATTTATGTGTGGGGTTGCTTCTCAGCCAAGGGAATCGGCTCTCTCACAGTCTTGCCAAAAAACACAGCCATGAATAAAGAATGGTACCAGAATGTCCTCCAAGAGCAACTTCTCCCAACCCTCCAAGAGCAGTTTGGCGATCAACAATGCCTTTTCCAGCATGATGGAGCACCTTGCCATAAAGCAAAGGTGATAACTAAATGGCTCAGGGATAGTGTTGAGCGATACAATACCGCAAGTATCGGGTATCGGCCGATATTAGCTCTATCGGACTTTCGATACTTAGTTCCGATATTTTCGTCTTATCGGATACCGAATCGGATTTGTCACTGTCACTGTCAGTGTCCGTCGGTCGGGTCTGTCAGGAGTCAGCGGCACTTACCTGGCAGAAGATCTCCGGCGGTCACGGGCTGGACTGCTTGATGGCCGCCATCATCTTTCCCCGGCGGTCACATGCAGTTTCTCGCATAACTGCAGTGACTGCTGGGTAATCCCGGCCGTAAAGCAGTCAGTCCGATGACGTCACCGCCGGGGAAGCAGGTAATCAGCTGTGCTGCGTCGAGATGACAGGCCTGCCTGTCATTGCGATGTAGCAGAGCTGGATCGTCGTGGGACTGTTGTTACTGTGGACTGCGTCGGACAGGTGGTATACTGTTGTTTTTTTTTTTTTCTTTTTTTACAGGAGATCGTAGGAATGAGAGTATAATAAAAGAAATGAAAACTGTGTTGTCTCTTTTATTTCATTAAAATACTTTTTTCTTGCTGTGTCTTTTTTTTTATACATTTAAAAACTTTGGGTTTAATAATGGATCGGTGTCTTATTGACACTCTCCATTATTAACCGGGCTTATTCTCACCGTGCAATCAACGGTGACATTAACCCCTTATTACCCCACTTGCCACCGCTACAGGGCAGTGGGAAGAGCCGGGTAAAGTGCCACAATTGGCACATCTTTTGATGCGCCAAATGTGGGGCTGCTGTAGCCTGGTATTGTCAGGCTGTTGAGGGCCAAAATCCATGGGCCTTGACAGTCTTTTAATACCAGGCCGCAGCAGTCTGCATTTTACTTGGCTGGTTAACAAAAATAGGGGGACCCCTACGCCGTTTTTTTTTCGAGGGGATCCCCTATTTTTGTTAACCAGCCAAGCTAAGCAGACTGCTGTGGCCTGGTATTATCAGGCTGGCAAGGTCCATGGATATTGGATCCTTACCAGCCTGAAAAACCAGGCCTCAGCAGTCTGCTTCATCTGGCTGGTTAACAAAAATAGGGGGGACCCCACGCCAAATTTTTTTCGAGGGGATCCCTATTTTTGTTAACCAGCCAAGATATGCAGACTGCTGTGGCCTGGTATTATCAGGCTGGCAAGCAGGGTCGGACTGAGGCACCGGGACACCGGAGAAACCTACGGTGGGCCCCAGCTCCTGCGTGGTGGGCCCTGATTTGAAAGGATAGGTCGCGGGGCAGAGGGGGCGGTGGCCCCGGGGCCCGCGCTCTGAGGGGGCCCACCAGGAGCTACGATACAGTTACATTCTGCGGCAGAGCAGGGAGAATCGCTCTCCCTGCTCTGCCGCCCGGAAGCTATGGGGCCTGAACAGGCGTTGGGGGGGCCCGGTGCCAGCAGTGGGCCCCCCACCCGTCATCGGAGGGTCAGCTGTATCGGCATCCAGCCGATAAAGCTGACCGCATGGAGAGAGAAGGAGCGAGCGCTCCTTCTCTCCCATAATCCCCCTCTCAGCGTATTACAGCGGGCGCAATAACATCACCTGCCGGCGCCCGCTGTCAGACGCTGAGAGGGAGAACAGTGAGCAGCACAGGAGCTGGGAGGTGAGGTTTTTTTTTTATTTTTTTTTTAATGGGGGTGCAGTCAAGTCCTGGCTGGAGAAGTCGTCATGTCGGTGTGGGCCAGATGGAAAAGACATGAAAAGTGAACAATTCCATTAGAAAGAACATCAGCGGTAAGTCATTATCTGTACATGTGCTGTAATCTATATGTTCTGTAGGACTGGTATTATTTAACACAGACCATATGGCGGTAATATCAATATTGGTCTTTTTATATATAGATTATTTTGGCCAACAGCGCGGTCATTTGCTGAGGTTCTCTGATGATGGGCCCACTCAGAAGTTTTGCCCCCACTAAACCAAAACCCTAGCTACGCCTATGGCTCTCTCTCTAGACTTTCTTTCTCGCTCTCTGTTCTTTCCTTCTCGCTCTCTGTTCTTTTTTCTCTCTGTTCTTTCTTTCTCTCTTTTCTTTCTTTCCTCTCTTTCTTTCTCTGTTTGTTCTTTCTCTCTCGCTGCTCTTTCTTTCTTTTCCTCAGTACCAGCCACTGTGCCCTCATTACCAGTCAGTGTGATCAGCAGTGCTAAATGGTTACGCTTGGGGCGAGGATATGGGTGTGATTAGCTGTGAAATGGGTGTTGTCGGGGCGTGGCCTAAAATTTTCAGCGGCGCGCAACACGCGCCGCAGCCTTTAATCCTCTTTCCTGTCTTCCAAATTTGGGAGGTATGCTGTATGACCTCCCTACAACTTCTGGCCATGCTCCTGATGAGCGCGACGGATGGTCTCGTGAGGGATCTCCTCCCACACCTGGACTAAAGCATCCACCAACTCCTGGACAGTCTGTGGTGCAACGTGGCATGGCCTAAAATTTTCTGCAGCATGCACAGCGTGCCACAGCCTTTGTCCCTCTTTCCCTTATTCAAAGGTTGGGAAGTATGATGTTGGGCCGCAAGAATATATTTTCTCTGGTGGGCCCAAGGTACTCCAGTCCGACGCTGCTGGCAAGGTCCATGTATGTTGGCTCCTTAACAGCCTTAAATACCATGCCTCAGCAGCAGGGGCGTACATATAAATCATGGGGCCCCATAGCAAAAGTCTGAATGTTCCCCACCCCCCAAAAAAAAAACCCAGAGGCATTTGTAAATGTAAAGTGCCAGCACAGTGAGGGAAGTTGAGTCGCACAGAGACAGGGGTTTTGGGGTACTCGGCACCGATCACGTCGACTTCTATGGGGGATGTCACGAGTAGCACAGCTCGGTCCGTGACCTGGGCGATCACTGGAATGTGGGATATTTCCAGGGGATGATAGAATGTTCGTGTAGTTTGTCGTGACGCCACCTGTAGTACCTGGTCAGGGTGTCCAGCGCTGCTGTGCAGGTCCTCTGGAAGGGATGGTGTAGTGCAGGTAGGTGAAAAGTCTTCTACAGGTAACACGCTATCTTTCCAGGGCAGATAGATGTGAGATAGAGCAATGGTGCAAAGTGATGTAGTAGAGTGGACTATGCGACGTAGTAAGAAAGCAGGAAACACTTCAAGTTAAACGTTGCATAATAAAATTTTTAATAATAACATTACAAAAGTGCAAATGGCTTATATTATGTGACATGTTTTGTTACTGTTCATACCCTTGATATGTGTTATACATGTGTGTTAATAAATACATATTCAACAAAAGTGCAAATAGCATTAGTGCCGAAGTTCGTGGAGACTTCTTAGGACTACCCCCACCGGGGTAACTTCACAGTGTCCTTTACTTGTGCTTGTGGAGGACCCGCTCCAAACCTCCAACTGTGGTCTTGGGTGGGCTGCAAGACTTTCCTTGAGCAGACCTCACTTTCGGCCACACCAAACGGGTTTTTAGTTTCTGAGGTAGTTGAAAATAGTGCACAGTAAAGTTTTTTGTAAAACCAAGATGGAGCACCGAAGTGCCAACTATTTACAGAAAAGTTTGTGAGCCAGTACAGTTCATGGCTTCAAAGTTCAACATTTTCATTACAGTGAAACACCATTACCCAACCTGGGTATATTAAGGCAACAATAAACTTCTTTTCATGAACATTCACCCGTCCGGGTACATCAATAATTTAACTATTTACATACAGAGACCCTGTCCGGGTTATTTAGACTTCTTTGGCTGGCCTCTTACAGGTACCACCTGGTACTGTTCTGGAGCTTGCCAAACATCCGTGACAGGAGGGTCCACCCAGACCTGATGACGTCGTGTGGCCTGTACAGTGACGTCGTGACCCGCTATCTGGGTCTGTGTGGCCACCTCTTTCATCTCCCTCCGGGTCTGGACCCCTATGTCCCGGACTGAACGAACCCCAGGGGGCCTAACAGGCGCCGGGTACGGGCCAGCTATCATTATCATGTCCATAGCTGGGGCTGCTGAGGAGACCACTGAGGGAGGCTGGGGAGATTTACGGCGTGGGGTGGGCACTTGTGCAGAGGCCTGGTTGGGGGAGGCTGAAGGCTCGTAGGGTCTGTCAGTTTCCTGACACTCTGGGGAGTAGGGGTCGCACCTGGTAACATTTAGGGCGTACCATCCATTGTAACCCCAGTGTCGGGTGTAAGTCACCAAGTCTCCTGGCAACAGGTCCCTCCCCGGGTGTCCTTCTGGGAGGTGAGCCTCCACGTCCCGCCGGGTTACAAAAACTTCTAAATAAAGTCCAGGCTCCTGGATGAAGCCCCAACCACCTTTTAACTTAAAGTTCCGTACTGCACCCTTACGCCGTGGCTCCCTCACCGTACTTTTATCCTTTCTCATACGTGCCTTCTCTGCCAGGTCCTTCTCCAGGTGACGTTGCCGAAGCTTTTGGGATTCTCGCTGCTCCCTTTGTCGCTCTGCTTCCCGCTCCCGACGTCTCCACTCTTCCTCCTGACGCCGGTTGTAATTCTCCTCCACCAGCATCTCCATGTCTCCACCATCAAACGCCAGCTTACGATGTACGGTTTGCGGCAGCTCTCCTGGCGCCCGCCAATCCTGGCGGCGCTCACCTGTGGCGGAAGCAGCCGGCTCTGGAACAGATGACGGTCGGGGCTCCGGTACAGGCAGGTAGAGCTCTGGTGCCTGCGCGGCCTCCTCCATGAGGACGGGTGTCGCTTCTTCTGCCTCAGCGACGGGGGCAGACAGCGGGATCTGGGGTGCTGGTGCGGCGTTTTCTGCAGGGACGGGTGCCTCCACTGTGATACTGGCAACCGGTTCAGATTGCAAGGCTGGATACCGCACGGCTCTCTCTGAACGGGTGCTCCACTAAGATATGGCAACCGGTCAGATGCAAGGGCTGGGATGCCTGCCGGCCTCCTGTACTGGAACGGGTGCCTCCACTGAGATACTAGCAACCGGTTCAGATTGCAAGGGCTGGGATGCCCGCACGGCCTCCTCTACTGGAACGGGTGCCTCACCTTCCGGTACAGACACTTCAGGGGGTAAGAGGGATTGGCGCCGCTCCAATTGTAGTTTTAGGGCCCGCCAGCTCGCTTCCATCCTGGCGACCTCCTCCCGGTGCCGGGCCAGGTCTCTCAGGGTATCCTCCGCTTCTTCCAGCGTAGGAGGGTTTCCAGGCCGGGTGCCAAACGGTGGCTCCGTGGCGATCGGGTCGCTTCCGTGGGGGGAGAGCTCTGACTCCTCCATCCCTTCCCACTTCTGCTCACGTCCATTCGCCATCTCTGCCAAGTCACATGTGTCATTAGCATCAGGAGAGGCGACATCTTTTGTAGGGAGGCGGGACCTTCGCGTTCGTTTCCGCCCACTGAGGAGGATGAGGAGGCGGAACTCCAGAGCTGTGGGGCACGATCTTACATTGCAGTAACATTTAGAGTGTGCGGACATCGTTTTCGCGCCACGGAGTAAGTGTACGCCCACGAGAGCACGCCCTTATTCTTCACCTGTGCCTCGTGGCGCAGATATGACGGAAAAATGGCAAATACAGTCTATGATGATTTTTGCAATTCTCAAGCAAAAAAACAGTTCAATTAAGGCACACAGGACTCACTTATAGCGAGCTTCTGAATCCTGTTCGTGACGCCAAAGTTGAGTCGCACAGAGCCACAGGTTTTGGGGGTACTCGGCACCAAGCCCGTCGACTTCTATGGGGGATGTGACGGGTAGCACAGCTATGTCCGTGCCCTGGTCGCTCACTGGAATGTGGGATATTTCCAGGGGATGATAGAATGTTTGTGTAGTTTGTCGTGACGCCACCTGTAGTACCTGGTCAGGGTGACCAGCGCTGCTGTGCAGGTCCTCTGGCAGGGATGGTGTAGTGCAGCTAGGTGATAAGTCTTCTACAGGTAAGACGGTATCCTTCCAGGGCAGATAGATGTGAGATAGAGCAATGGTGCAGAGTGATGTAGCAGAGTGGAGTATGCGACGTAGTAAGAAAGCAGGAAAGGAAACAATTCTTACTACAAAGACATGCAGCATAAGGCTGCCTCAACCCCTCCCATCCAACTAGCTACACCCTGTTCTAACCAGCCTGAGCTAGACCATCCCATTGGGTCCGCCTACACTCAGCTGGCATAGTGTACTGTTGAATGCAGTGGTTGGAGTCAATGGGGTGTTTCCTCCTTACGTGAGAGTAAGTTGTCACACCGCTGGGTGCGATGCAACATCTCTGTGGCGACTGGACCCTCGGGTGCTTCTGTCTTTTCACAAATGCCGGCTTTACCCGGCAATTGAATCAGAGGCTATTTTACTATGTAGAAGTGAATAAACTATAAATATATGTATATATATATGTCACAATGACATGTATATATATATATATATATATATATATATATATATGTATTCTAAGTGTGTATATTTTGTGTTTACAAGGAAAGAAAGTGTTTTTTTAGTTGCGATATTTTGTTCCCATAGACTTACATGGGACTTCCGGTATCGGAATCGGATATCGCCGATATTTAGTGATATCGGCGATACCATTCCGATCCGATATTTTTAGATATCGAGCAGTATCGCTCAACACTACTCAGGGAACAAAACATAGAGATTTTGGGTCCATGGCCTGGAAACTCCCCAGATCTTTATCCCATTGAGAACTTGTGGTCAATCATCAAGAGACGGATGGACAAACAAAAACCTAAAAATTCTGACAAAATGAAAGCATTGATTCTGCAAGAATGGACTGCTATCAGTCAGGATTTGGTCCAGAAGTTGATTGAGAGCATGCCAGGGAGAATTGCAGAGGTCCTGAAGAAGAAGGGTCAACACTGCAAATATTGACTTGCTGCATTAACTCATTCTAACTGTCAATATAAGCTTTTGTTACTCATATGTTTGCAATTATATTTCTCTCTGTGATAAAAACATCTGTCAAACACACATAAAAACCAGAGGGCAGCAGATCATGTGAAAATATAATATTTGTGTCATTCTCAAAACTTTTGGCCATGACTGTATGTACGTATTTATACTAGATAGATAGATAGATAGATAGATAGATAGATAGATAGATAGATAGATAGATAGATAGATAGATAGATAGATAGATAGATGATAGAAATGCCGGCAATTCAGCATCCTGGTACTGTAAAATTACAGCAGTAGCCGGCAGAATAGAAGAGATGGATTCCACACAGTAAATACATATAGAATAAGTAGATATACAGATGTCTGTGACAAATACTATTAGTACACTGTGTGTGCAGCTTACTCTACATACAGTACAGACCAAAAGTTTGGACACACCTTCTCATTTAAAGATTTTTCTGTATTTTCATGACTATCAAAATTGTACATTCACACTGAAGGCATCAAAAATATGAATTAACACATGTGTAATTATATACTTAACAGAAAAGTGCGTAACAACTGAAATTATGTCTTATATTCTAGGTTCTTCAAAGTAGCCACCTTTTACTTTGATGACTGCTTTGCACACTCTTGGCATTCTCTTGATGAGCTTCAAGAGGTAGTCACCGGGATTGGTTTCACTTCACAGGTGTGCTCTGTCAGATTTAAGAAGTGGGATTCCTGGTCTTATAAATGGGGTTGGGACCATCAGTTGTGTTGTGCAGAAGTCTGGTGGATACACAGCTGATAGTCCTACTGAATAGACTGTTAGAATTTGTATTATGGCAAGAAAAAAGCAGCTAAGTAAAGAAAAACGAGTGGCCATCATTACTTTAAGAAATGAAGGTCAGTCCGAAAAATTGGGAAAACTTTGAAAGTGTCCCTAAGTGCAGTTGCAAAAACCATCACGCGCTACAAAGAAACTGGCTCACATGAGGACCGCCCCAGAAAAGGAAAACCAAGAGTCACCTCTGCTTCTGATGATAAGTTTATCCGAGTCACCAGCCTCAGAAATCGCAGGTTTACAGCAGCTCAGATTAGAGACCAGGTCAATGCCACACATAGTTCTAGCAGCCGACACATCTCTACAACTGTTGAGAGACTTTGTGCAGCAGGCCTTCATGGTAAAATAGCTGCTAGGAAACCACTGCTAAGGACAGGCAACAAGCAGAAGAGACTTCTTTGGCTAAAGAACATAAGGAATGGACATTAGACCAGTGGAAATCTGTGCTTTGGTCTGATGAGTTCAAATTTGAGATCTTTGGTTCCAACCACCGTGTCTTTGTGTGACGCAGAAAAGGTGAACGGATGGACTATACATGCCTGGTTCCCACCGTGAAGCATGGAGGAGGTGGTGTGATGGTGTGGGGGTGCTTTGCTGGTGACACTGTTGGGGATTTATTCAAAATTGAACGCATACTGAACCAGCATGGCTGCCACACAGTGGCGCACCTATAATGAGGCGAGTTGAGCCTTCTGACTCAGGCGGAGGCAGCTAGGGGGCGGCAGAGCACATCTCAGAACACATGGTGTGGTGCCGGCTCTCCTTAATCCCTGCTGAGTCTTACACTCTTGCGCACTGTGCTATGTGTCCCGCAGTGAGAAGCAGCCACGCCCTCCATGAACCACTTCCTCACCCTCCCACCTTTCCACTTTAGCTTCTCGCAGCCAGGAGTCCTGTTGCTGTGCTGTCCTGTTATGTGCAAGCAGGACCTGTGATGAGGTCATAGGAGGGGGAGGAGTCAGGGGTCACATGGTCAGGCTCTCTTCGTGCAGGACTCTGCTGTTCTGGTTGTCATGGTGCTGGATGAAGGTAAGTTTATGTGTGGGATCAGGAGGGGTTTACAGTGTGGATGTAGCAGAGCTGTGTGTGTACGAGGTGTATGGAGCGGAGCCGTGTGTGTACGAGGTGTACGGAGCGGAGCCGTGTGTGTATGAGGTGTACGGAGCGGAGCCGTGTGTGTACAAAGTGTACGGAGCGGAGCCATGTGTGTACGAAGTGTACGGAGTGGAGCCATGTGTGTACGAGGTGTACGGAGCGGAGCCGTGTGTACGAGATGTGCGAAGCGGAGCCGTGTGTGTACAAAGTGTACGGAGCGGAGCCGTGTGTGTACAAAGTGTACGGAGCGAAGCCGTATGTGTACGAGGTGTACGGAGCGGAGCCGTGTGTGTACGAGGTGTATGGAGCGGAGCCGTGTGTGTACGAGGTGTACGGAGCGGAGCCATGTGTGTACGAGGTGTACGGAGCGGAGCCGCTCATCTACGTACACACAGGGCTCCGTGCTGGATCTTCTCACAGGGTCTTTGGAGTAAATTCCTTAATTGATGTAAAACATCATAAATCCGTGTGACAGGTTCATTCCAGCATTAAGAGTGTCAAAGGTCACCATCAATTTACTCCAAAGACCCTGTGAGAACATCACAAAACATTACCAGACCCCAATCAGAGGGCAATAAAACTTTCACACTCCTTATCTATGAACTGTTCCAATATTTATGCTCATCCCTCTGCCATAATGACTGTTCTGCTTCACGTCACTTGTCTTACCTATTGCATTTTTTCTGTGCTGTGTTGTGTATAAATATGTGATTCTTCAGATTTTGTATTAGTCTAGCCTGATGAAGAGACCTGAGTAGTCTCGAAAGCTTGCAATTTGTTACCATCTTTTCAGTTAGCCATTAAAAGACATCAACCACTGAGGACACTCAACTCTAAATATTTTTCACGTTAGGCTAGTAAGAGTAAACCAGATTTATTTGTAGTGATTTTACAATGGGGGGCGCCGTTTTGCAGTTCGCCTCAGGCAACAGAGAGGCTAGGTTCACCCCTGCTACCACAGCATCTTGCAGCGGCATGCTATTCCATCCAGTTTGCGTTTAGTTGGACCATCATTTATTTTTCAACAGGACAATGACCCCAAACACACCTCCTGGCTGTGTAAGGGCTATTTGACCAAGAAGGAGAGTGATGGGGTGCTACGCCAGATGACCTGGCATCCACAGTCACCAGACCTGAACCCAAACGAGATGGTTTGGGGTGAGCTGGACCGCAGAGAGAAGGCAAAAGGGCCAAAAAGTGCTAAGCATCTCTGGGAACTCCTTCAAGATTGTTGGAAGACCATTTCCGGTGACTACATCTTGAAGCTCATCAAGAGAATTCCAAGAGTGTGCAAAGCAGTCATCAAAGCAAAAGGTGGCTACTTTGAAGAACCTAGAATATAAAACATATTTTCAGTTGTTTCACACTTTTTTTGTTAAGTATGTAATTCCACATGTGTTAATTCATAGTTTTGATGCCTTTAGTGTGAATGTACAATTTTGATAGTCATGAAAATACAGAAAAATCTTTAAATAAGAAGGTGTGTCCAAACTTTTGGTCTGTACTGTATATTTAATTAATAAATGATTATTTTTCTGAAAAAAATGGAATGGGCTCCCTCGCAAATTTTGTAGCCAGCAGAGGGAAAGCCGATGGCTGGAGGCCGATGTTTATAGCTTGGGAAGGGGGTAATACCCATGGAGCTTCCCAGGCTATTAATATCAGTTCACAGCTGTATATTTAGCCTTTACTGTCTATTAAAATGGGAGACCCTAAAAAAAATGATGTGGGGTCCCCTAAAATTAATAACCAGCAAAGGCTATGCAGACAGCTGCAGGCTGATATTAATATCCAAAGAAGGGGATATGGATACTGCCCTCCCAGCTAAAAACATCAGCTCCCAGCTGCCCCAGAAAAGGTGCATCTCTAAAATGCCCCAATTCTGGCACTTAGCCTTGTTCTTCCCACTAGTCTTGTAGCGGTGGCAAGTGGGGTGATACTTGGAGGGGTTGATGTCACCTTTGTATTGTCAGGTGACATCAAGCCCCAAAGTTAGTAATGGAGAGCCATCAATAAGATGCCCCCATTACTAACCCCATGGTCACATTTTTATATCCACCAAAATAGTGCCAATCTCAGTATAATGCTTATATAGTCATAAAACACACAAATCCTCGTGTAATGAACTGGGATTAATAAAGCAATAATTTTATCACCATGACGTTACTTTGAAAAATATTCAACTTTATTAATATAAAAAAAATATTAGATTTTTACACATAGAAAAAAGATGCAAGGTTGAAAAAAGAGGGACAAACGACTCTCCTTTAGTAAAAAAAGCTGCATGGCATAACATACAATGCTCAAATATACATGTGTTATTTAATAACATGAAATGCAATGAATAATATGCAATTCCTAATACAAGAACTCAATTTGTTCCAATATACACCTGTGCAAAAATATCCACATTTACCCCATTGCAGATTGAAATCTGTAACCCAAAATGGGAATATAAATATACTGGCCCTGTATACAGATGCCCTAAATTTAATGCAATGGAGAATGGGGATATTAAGAGTCCAGCACTATACTAATGCTGGTAAATGGCTCTGTATTCAGATGCCTCAGGTTTTGTGCAACAGGGAGTTTATGAAACTAGCACTATAGTCATTGCACATTGAAACAATTAACACGACATTGAAAGTTGATGCGAGCATGTACAGTTTACCTGAATATTGGCAGCAATAAACAAGTGTAACGGAGTCCTGTCCCTCTGCCCCGACGCGCACGTTTCGCCCAGCTGCCAATATTCAGGTAAACTGTACATGCTCGCATCAACTTTCAATGTCGTGTTAATTGTTTCAATGTGCAATGACTATAGTGCTAGTTTCATAAACTCCCTGTTGCACAAAACCTGAGGCATCTGAATACAGAGCCATTTACCAGCATTAGTATAGTGCTGGACTCTTAATATCCCCATTCTCCATTGCATTAAATTTAGGGCATCTGTATACAGGGCCAGTATATTTATATTCCCATTTTGGGTTACAGATTTCAATCTGCAATGGGGTAAATGTGGATATTTTTGCACAGGTGTATATTGGATACAAATTGAGTTCTTGTATTAGGAATTGCATATTATTCATTGCATTTCATGTTATTAAATAACACATGTATATTTGAGCATTGTATGTCATGCCATGCAGCTTTTTTTACTAAAGGAGAGTCGTTTGTCCTCTTTTTTCAACCTTGCATCTTTTTTCTATGTGTAAAAATCTAATATTTTTTTTATATTAACCCCTTCACACCCAAGGGTGGTTTGCACGTTAATGACCGGGCCAATTTTTACAATTCTGACCACTGTCTCTTTATGAGGTTATAACTCTGGAACGCTTCAACAGATCTTCGCGATTCTGAGATTGTTTTCTCGTGACATATTGTACTTCACGTTAGAAGTAAAATTTCTTCGATATAACTTGCGTTTATTTTTGAAAAAAACGCAAATATGGCGAAAATTTTTAAAATTTTGCAATTTTCAAACTTTGAATTTTTATTCCCTTAAAACAGAGAAATATATACACAAAATAGTTAAGAAATAACATTTCCCACATGTCTACTTTACATCAGCACAATTTTGGAACCAAAATTTTTTTTTGTTAGGAAGTTATAAGGGTTAAAAGTTGACCAGCGATTTCTCATTTTTACAACAAAATTTACAAAGCCATTTTTTTTAGGGACCACCTCTCATTTGAAGTCACTTTGAGGGGTCTATATGGCAGAAAATACCCAAAAGTGACACCATTCTAAAAACTGCACCCCTCAAGGTACTCAAAACCACATTCAAGAAGATTATTACCCTTCAGGTGCTTCACAGAAACTAAAGCAACGTGGAAGGAAAAAATGAATATTTAACTTTTTAGCCACAAAAATGATCTTTTACAAACTTTATTTTTATTTTCACAAGGGTAAAAGGAGAAAATGGACAGATAAGGTTGTTATGCAATTTCTCCTGAGTACGCCAATACCCAATATGTGGGGGAAAACCACTGTTTGGGCACACGGCAGAGCTCGTAAGGGAAGGAGCGCCGTTTGACTTTTTCAAACTAAAATTGGCTGGAATTGAGATTGGACGCCATGTCGTGTTTGGAGAGCCCCTGATGCGCCTAAACAGTGGAAACCCCCACAAGTGACACCATTTTGGAAACTAGACCCCCTAAGGTACTTATCTAGATCTGTTGTGAGCACTTTGAACCCCCAAGTGTTTCACAAAAGCTTATAATGCCTGGGTGTGAAAAAAAAAAAAAACAATTTTCCACAAAAATGATTTTTTAGTCCCAAATTTTTGAATTTTCCCAAGGAAATTGGACCCCAAAAGTTGTTGTCCAATTTTCCTGAGTACGCTGATACCCCATATGTGGGGGGGGGAAACTGTTTGGGTGCACGGCAGGGCTTGGAAAGGAAGTAGTAACGTTTTGGAATGCAGACGTTGATGGGGGTCATGTTCCGTTTGCAGTGCCCCAGATGAGCCTAAACAGTGGAAACCCCCCACAAGTGACCCCATTTTGGAAACTATACCCCCTAAGGAACTTATCTAGATCTTTGGTGAGCACTTTGAACCCCCAAGTGCTTCACACAAGTTTATAATGCCCGGGCATGAAAATAAAAAATCCTATTTTTTTCCCACAAAAATTATCTTTTAGTCACTAATTTTTTATTTTCTCAAGGGTAACAGGAGAAATTGGACCACATAAGTTGTTGTCCAATTTGTCCTGAGTACGCTGATACCCCATATGTGGGTGGGAACCACTGTTTGGGCGCACGGCAGAGCTCGGAATGGAAGGAGCACCATTTGACTTTTTCCAACCAAAATTGGCTGGAATTGAGATTGGATGCCATGTTGCATTTGGAGAGCCCCTGATGTGCCTAAACAGTGGAAACCCCCCACAAATGACCCCATTTTGGAAACTAGACCCCCTAAGGAACTTTTCTAGATCTTTGGTGAGCAATTTGAACCCCCAAGTGCTTCACACAAGTTTATAACGTAGAGCCGTAAAATTTAAAAATCATATTTTTTCCACAAAAATGATCTTTTCACCCCAATTTTTATTTTTCCAAGGGTAACAAGACTCCAAAAGTTATTGTGCAATTTGTCCTGAGTGCGCTGATACCCCATATGTGGGGGTAAACCACTGTTTGGGTGCATGGCAGAGTTTGGAAGGGAAGGAGCGCAGTCTGACTTTTTCAACGCAGAATTGGCTGGACGCCATGTCGTGTTTGGAGAGCTCCTGATCTGCCTAAACAGTGGAAACCCCATAAATGACGCCATTTTACAACTAGACCCCTCAAGGAACTTATCTAGATGTGTGGTGAGAACTTTTAACCCCCAGGTGTTTCACTAAAGTTTATAACGTACAGCCGTAAAATAAAAAATCCTTTTTTTTTTACAAAAATGATTTTTTCGTCCCCAATATTTTATTTTCACAAGGGTAACAGAAGAAATTGGAACCCAAAAGTTGTTGTCCAATTTGTCCTGAGTACGCTGATACCAATATGTGGGAGAAAACTACTGTATGGGCGCACGTCAGGGCTCGGAAGGGAAGTAGTGACGTTTTGGATTGCAGACTTTGATGGAATGGTCTGGGGGCGTCATGTCACATTTGGAGAGCCCCTGATGCACCTATACAGTGGAAACCCCCCACAAGTGACCCCATTTTGGCAAATAGACCCCACAAGGAACTTATCTAGATGTGTGGTGAGCACTTTGAACCCCGAAGTGCTTCACAGAAGTTTATAACGTACAGCCGTAAAAATAAAAAATCCTTTTTTTTTTTACAAAAATGATTTTTTCGCCCCCAATATTTTATTTTCACAAGGGTTACAGAAGAAATTGGAACCCAAAAGTTGTTGTCCAATTTGTCCTGAGTACGCTGATACCCAATATGTGGGAGAAAACTACTGTATGGGCGCACGTCAGGGCTCGGAAGGGAAGTAGTGACGTTTTGGATTGCAGACTTTGATGGAATGGTCTGGGGGCTTCATGTCACATTTGGAGAGCCCCTGATGCACCTATACAGTGGAAACCCCCACAAGTGACCCATTTTGGCAAATAGACCCCACAAGGAACTTATCTAGATGTGTGGTGAGCACTTTGAACCCCGAAGTGCTTCACAGAAGTTTATAACGTACAGCCGTAAAAATAAAAAATATTTTTTTTTTTTACAAAAATGGTTTTTTTTTGCCCCCAATATTTTATTTTCACAAGGGTAGCAGGAGAAATTGGACCCCAAAAGTTGTTGTCCAATTTGTCCTGAGTACGCTGATACCCAATATGTGGGAGAAAACTACTGTATGGGCGCACGTCAGGGCTCGGAAGGGAAGTAGTGACGTTTTGGATTGCAGACTTTGATGGAATGGTCTGGGGGCGTCATGTCGTTTTTGGAGAGCCCCTGATGCGCCTAAACAGTGGAAACCCCCCACAAGTGACCCCATTTTGGAAAATAGACCCCACAAGGAACTTGTCTAGATGTGTGGTGAGCACTTTGAACCCCGAAGTGCTTCACAGAAGTTTATAACGCACAGCCGTAAAAATAAAAAATCCTTTTTTTTTTTTTTGCAAAAATGATTTTTTTGCCCCAATATTTTATTTTTACAAGGGTAACAGGAGAAATTGGACCCCAAAAGTTGTTGTCCAATTTGTCCTGAATACGCTGATATCCAATATGTGGGAGAAAACTACTGTATGGGTACACGTTGGGGCTCGGAAGGGAAGTAGTGACGTTTTGGATTGCAGACTTTGATGGAATGGTCTGGGGGCGTCATGTCGCATTTGGAGAGCCCCTGATGCGCCTAAACAGTGGAAATCCCCAACAAGTGACCTCATTTTGGAAAATAGACCCCACAAGGAACTTATCTAGATGTGTGGTGAGCGCTATGAAGCCCCAAGTGCTTCACAGAAGTTTATAATGTACAGCCGTAAAAACAAAAAAAAAATTTTTTTTGTACAAAAATGATATTTTCGCCCCCAGTTTTTTATTTTCCCAAGGGTAGCAGAAGAAATAGGACAAATTGCACAATAACTCTTGGGGTCCAGAGTACGCTGATACCCCATATGTGGGGATAAACTACTGTTTGGACGCATGGCAGAGCTGAGAAGTGAAGGAGCACCGTTTGACTTTTTCAACGCAGAATTGGCTGGAATTGAGATCAGACGCCATGTCACATTTGGAGAGCCCCTGATGTGCCTAAACAGCAAACTCCAACCCTAACCCCAACACACCCCTAACCCTAGTCCCAACCCTAACCACAAACCTAACCCTAACACACCCCTAATCCCAACCCTAACCCTAATCCTAACTTTAGCGCCAACCCTAACCCTAACTTTAGCCGCAACCCTAACCCTAACCCTAATGGGAAAATGGAAATAAATACTTTTTTTAATTTTATTATTTTTCCCTTACTAAGGGGGTGATAAAGGGGGGTTTGATTTACTATTTATAGCGGGTTTTTATGATTGGCAGCTGTCACGCTAAAAGACGCTTTTTATTGCAAAAATAGTTTTTGCATCATCACATTTTGAGAGCTATAATTTTTGCATATTTTGGCCCACAGAGTCATGTGAGGTCTTATTTTTTGCGGGACGAGTTGACGTTTTTATTGGTACCATTTTTGAGCACGTGACGTTTTTTGATCACTTTTTATTTCGATTTTTGGGATGTTAGAATGAACAAAAATCAGCAATTCATGAATTTCTTTTGTGGGAGGCGTTTATACCGTTCCGCGTGTGGTAAAATTGATAAAGCAGTTTTATTCTTCGGGTCAGTACAATTATGGCGATACCTCATTTATATCATTTTTTCATGTTTTGGCGCTTTTATAGAATAAAAACAATTTTATATAAAAAATAATTATTTTTGCATCGCTTTATTCTGTGAGCTATAACTTTTTTATTTTTTCGTTGATGATGCTGTATGGCGGCTCGTTTTTTGCGGGATAAGATGACGTTTTCAGCAGTACCATGATTTTTTATATCGGTCTTTTTGATCGCGTGTTATTCCACTTTTTGTTCGGCGGTATGATGATAAAGCATTGATTTTTTGCTTCGTTTTTTTTTTTTTTTAAGGGGTTCACTAAAGGGGTTAACAAGTGGGACAATTTTATAGGGGGGGTCGTTACGGACGCAGCAATACCAAATATGTGTACTTTTATTGCTTTGTTTTTTTTATTTACAGGAAGAAGTGAATTTATTGGGGAATATATATATTTTTTTTTTTTTATTTTGGATTTTTTTTTATAACACGTTTATTTTTATTTTATTTTTTTTTTCTTTGTCCCAGGGTGGGACATCACAGTATTTTATCAGATCGCTGGTGTGACAGTGTGCACAGCACTCTGTCACACCAGCGATCGCACAGGCATAGATGCAGGCTTCTCAGTGCCTGCTCTCGGCAGGCACTGAGGTAGCCGCCTCCCTCCAGGACCCCGGCGCCATCTTGGATCCGGGTCCTGGGAGGGAGGAAGCCCTCAGAACAGCGCGATCACATCGCGCTGCTCTGAGGGTCTCAGGGGGGCGCGCAGGGAGCCCCCACCCTGCGCGATCCTCCCCTGTGCCCCCAGTACACCGCGATCATGTTTGATCGCGGTGTGCAAGGGGTTAATGTGCCGGGAGCGGTCCGTGACCGCTCCTGACACACAGTCATGGGTGTCAGCTGTGATAATCAGCTGACACCCGGGCGCGATCGGCTGCGCTCCCCCGGGAGCGCGTCCGATCGCACGAGACGTACTATCCCGTCCATGGTCATACGGGCCCAGGTACCATGGACGGGATAGTACGTCCGATGGCAGTAAGGGGTTAATAAAGTTGAATATTTTTCAAAGGAACGTCATGGTGATAAAATTATTGCTTTATTAATCCCAGTGTCATTACACGAGGATTTGTGTGTCCCATGGTCACATTGTATAAAAACACGCACACCAAGAATAAATTGTTTTAATTGAAAAAAATGACACAGACTCCTTTAATAATCTTAATTAAACCATACTTACAACCTCGCCTAATTCCACCAAAGCACTCGTTCTCCTGTAATAAACCAAAAATAATAAACAACAATATCCCTCACCTCTCCGTCTGTAAGGTTCTATGTATATATTCCTGAAACTCAGTTTGTTCGTCAGCCATTTTACTTTCTGTCTTGCTGCAGCTATCTTGCCCTCAGTCAAAATGGAGTTTCCAGCTTGCATGTTCCCACCCTAATTCTCTCCTTTGCTTCTTAAGCAGCCACAGCTGAGCAATCAGTGCTTCAGAATCTAGCCTGCAGTGAACCTGTGACTTGACTCCTGTAAGCCTTGGACCTTGTACTCCAGCTATTCCTACTGAGGAACTCTGAAGCACTTGTGGACTCTGAACCCTGCTCTTTGAAAGACCCACGTTTGCATGGACTTACGGTAACAGAGAAGAAGATCCTGAATCTGTATTGGAGAGTGATTGCTGAGCTTGGATTACTCTGGCCTGCTGTGTCTCCTGTTTCTGTGTCTGCAAACTGTGTGACTATTTCTGCCAACTTGTATGAAGTAATACAGGACTTTTCTATATCAAACCTGTGACTCCTGTGTTTTCATCGCACCCAAGCACAAGACGCTATATGAACTGTACTACATACATTACAAGATTCTGAAGCCAAAAGTTAGTGTCTGCTGGGTCTGGAAGGCTGTGTCTGCTGTACTGTGGATATCAGACGTCGGTTGTACTTTCTGTGATGACAGTGGTTGTGACTTCTCACAACCATTCCAGGTGAGCAATTCCCTTAAGTTTTTTCTTTTTGCAGTGTTACCACAGGTAAACACTATTGTTTTTTTTTTCCTTTCTTTTCTCTTTTTTGTCTGCTGTAACTCTGGATATCAGATGTCTGGTTGAAACTTTCTGTGATGATAGTGGTTGTGACTTCTCACAACCATTCCAGGTGAGCAGTTCCCTTAATTTTTTTTTCTCTCTGCAGTGTTGCCACAGGTGAACACTATTGTTTTTTTTCTCTCCTCTTCTTCCAGTAATCCTGTCTTAAAAGATCTGGAAAATGGAGGCCCGCATAAAGGAACTTTGCGGAGTGACTGATAATATCCTTGCAGATTTGCAGAATATAAAGACCCGTTTTACAAATCTACAGGACCTCAATAATCACAATTTGCAAGTGGTTGGACAGACTACCCAGGATTTGCGAGCCAGGATTGAGGTTCTAGAGGGGCGAGTCCAGGCTCCTGCCGTAGCCCCGAGTGCTGGGATTCCCAAGTTGCCCCCTTTTCGTTTTGGCGGTGAACGTGAGAAATTCAGGGGATTTATTAATCAATGCAATCTTTTTTTTCTGCACATGCTTCACAATTTCCCACTGAACGATCTAAGGTGCTTACTATAATTATGTTGCTTACCAACAAGGCTTTAATGTGGGCAAACCCTCTGATTGAGACTGAGGATGATTGTTTGAATCACCTTGATGATTTTATTTCAGCCATGGGGCAGGTGTTTGATGACCCCAATCGAGGTGCAACAGCTGAAGCAGCCATGTTAGCTTTGCGCCAAGGTAAGCACTCGGTAGCTGAATATGCCTTGGATTTCAGGAGATGGGCCCTTGATACCACCTGGGACAGTTCCGCCAAAAAATCTATTTTTCGAAAGGGGTTATCTCCACTGATTAAGGATGAACTTGCTCGTGCCGACCCTCCCACTGCGTTAGGTGACTTTATTAACTACTGCATCCGTATTGATACTCGTCTGACTGAACGCAGGCAAGAGAGATGGTTCGAAAGCAATCGTACTAACCTTTTCCTACCTTCCTCTCCAGCTAAGGAACCTTTGAGTAGGATTACACGGGAACCTGAACCTGAACCCATGCAGGTAGACTCTTTACAACGACGGGTTAGTGATGCACGCAAGGAACATCGTTTTAAGGAGAATCTATGTTTCTATTGTGGTAAGTCAGGGCACTTCATTATAAACTGCCCCAGCCGTTCTCGTAAGACTACTGCAGCACTCATTCATTGTGAGTGTTGCGAGAGGGGATCTGTCAGGTCCGAGCCTCAGGCTCCAGAGAGATCTGCAGCAACAGATCTTGATTTCTCGGACTTAAACTCCGTTACCTCTGAGGACGTTGACTGTGTAAACGCTGCCATTTTTCAAGTTTCCTCAGCGGTGTCCCAGCTGAGTTGTAAGTAAAACAATTCTCATTGCTTTCTTTCCATCAAACTCTGGGTTGACTCAGCTTGGGTGTCTAGCTCTGCTATGATCGACTCAGGGGCAAGTGGAAATTTTATGGATGTCTCCTTTGCTCTGAAACAGGGAATACGTTCAGTGAAGAAGGCTACTCCAGTACAGATGGAAACTGTGGATGGCTCCCTGCTGACCTCTGGACCAGTGGATCAGGAAACAGAGCCTTTGAGGGTTCTTATGGGTAAAGATCATCAAGAGAAACTGTCCTTTATGCTTATCTCTTCTCCCCACTTTCCCATTATTCTAGGGCTACCATGGCTGCAGGCTCAGAATCCTACCATTAACTGGGAGACCAAGGAATTACACTTTCCAGAGAAACAGATGAGTCCAAAAGTTTCAGCTTGCTCTGTTCCTAAAGGAATCATGTCAGTCCCTGAACTACCAGCTGTATACCAGGACTATGTGGATTTATGTGACAAGAAGAACGCTGACCAGCTTCCTCCTCACCGTCCATATGATTGTCCAATTGAATTATTGCCTGGAGCAGAGATACCTTTTGGTAAGATCTACCCCCTGGCGGGGCCCGAGCTAAAGGCTTTAAAGGATTACATAGATGAAAATCTAGCCAAGGGCTTCATACGCCCCTCTTCATCTCCTGCAGGTGCACCCATCTTCTTTGTAAAGAAGAAAGATGGATCTCTGAGACCATGCGTAGACTATAGGGAACTCAATAAGGTTACTATTAGAAACCGTTATCCATTGCCTTTAATCCCTGAGTTATTGGAGAGAGTGCGACATGCCAAAATTTTTTCTAAACTAGATCTTCGTGGGGCCTATAACTTAGTCCGTATTAGACCTGGGGATGAATGGAAGACTGCATTCAGGTCACGCTATGGACACTTTGAATATCTAGTTATGCCTTTTGGTCTGAGTACCGCCCCAGCCACTTTCCAACACTTGGTGAATGACATCTTCAGGGATCTCCTGGATACATTCGTGGTAATTTATTTGGATGATATTCTAATTTTTTCTAACTCCACAGAGGAACATCATGGACATGTGAGAATGGTCTTGGAACGTCTAAGACAAAATCATCTTTACATCAAACTTGAAAAGTGTGAATTCCATAGGACCGAAATTCAATTTCTGGGGTATGTACTGTCTACACAAGGAATTAGTATGGATGGAAGCAAAACCCAAGCCATCAAGGATTGGCCAAGTCCTAGAAATGTGAAGGAGGTACAGCGCTTCATCGGGTTTGCCAACTTCTATAGACGTTTCATTAGAAATTTCTCTGAGGTAGTGTCACCTGTCACTCAACTTACCCGGAAAGAGTCTAGGTTTTCCTGGACTCCCCAAGCCCAGGAAGCATTTTCCCGTCTAAAAGATAAATTTACCACTGCACCTATCCTAGTACATCCCAACCCCGAGCTTGCCTTCATAATAGAGGTGGATGCTTCAGACTGTGCCGTTGGAGCTATACTCTCTCAGAGAACAGGTGAGAAGAATGTCTTGCATCCCTGTGCCTTCTTTTCCCAGCAGTTGTCTTCGGCTGAGAGGAACTACGATGTGGGCAATAGAGAGTTGTTGGCCATTATTGCCGCCTTCAAAGAATGGAGACACCTTCTTCAGGGAGCTGCACAGCAAATAGTCGTCCTGACAGACCATCGTAACCTTGAGTTTATCAGGTCGGCTAAGTGCCTGACTCCTCGCCAGGCTCGCTGGAATCTTTTCTTAAACCAATTTAATTTTATCATCTCTTATAGACCAGGATCGCGCAATGGAAAGGCTGATGCACTCTCTAGGATTTACTCAGCAGAGACACGTCCAATTACTCCTCCTAAGACTATTCTTCCTGACTCTAGATTCCTAGGAGTAATTCATAATCAAGACCTACTTAAGGACATCAAGGAAGCATACCATGCGGATTCCTTTTTGGCACAACCCCCAAGGGACGTAAGTCTTGTCTTTAAGAATGGTGTGTGGATTCAGGGACAACGTCTGTATATTCCTGAAACAGTCAGATTAAGAGTATTGCAACTCATTCACGATTCCAAGATAGCTGGGCATAGAGGAATTCTAAAGACACAGGAATTTCTTTCTCGTTTCTTTTGGTGGCCCACTTGCAGGAAGGATGTTTTGAATTATGTCACTTCATGTGAGGTCTGTGCAAGATGCAAAACACCTCGCTCCTCACCAACTGGTCTGTTACAGCTTCTTCCCACCCCGTCCCGCCCGTGGGGATCCATTTCTATGGACTTCATTGTGGAGTTACCAACCTCTCAGGGGAAGAACACCATTCTAGTGGTGGTTGACCGTCTAACAAAGGCAGCTCATTTTATCCCTTGTGTCGGCTTACCCACTGCAAAACAGACATCAGATTTGATGATTAAAGATGTGTTTCGTTACATGGAGTACCGGATGAGGTTATTTCGGATCGAGGGGTGCAATTCACTTCTAGGTTTTGGCAAAATTTCTGTGCAGCATTGGACATTAAAGTAAACCTTTCTTCTGCTTTTCATCCTCAGCTAATGGACAGACCGAACGAACCAATCAAACCCTGGAGCAGTATCTCCGCTGCTTTATCTGCCACCTACAGGATGATTGGGTGGATCTACTTCCATTAGCTGAGTTCTCGTATAACAACTCTCAGAGTGCCTCCACTAAACAGTCTCCTTTTTACTCTAATCTAGGTTATCATCCTAACATTCTACCACGATTTCCCATAGAAACGCCTTTACCAGCAGTGGCTGAAAGAATCACGTCTTTACAGAAGAATATGGATCTTCTAAAGGAAAATCTGGAATCGGCTCAAGAAAGGTACAAGAAAGCAGCAGATAAATTTCGTAAACCTGACCAGCTTTCAAGGTAGGAGACTTGGTCTGGCTGTCAACCAGAAATCTTAAGTTAAGGATTCCATCGTCTAAGTTGGGACATAAGTACATTGGACCCTATAAAATCAGTAAAATTATAAGTGCCGTTGCTTGTCGTCTTCAACTGCCCAGAACTATGAGAATCCACCCTGTCTTTCATGTATCCCTACTAAAGGCTGCGACACCCAATACGTTTCCTGGACGTTCCTCTCCTTGCCCTGACCCAGTGCTAGTCGATGGTCAGGAAGAATTTGTGGTGGAAAGGATTTTAGATTCCAGGTTGTATAGAAATCAGTTACAATATCTGATTAAATGGCAGGGCTACCCAGTGGAGGACAACTCATGGGAACCGGTCAATAACGTTAATGCTCCTCGCTTGCTCCGTCAGTTTCATCAGACGGTACCCACACAAGCCTGGTCTGAGGTCATCCGGAGGTTGTCCTTAAGGGGGGAGTAATGTAAGGTTCTATGTATATATTCCTGAAACTCAGTTTGTTCGTCAGCCATTTTACTTTCTGTCTTGCTGCAGCTATCTTGCCCTCAGTCAAAATGGAGTTTCCAGCTTGCATGTTCCCGCCCTAATTATCTCCTTGCTTCTTAAGCAGCCACAGCTGAGCAATCAGTGCTTCAGAATCTAGCCTGCAGTGAACCTGTGACTTGACTCCTGTAAGCCTTGGACCTTGTACTCCAGCTATTCCTACTGAGGAACTCTGAAGCACTTGTGGACTCTGAACCCTGCTCTTTGAAAGACCCACGTTTGCATGGACTTACGGTAACAGAGAAGAAGATCCTGAATCTGTATTGGAGAGTGATTGCTGAGCTTGGATTACTCTGGCCTGCTGTGTCTCCTGTTTCTGTGTCTGCAAACTGTGTGACTATTTCTGCCAACTTGTATGAAGTAATACAGGACTTTTCTATATCAAACCTGTGACTCCTGTGTTTTCATCGCACCCAAGCACAAGACGCTATATGAACTGTACTACATACATTACACCGTCGTTCTGTCCCACGCCGTAATCCATGTCTCGGGGAGAAATAGTTTTCAACCTGGACAGTGCCAATATGCGACCGTCAAGGCTGACGGTTTAAATAATTAAAAATACAGCATGAGGACCCCTCTATACTTAATAACCAGCCTTGGTGAAGCTGACAGCTGAGGGTTGCATACCCCAGCTGTGAGTTTTGCCTGGTTTATCAAAAATACAGGGGAACTGATGCGTTTTTTTTTAATTATTTACAGCGCAGGAGCCTGGCGTTTTAATTTTGTTACACAGTTTAATAATGGCAACCATAAAATAAGAGACATCCATGAATAATTCTGGTATCTTTTAATTAAAGACCCCATTTTAAAGAATTTGTTACCGAAAAAACCTGGTATAACCTTTAAGAGGAGTCACACCAAAATAAATCTGATATCGCCCAGTAATTTAAAAAAAAAAAAACAAAGATTTTATTTGTGGGTCTTCAAAAGTTGTCTCTAGAAATTTATCCCCGGGCATTTACAAATGTGGATCGAGGAACTGCTGCACATACAGCATTTTACAACATGTGGCTCGCTCGATCACTTCATTTAGTACTTGGTGAATTCTTTGAGATTTAGCAACATCTGTAGTGCGACAGTGACTATGTTATTTACGCAGTCACGTGTTGCTGCGGCCTCCAATATGTTGGCGGCACAACACAGGCAGAGCAAGAATGAATGGACACCATCAGAATACAAAAATCGGCTTCCTTCAGCATAGCTTGTTGTGACGTATGTTATTAAAGCATAATAAAAAAATTCCAAATAACAGTTACAAATATAAATATACCTTCTCGAGTGTTGATTCGCAACAAAATATTAAACAAGAAGGAATCTTTTTGGATATTTCCATTACAAACTCTGTACCTGAACAGTTTTAACGATGTGATCGAGATAGTTTAGAGATATTATACCTATCAACATAGCGGTCAGATCTAATACACTTTTTACTTTTTTTGTTTTCATAACTATTGCACGAAGTATCAGTTATTAGTTGCCTGCGATTGTTGGTTATTTTCTGTGTTGGTTTTTTGTGTGTTTTTTAACCCCTTTCTGACCCCAGATGTATTATTCCGTCTATGTGACCTGGGACTTAATGGCCATGGACAGAATAGTGCTTTTGGATAGGAGACCACAAGGCATGACGCGGGGTCCCGATCGCTCCCATGGTAACCGGTTGTCATCATGACAACATCTGGGTTACCAGAGCTGAGAAACTTCCTGTCACGCTCAGTGTATACCAGGAAGTGTCCAGGTCAGTACTTTGCATGGATTGCAGCGCTGCAAGCTTCTATAGCATGCAGATACTGCTTCATCAACATGCTATAGAAGCAATCAGCCTGCACAAAATGAGTGTACCATAGTGGGACACAGTGTAAAAGTAAGAATGAAATAAAAATATATTTTTTAAATAATTGTAAAAATATTTTAAAAATAATAATACAAAAATAAATATTTCTTCTATAATTAAACCAATATTTGAAAAAAGAAGAAAATCTAAACAATAAAAGTGCACATACTTGGTATCACCACGTCTGTAGTGACCTGTCCTATAAAACTGTTAATCCCTTTAGTGAACACCAAAAAATAAAAAACAAGGCAAAAAAACGCTTTATCATCATACCGCCGAACAAAAAGTTGAATAACACGCGATCAAAATGATGGATATAAATAAACATGGTACTTCTGAAAACGTCATCTTGTCCCGCATCAGCAAAAAAATAAAAATGTTATAGCTGTCAGAATTAAGCGATGCAAAACAATTATTTTTTCTATAAAATAGTTTTTATTGTATAAAAATGCCAAAACATAAAAAAATATAAATGAGGTATTGCTGTAATCATACTGACCTGAAGAATAAAACTGCCTTATCAATTTTACCACACGCGGAACGATGAAAATGCCCCCCCAAAAAAAAATTAATGAACTGCTGGTTTTTGCTCACTCTGTATCCCAAAAATCGGAATAGAAAGTGATCAAAAAATGTCATGTGCCCAAAAATGGTACCAATAAAAATGTCAGCTCGTCCTGCAAAAAACAAGTTGTCACATGATCTCGGATCAAAATATGGAAAAATTATAGCTCTTAAAATGTGGTGACACAAAAACTATTTTTTGCAATAAAAAACGTCTTTTAGTGTGTGACAGCTGCCAAACATAAAAACCCGGTATAAATCGTAAATCAAACACCCCTTTATCACCCCCTTAGTTAGGGAAAAATAATAAAGTTAAAAAAATGTATTTATTTCCATTTTCCTGTTAGGGTTAGGGTTGGCCTAAGGTTAGGGTTGGGGCTAAAGTTAGGGTAATGGTTGAGGCTAGAGTTGAGGTTAGGGTTGGGATTAGGGTTTGGATTAGGGTTAAGGTTTGGATTAGGATTAGGGTTGGGATTAGGGTTGGGATTAGGGTTAGGGTTGGAATTAGGGTTAGGATTAGGGATAAGGGTGTGTTAGGGTTAGGTCTGTGGTTAGGGTTATGGTTAAGGTTGGGATTAGGGTTAAGGGTGTGTTGTGGTTACGGTTGGAGTTAGAATTGAGGGGTTTCCACTGTTTAGGCACATCAGGCGCTCTCCAAACGCGACATGGCGTCTGATCTCAATTCTCATCAATTCTGCGTTGAAAAAGTCAAACTGCGCTCCTTCCTTTCCGAGCTCTACCATGCGCCCAAACAGTGGTTTATCCCCACATATGGGGTATCAGCATACTCAGGACAAATTGCACAACAACTCTTGGGGTCCAATTTTTCCTGTTACCCTTGGGAAAATAAAAAATTGGGGGCGAAAATACAATTTTTGATAAAATATGATTTTTTATTTTTACTGCTCTACATTATAAACTTCTATGAAGCACTTGGGGGTTCAAAATGCTCACCACACATTTACAGTACAGACCAAAAGTTTGGACACACCTTCTCATTCAAATATTTTTCTGTATTTTCATGACTATGAAAATTGTACATTCACACTGAAGGCATCAAAACTATGAATTAACATATGTGGAATTATATACTTAGCAAAAAAGTGTGAAACAACTGGAAAATATGTCTTATATTCTGGGTACTTCAAAGTAGCCACCTTTTGCTTTGATTACTGCTTTGCACACTCTTGGCATTCTCTTGATGAGCCTCAAGAGGTAGTCACCGGAAATGGTTTTCACTTCACAGGTGTGCCCTGTCAGGTTTAATAAGTGGGATTTCTGTCCTTATAAATAGGGTTGGGACCATCAGTTGTGTTGTGCAGAAGTCTGGTCCTACTGAATAGACTGTTAGAATTTGTATTATGACAAGAAAAAAGCAGCTAAGTAAAGAAAAACGAGTGGCCATCATTACTTTAATAAGTGAAGGTCAGTCAGTCCGAAAAATTGGGAAAACTTTGAAAGTGTCCCCAAGTGCAGTTGCAAAAACCATCAAGCGCTACAAAGAAACTGGCTCACATGTGGACCGCTTCAGGAAAGGAAGACCAAGAGTCACCTCTGCTTCTGAGGATAAGTTTATCCGAGTCACCAGCCTCAGAAATCTCAGGTTTACAGCAGCTCAGATTAAAGACCAGGTCAATGCCACACAGAGTTCTAGCAGCAGACACATCTCTACAACAACTGTTAAGAGGAGACTTTGTGCAGCAGGCCTTCATGGTAAAATAGCTGCTAGAAAACCACTGCTAAGGACAGGCAACAAGCAGAAGAGACTTGTTTGGGCTAAAGAACACAAGGAATGGACATTAGACCATTGGAAATCTGTGCTTTGATCTGACGAGTACAAATTTGAGATCTTTGGTTCCAACCACTGTGTCTTTGTGCGACTCAGAAAAGGTGAACGGATGGACTCTACATGCTTGTTTCCCACCGTGAAGCATGGAGGAGGAGGTGTGATGGTCTGGGGGAGCTTTGCTGGTGACACTGTTGGGGATTTATTCAAAATTGAAGGCATACTGAACCAGCATGGCTACTACAGCATCTTGCCGCGGCATGCTATTCCATCCGGTTTGCGTTTGGTTGGACCATTATTTATTTTTCAACAGGACAATGACCCCAAACACACTTCCAGGCTGTGTAAGGGATATTTGACCAAAAAGGAGAGTGATGGGTGCTACCAGAGTCGTAGCTAGGGTTTTGGTTTGGGGGGGCGAAACTTCTGAGTGGGCCCCTAACCAGAGAATCTCAGCAAATGACCGCGATGTTGCCAAAAATTATCTATATATAAAAAGACCATTACTGATATCACCGCCATATGGTCAGAGGTAAATAATACCAGTCCTTCAGAACATATAATAGATTACAGCACAGGTACAGATAATGACTTACCGCTGATGTTCTTTCTGATGGAATCGTTCACTTTTCATGGCTGCCTGACTGTGATAAGGGGGCAATTAATTTGGTGGAGTAGCACAGCTGCCTGTCACTGACAGTGTACAAATTGCTTGGGTGGAGCATCACATCTGATTAGTAGGCTGCCTGACTGTGATAAAGGGGCAATTAATTTGGTGCAGTAGCTGAGCTGAGCTGCCTGCCAGTGACAGTGTACAAATTGCTTGAGTGGAGCATCACATCTGATTAGTAGGCTGCCTGACTGTGATAAGGAGACAATTAATTTTGTGGAGTAGCACAGCTGCCTGCCACTGACAATGTACAAACTGCTTGTGTGGAGCATCACATCTGATTAGTAAGCTGCCTGACTGTGATAAAGGGGCAATTAATTTGGTGGAGCAGCACAGCTGCCTGCCAGTGACAGTGTACAAATTGCTTGAGTGGAGCATCACATCTGATTAGTAGGCTGCCTGACTGTAATAAGGGGGCAATTAATTTGGTGGAGTAGCTGAGCTTCATGCCACTGACAGTGTAAAAATTGCTTGAGTGGAGCATCACATCTGATTAGTAGGCTGCCTGACTTTGATAAGGAGGCAATTAATTTGGTGTAGTAGCACAGCTGCCTGCCACTGACAGTGTACAAATTGCTTGGGTGGAGCATCACATCTGATTAGTAGGTTGCCTGACTGTGTTAAAGGGGCAATTAACTTGGTGGAGTAGCTGAGCTGCCTGCTAGTGACAGTGTACAAATTGCTAGTGTGGACCATCTGATCTGATTAGTAGGCTGCCTGCCTGACTGTGATAAGGAGGCAATTAATTTTGTGGAGTAGCACAGCTGCCTGCCAGTGACAGTGTACAAATTGCTTGAGTAGAGCATAACATCTGATTAGTAGGCTGTCTGACTGTGATAAGTGGGAAATTAATTTGGTGGAGTAGCACAGCTGCCTGCCACTGACAGTGTAAAAATTGCTTGAGTGGAGAATCACATCTGATTAGTAGGCTGCCTGACTGTGATAAGGGGGCAATTAATTTGGTGGAGTAGCACAGCTGCCTGCCACTGACACTGTACAAATTGCTTGGGTGGAGCATCACATCTGCTTAGTAGGTTGCCTGACTGTGATAAAGGGGCAATTAATTTGATGGAGTAGCTGAGCTGCCTGTCAGTGACAGTGTACAAACTGCTTGTGTGGACCATCTGATCTGATTAGTAGGCTGCCTGCCTGACTGTGATAAGGAGGCAATTAATTTGGTGGAGTAGCATAGCTGCCTGCCACTGACAGTGTACAAATTGCTTGGGTGGAGCATCACATCTGATTAGTAGGCTGCCTGCCTGACTGTGAACTGTGATAAGGAGGCAATTAATTTGGTGGAGTAGCACAGCTGCCTGACACTGACAGTGTACAAATTGCTTGGGTGGAGCATCACATCTGATTAGTCAATTCTACAGTAATCCTGTCATGGGTGCATCGCCACGAAGATCGTCGCGATTGCACATTCTGACTTCTCGCAGCTGAGTTGCTTTTACTTTGTGTTTGGTAGTGAGGGAGTTAATTTTACCTAGCTCTTTGCTAAGACTAGGTCCAGCCTCGCTCGGCTGCTTTTGATTATGCACTAATTAGCTTCCTTTATATACCTGCCAGTCTGCTTGTTAGATGCCAGTGAAAGCTTACATGCAGACCAGCAGATTGGATCAGGTTATGAGAAGACTTAAGCTAAGAGTTCCTTTGTGGTTTCTCCTCTCCTCACTTATAGTTTATCTCCTAGACCATTTGTGTTCCCTCTGTGTTTAAGTGTTGTATGCAAGACAGTATTTACTTTATCCCCTGTCTGTCTCATGTGTCTTTACTGTTTGTTAAGCAGTGACCTGCCTATTCCCTGTGTGGTAATCAGGGTCCTTCTGAGGACTAGATTACAGTGGTCAGGGACTTATAGGAGACAGGGTTACGTTGGCGGCCTGGACCTCTGTACCATTAACAGTACCTCCAGGTAGAGGGACTAGTCAGGACCCAGTTTAGGGTCAGCATAGACCCCGGTCCACCTCCAGCCTGTGACAGCGTAATACGTCTTCAGGATTCACCCACAGTACAACGGATATTATGTCAGGTAATACTATACTTTATGTACATGTTGATATTACCTATTCATATGTTATATTGTATGTTGTCCCTCTTGGTATTGATTACTGACATTATATATATATATATCTGTGATACAGCGTGACATTTTCACCGGCCTAAAAAGATTCTCCCCAGCTACCATGGATCCAGTTGCCCAGCTTGCCCTGCAGTTGCAGAGTTTATCCATGGAGCTGACGGACATTAAGTCCAAGGTTTTGTCCCCCCCGGAGCAAACCAGATCTGAACCTAAAGTTGCTCTCCCGGACAGGTTCACTGGTGGGCGGGACAAATTTTTTACCTTCCGGGAGGCATGTAAATTATATTTTCGGCTTCGGCCTCGGTCATCGGGGAGTGAAGAGCAGAGGGTGGGAATTGTCATCTCGCTCTTACAAGGAGACCCTCAATCCTGGGCGTTTTTTCTCCTTCGCCCTCAGGGTCATGGTTATACGATGACCCAGATCGGGTCTCCCTTGCTGAAACGAAGTTACGTAAGATACAGCAGGGAGATCGTCTGGCGGAGGAATTTTCTTCTGAGTTCCGTAGATGGGCCACAGATACTCAGTGGAATGACCCAGCTCTTAGGAGCCAGTTTTGTCAAGGGTTATCTGACAAATTAAAAGATGTTTTGGCTCAGTATGATTCTCCTCCATCACTGGAGGCTGCTATGGCCCTTGCTATTCGTATTGATAGACGGCTTCGGGAGAGGTGCGAGGTAACTCCGCCCCCTGTTATGACTCCACCTACTACTAAAGTCCCTTATATTGAGGTTCCCCTGGTCTGTTCTGAGGAACCTATGCAGTTGGGAGGGACATCATTTTGTAGGAGGGGATCGGCGGTGCGCTGCAAGACAAGAAGGTGTTTCTTCTGCGGGAGAGAGGGGCATTTTGTTGAGGGGTGTCCATCCCGTGCCTCATTGAGCAAAAAGTCGCCGGAAAACTGTTAATCCCAGGTTGTGTGGTGGACGACAACCTGGGAGTATGTATTTCGTCCCTAAGTCCGTCTCAATTTCTCGTACCTGCGGAGGTGGTGGTTGGTACGAGAGTTGAGAGGATTTCTGTTCTTCTTGATAGTGGGTCCGGGGCTAATCTGGTGGACGCTCGGTTTGCCCAGGTGCAAGGTATGCAACTGAGTGTATTGGCCAAACCGATCCCTATATTCTCTATTGACGCCAGGCCTCTCGGTCAAGGTAGCTTTGTACAAGCTGTTCATAACATAGACCTTCGAGTAGGGGCAATACATAAAGAACAGTTGTCTTGTTATGTGTTGGAGGGTCTTCCTACTCCTATTGTGTTGGGACTTCCTTGGTTGGTTAAACATAACCCAGTGATTAATTGGCAATCCAGAGAGATAAGCCAGTGGGGTGAATTTTGCAAGAGTAACTGCATGAACACGGTCATCAGTGCGGTCGTGCCTAGAACCTTGCCTCCTTTTCTGGAGGACTTTGAGGATGTGTTCTCAGAGGAGGGGTGTCAAGAGTTACCTCCTCATCGCGCGTATGACTGCTCAATAAAATTGATTCCTGATGCTAAATTACCTAAATCTAGGTTATATAACCTCTCTGGTCCTGAGAGGCAGGCTATGAAGGATTATATTTCGGAAAGTCTGGCCAAGGGGCATATTAGACCTTCATCTTCCCCAGTGGCCGCGGGGTTCTTCTTTGTGAAGAAAAAAGATGGAGGCCTACGCCCTTGCTTGGATTTCCGTGAGCTTAATCGGATTACTGTCCGAGATCCGTATCCGCTCCCACTTATTCCTGATCTCTTCAATCAGATTGTGGGCGCCAAATGGTTCTCTAAGTTGGATCTCAGGGGGGCGTATAATCTGATTAGGATAAAGGAGGGGGATGAGTGGAAGACGGCGTTTAACACTCCGGAGGGACATTATGAGAACCTTGTCATGCCTTTTGGTCTGACTACTGCCCCGGCGGTGTTTCAACATTTTGTTAATGACATCTTTCGCCACCTTGTGGGGCAGTTTGTGGTCGTTTATTTAGATGACATCTTAATTTACTCGCCAGATCTTGTGTCTCATCAGGAGCATGTGAGACAGGTGTTGCAGATCTTGCGAGACAATAAGCTGTACGCCAAATGGGAAAAGTGTGTATTCGCCGTACAGGAACTTCAGTTTTTGGGTTTCCTGGTGTCAGCTTCCAGTTTCCGTATGGACCCTGAGAAAGTGAGAGCAGTGCTTGAATGGGATCGGCCAGAGGATCTTAAGGCACTGCAGCGTTTCCTGGGGTTTGCTAACTACTACCGGAAATTTATTCGTAATTTCTCATCTGTTGTCAAACCTCTCACTGACATGACTAAAAAAGGGACGGATTTTTCTAGGTGGTCTGACAAAGCTTGTCAGGCATTTTCCTCCTTGAAAAAATGTTTTGCTTCGGCCCCCATACTCATTCAACCAGATGCATCACAACCGTTCATTGTGGAGGTGGACGCGTCTGACGTAGGGGTGGGTGCAGTATTATCCCAAGGTCCGTCCCCTGGTAAATGGCATCCGTGCGCTTTCTTCTCTAAGAAATTGTCGTCCGCCGAGAGGAATTATGATGTCGGCAATAGGGAACTCTTGGCCATTAAGTTGGCTTTTGAGGAATGGCGTCACTTTTTGGAGGGGGCAGTCCACCCGGTCACCGTTATTACTGATCACAAGAACCTGCTGTATTTAGAATCTGCAAAGCGTCTGAATTCCAGACAAGCTAGATGGTCGTTGTTTTTTACCAGGTTTAATTTTGTCGTCACATATCGTCCTGGGTCAAAAAATGTTAAGGCTGATGCCTTATCTCGTAGTTTCCCAGGGGCCGGGAAGACGGATGACCCGGTTCCTATCCTTCAGGAGGGAGTTGTAGTGTCGGCTGTATGCTCTGAGCTTGAGGAGGAGGTATTGGAGGCTCAGGGGGACGCCCCTGTAGGACCTCCAGGGAAACTGTTTGTTCCAAATCAGTTAAGACAAAAAGTTATCGAGGCACATCATAATTCTGCTTTAGCAGGACACCCAGGGAGTAAAGCAACTGTGGATCTCCTTTCTCGCCGGTTTTGGTGGCCTAACTTAAATAAAGAGGTAATAACTTTTGTCGCGTCCTGTGGGGTTTGTGCTCGCTCTAAGACCCCACATACCCGTCCGTCTGGGACCCTCTTGCCTTTGAAAATTCCGGAGCGTCCATGGACTCATCTGTCTATGGACTTCATTACGGACCTCCCTCCGTCGTCAGGGAAAACTGTCATACTAGTTGTAGTTGACAGGTTCAGTAAGATGGCACATTTCATTGCTCTTCCTGCTCTTCCTAATGCTAAAACTCTGGCGCAGGTGTTCATTGGGGAGATTGTGAGACTTCACGGGTTGCCTTCTGATGTGGTGTCAGATAGAGGGTCTCAGTTTGTGTCCAAATTCTGGAGGGCATTTTGTTCACGTCGGGGGATGCAATTGTCTTTTTCCTCGGCTTTTCATCCGCAGACCAATGGTCAGACAGAGCGTCTGAATCAGAGCCTAGAGACATATCTTCGGTGTTTTGTCTCAGAGAACCAGGAGGACTGGTCTTCTTTCTTGCCTCTGGCAGAGTTCGCTCTTAACAATAGGCGGAGCGAGTCCACTGGTAAGTCCCCATTTTTTGGGGCATATGGTTTTCATCCCCAGTTTTGTACTTTCAATGGGGGGGGCCCTTCTGGGGTTCCTGAGGAGGAACGATTCTCGTCGTCACTTGCTTCAGTTTGGAGAGGAGTACTGAATAATCTGAGTGCTATGGGGAACCGTTACAAACGTATGGCTGATAGGAGGAGAGGGTCTGGTCCGGACCTTTGTGTGAACGATCTGGTATGGTTGTCTACCAAGAATATAAAACTCAAGGTTCCCTCCTGGAAACTGGGTCCCAGGTTCATCGGTCCATACAGGATCAGTTCTATAATTAATCCTGTGGCATTTCGTCTGGACCTCCCTCCTACGTTTAAAATCCATAATGTGTTTCACAAATCGTTGCTTAAGAGGTACGTGGCGCCAGTTATACCGTCACCTCTACCTCCTCCTCCAGTGGTGGTCAATGGTAACTTAGAATTTCAAGTGTCGAAGATCATTGACTCACGTCTGAATCGCCGGTCCCTTCAGTACTTGGTTCATTGGAAGGGGTATGGTCCTGAGGAGAGGACGTGGGTCCCTGCGTCTGATATTAACGCAGATCGATTGGTTCGGACCTTCCACACAACTTACCCGGGCAGACCTGGCCCTGAGGGTCCGGAGGCCCCTCGTAGAAGGGGGGTACTGTCATGGGTGCATCGCCACGAAGATCGTCGCGATTGCACGTTCTGACTTCTCGCAGCTGAGTTGCTTTTACTTTGTGTTTGGTAGTGAGGGAGTTAATTTTACCTAGCTCTTTGCTAAGACTAGATCCAGCCTCGCTCGGCTGCTTTTGATTATGCACTAATTAGCTTCCTTTATATACCTGCCAGTCTGCTTGTTAGATGCCGGTGAAAGCTTACATGCAGACCAGCAGATTGGATCAGGTTATGAGAAGACTTAAGCTAAGAGTTCCTTTGTGGTTTCTCCTCTCCTCGCTTATAGTTTATCTCCTAGACCATTTGTGTTCCCTCTGTGTTTAAGTGTTGTATGCAAGACAGTATTTACTTTATCCCCTGTCTGTCTCGTGTGTCTTTACTGTTTGTTAAGCAGTGACCTGCCTATTCCCTGTGTGGTAATCAGGGTCCTTCTGAGGACTAGATTACAGTGGTCAGGGACTTATAGGAGACAGGGTTACGTTGGCGGCCTGGACCTCTGTACCATTAACAGTACCTCCAGGTAGAGGGACTAGTCAGGACCCCAGTTTAGGGTCAGCATAAACCCCGGTCCACCTCCAGCCTGTGACAGCGTAATACGTCTTCAGGATTCACCCACAGTACAACGGATATTATGTCAGGTAATACTATACTTTATGTACATGTTGATATTACCTATTCATATGTTATATTGTATGTTGTCCCTCTTGGTATTGATTACTGATATTATATATATATCTGTGATACAGCGTGACAAATCCATAGTGAGCCTGTAACATCTGTGTCTGTTTCTCCTCAAATATATACGGCGATTAAAATTTTTCACCTTCACCGTATACAGCCGTACGCTTCTCATACAGTACCATATATCTTCTGTGATTTAGGCTACATTTACACAAACATGAGGAAGTATGATGGAAGAGGTCGAGCACGTGTTGGTGGTGGGCCACATGCTACTGATGTTGGTGGTGGTGCTGCATCTGCTGCTAGTGGCAAAAGCACAATAGCACCTAAGGCAGGAGGTGTTGAGCTGGCGTCATCATCTGGCTCCAGAAGGCCTGGAAGGCTCCCTTTTCTGGGAGTAGGTAAACCGCTTTTAAAGCAGGAGCATCAGGAACAGGTTTTGGCTTACATTGCCGAAGCAGTCTCAAGCTCTTTCGCCTCCTCTTCTGATATTTCAAAAGCTGCAACCACTGACTCGTCAGTGCAGCCTTCTGGTCCGGACCAACCACTTTCCTTGGGTCCTTTACCCCACTACAAGTGAAGGATGCATCAGCCCACACTTCAGATTACTCCATGTAGCTGTTTTCACATACCATGCCTTGGTTATTAAGTCAAATCCCTCATTCCCCAGTCCAAGATGAATCTGACATTGAGTGCACTGATGCACAGCCACTGCTAGATGATTGTGCTGCCCTATTGAAGCACAGAACTACATTGCCCTTGAAGTCTACTGCGCCACAATGTGACCCTGCTGAAACTCATGTGCCCCTTCCGCATACTGTACCACCTTAGACGGTGACAGAGAGGACGGTGCAGATTAAATTGAAGAGGAGGTGATGGATGACCCAGTTGTTGACCCGGATTGGCATCTAGTGGTGGAAGAGGGTGCCACTGGCACTAGCTCAGAAGAGGAGAAGGATCCGCAGCAGGTATCAAGATCGCATCGGGGTTTATCTGGCAGGCCTGTACGAGTCCAAAAAGGTGTTAAAAAATGGAGTTGCAGGAACGGTTGGCCAGACAGTCAAATTACCAGAGCGTGCAAGGCCTCAAAATGTATACCATAGTAGGAAGAGTGCAGTGTGGCACTTTTTTGAACAAAATACTAACGATGAGGCTAAGGTTGTCTGTAAAAAGTGCCTAAGAACCTTTAGCCGAGGGAAAAATCAAAAAAATTTGAACACCTGTTGGATGCTTAGACATTTAGTGAACATGCACATGCAAGCGTGGAAGGATTAAAAAATCTCAGATAGCACATGTGCAACGGCTCCGACTCAAGTTAGCCAGCAACACTCCATTGCTTCCCCCACTGTAAGCCCACCGGTTGGCACAGCACCTGCAAGAAATGTTGAGGTGTCGTCGCAAGGCCAAAGCACTCAGGGAATCACAATGTTTATGCCACGAAAAACTGCATCTAGGCCCTCACCACCACCTCCACCTTCATCACCATCAACATAGTTCCACCAGATGCAGCTCTCAAGTCCAGCTCACCCTACCAGACACTCTGAGTAGGAAAAAAAAGTACTCAGCCTCTCATCCGTGTACACAGGGTTTGAAGGCCTGCATTGCAAAGCTGATCTCATTAGAGATGATGCCCTTCCGTTTGGTTGAAAGCGCATTGTTCCGAGAACTCATGACCTACGCTGTACCACGCTATGACATACCCAGTCGCCACTTTTTTGCGAGAAAAGCCATCCCTGTCCTCCACCAGCATGTGAAAAACCGCATTGTCCATGCACTCAAACAATCAGTCAGTGGAAATGTGCACCTCACAACAGATGCATGGGCCAGTAGGCATGGCCAGGGCCGTTATGTGTCCATAACTGCGCACTGGGTTAATGTGGTGGATGCAGGGTCCACAGGGGACAGTGGTGGTGGGACAGTGCTGCCTAGCCCACGTTATAGGGAACAGTTGGCTGTAGGAGTTGGCCCCCCTCCTCCTCCTCCAGAAGCGAAAGCTCGTCAGCAGAGCGCAGACGCACAAGCACTCCATCTGAAACTGGCAGTGTTGCACACGAGGTGTCCCACTATCGAACAGCTAGTGGTAAGCTTCAGCAGGCTGTTTTACAAATGATGTGTTTGGTGACAAGAGACACACCGCTTGAGCCAGGCAAGGTAGTCAGTGATAATGGCCGTAATTTTGTGGCGGCCATATCCCTGGCAAAACTCCGACACATACCTTGCCTGGCTCACACCTTGAACCTGGTGGTGCAGTGCTTTTTAAATAATTACCCAGAGTTAACAGCCCTGCTCCATAAAGTGCGAAGACTGTGCTCAGGCATCCGTTGCTTGCCCGTAGACTCCAGTCGCATGCAGACGCTGCAGCAAGCGCTCAACCTCCCCAAGCACCGACTAATCATAGATGTTGCCAGAAGGTGGAACTCCATCATGCACATGCTTCAGAGGCTGTGCGAACAGAGGCAGGCTGTAATGCATTTATGGAAGGATACATGGGCAGGTAGTTTGAGGGCAGACATGGAGATGTCGGGTGTGCAGTGGTCAAAGCTGAAACACCTCTGTAAAGTCCTTCAGTGTTTTGAGGAATGCACATGGCTGGTAAGCACAGACGACGCCATCCTAAGCATGAGCATCCCACTTATGCGTCTGCCCATGCAAACTTTGATGCAGATTAAGGATCAGGCATGTGCAGTGGAGGATGACGACGAGGAACAGGAAAGTCTTGATGACATTCAGCCATTGTCTGCTCAGGGAACTGTCCAGGACGAGGTGGAGGCAGAAGAGGAAGAGGAGGAGGAGGGGGGGATGATTATGTAGGGGAGGAGGATGCTTCTGAGGGGCCAAGACAAAATGTTGGCTTGCCAAGTTCAGGTCCAGGGTTTGTGTGTGACTGGAGGGTTGTTGATTTGGCAGAAAGTGCTCCTACACCTACCGCTGGCAGTGCGTCACTGACACCTGGAACATTGGCTCACATGTCTGATTATGCCTTGCAGATCCTAAAAAGGGACCCCCACATTGTCAAAATGATGAAGGATGATGACTACTGGCTGGCCAGCATCCTCGATCCACACTATAAAGGCAAATTACAGAACATGATGCCACAGGAGAACATCGACCTAATATTGGCCAACAAACAAGCAACTCTGGTAAACCGTTTGTTAGAGGCATTCCCATCTAACAGCAGCGTTGCAGGTTCTACCACGAGCCGTCATGGTCCAAATAGAAGAGGTGTTCTTGGTCCACACAGCCGAAGTGGCATTGGAGACAGGGGTTTCATGACCATGTTGTGGACTGATTTCTCACGGACACCCCACACGACTGGTAATCATCAACAATCTATAGCAACAGACAGGAGACAGCAGTTGTCAACTATGGTTACAAATTACTTCTCCCCTATCGATGTTCTCCCTCACCCGTCATTCCCCTTTGACTACTGGGCCTGTAAACTGGACACCTGGCCTGAATTGGCACAATATGCTTTACAGGAGCTCGCTTGCCCTACTCGTAGTGTGCTATCAGAAAGAGTGTTCAGTGCTGCTGGGTCAATACTGACAGAAAGAAGGACCCGGCTGTCGACAGAAAATGTTGATGATCTAACCTTTATTAAAATGAACCATGCATGGGTTACAAAGGATTTTGTCCCACCTTCCCCTCATGACACATAGGTTGTCAGCAAAATGGCTCGTTTTGTCCTCGTCTTCCTCTGACTTCTCCATTTCCTCCATTTGTACCAGGTCACCGTCCTGCCTACGACTCAACAGATGCCATTTATGCCACCTCGTTTTGTGGGCTGTCCCCCCCAGGGACGTGGTCACCACGTGACGCACTCTGCCAAGTGCCGATGCCCTGAGCAGGTGTCGGGTCGCACTCGGGGGCAAAGGCCCTGGCACAGGGTCCCTCATAGTACCACAAACTGTCTCTGATGGTGGGATGGGCCCTCTCGCCATCAGACGCACCGGCGTACTATGAGGGGCCCTGTGCCAGGGCCGTCTCCCACTAGTCGGCCACCCTTGCTTGCTAAGGGCCACAGCACTTGCAATACTTACCTCTCCATGCTCCACCGCTGTGGAGTCTGGGTAGTTAAATCCTTCACAGGGACAGACACAAATTCAAATTCAAATTCAAATTCAAAGAAGCTTTATTGGCAGGACTAAATACACATTAGTTTTGCCAAAGCAAGTGTACAAAAGGGGGATAGGGATGTTGAGTAGGGGCAGATCCAGGGTGGGGGCTATGGAAGTCCATGGCATAGGGAGGGGTGATGGGGGCGCAGGTCCAGGGTGGGGGCTATAAAAGTCCATGGCATAGGGAGGGGTGATGGGGGCAGATCCGGGGTGGGGGCTATAGAAGTCCATGGCATATCATAGTTCTCTTTCTCGCAGTCTATGACACTATAGTATATGACACTACAAATTTCGTTAACTGATCGATGATGGTGCTGTTCTCTGAGGCACTGGCTGCTATAAGTTCCGTCCAAGTTCCTCTCTCTCTGTCTCTTGTCTAGATGGAACTTCAGAATCATAACAGGCAGCTGTAGCCAGCTTAAGGCATGACTCAGCTATGGAGTCTCCTGCACACATGTGCTGCTGCTGCTGATTTGTAGAAGAGTCCTAATTGGGACAGAGGACCTGCTGTCTTCTGTCCTCTGGATTCTGCTGCTGGAAGTTAAATTCACCCATTCATCCTCCTCAGACTCAGGGGTCTGGTTTCTGGTGCTCAGACCTGGGGAGTGAACTCTCTATAGCCCCTCTTTTCACCAATTTGTATCCACATGTCTCTCCTCTCGTGCTCCTCCAGCCACACTCACTAACTCCTCCCCCAGCCAGAATGTTCTCGAGGAGCTCTCCTGAAATAAGGTGTTGGATCTCCCCCTTCTGGTACGGAGTATGAACTTATATGCTGTGTAACCTATTAAAGGGATCCTTCCTTGATTTCAGGCATGACATCACTACCCCTGGAGGGAGTCAAGGTCACTGTGGCAACCAAAATCATGGTGTGCCACACACTTGCAAGCGTGGCCGGACTACAAAACAAAAAAATAGCCCCCAACAGGTCAGGCGTCAGCACCTGGCGCTCACAGGCAAGTGCAGGTTCACTGAGCAGGTGGAGGGGCCGACTCGTGGGCAACGGCACTGGCACAGGGCCCCTCATAGTACAAACATTTGTCTCTGACGGTGGAATGGGCCCTCTCGCCGTCAGATGCACCGACGTACTATGAGGGGCCCTGTGCCAGTGCCGTCGCCCACTAGTCGGCCACCCCTGCTTGCTAAGGGCAACAGCACTTGCAATACTTACCTCTCCATGCTCCACCGCTGTGACGTCTTCCGCGTTTCCTGACAGTAAAATTAAGGTTACAGAGGGAAATTAGCTCACGTCTGTACTCCCTCTGCCTAAACGATCTAAGTGCAGAGACCTGTAAGATGGCGATGCTGAGGAGGGCAGAGTAGAGCAGTGCACAGTGCACATTTGGGCCCATAACACACTGGAGCAGCAGCCATGGGGCCCATCATATACAGGAGCATCACCCATGGGGCCCATCATATACAGGAGCAGCAGCCATGGGGCCTATCATATGCAGGAGCATTGTCAATGGGGCAGGTCACAGGCTGGAGCAGCATCCACGGGGCCCATCATCTACTGTAGCATTGTAAATGGGGGACAGCAGACACTGCAGCTGCATTTACGGGGCCCATTGTACACTGGATCATGAATAATTGAGCCCATTATATATGGAGCATGATTTTGGCCCATAACACTGGAGCAGCATCCATGGGGCCCATCATATACTGAAGCATTGTAAATGGGGGACATCAGACACTGGAGCAGCATTTACGTGGCCCATTACACGCTGGAAAATTAATAATGGGGCCCATTATATATTGTTAGGGGCTGCAGAACGCTCTAAATAAATATAAATAATAGGTGCGTTCACAGCCCGGGTTCCACCGTGCAGGCAGAGCCTGCTGCTAGTAAGATGGCACTATGTGACTGCATAAGCGAACTCTGTTAGTCCACAGAGTCACTGACATAAATGCTGTGGCACTATATGGCGGTATGAGCAAACTCTGTTACTCCACAGAGTCGCTAAGGTAGAGAGTGTGTCCTGTTAACTCCACAGGAGTACACAAATAACTGCAGAGCGGATAGCAGTTCGTGGTCATGCAGACAGCAACGCAAACAACCAACTCCTCACCGGAGTAGCCGGTATTCTAGAGGCTACTTCAGCCAAGCCCTGAACACGTGCATACAAAACTGCTCATCGGAGGTGCCGGTATTCTAGGGGCTTATTTCAGCCGAGCCCTAACCGCATGCGTACATGACCACACTGGCACAAAGCACATAACAGGATTGATACTAGCGCATGGCCGTACGGTCCTGCGCACCTTTTGTAGAAGCAGCTACAGGACCTTCCAGAAAAGGACCAATGAGAAACTGCTTCCAGAACACAAACAGCTTCGGGACCTTCCTGGAGGACCAATGGGAGTCACTGCTGTAACCGAGCATGTGACCCCTGATGTCCATTGGGAGATCTTGCCCTGGGCATGCTCAGATGGAGAAAGTAAGGACTTAGTCCCTGAGCTGCCTACTCCAGTATTGGTTATAATAGAGGAACCAGGAGAGGCAGCAACAAGCCTCTGCACAGTATTAGACCGAGCGAGATGCTGGGACCGATGTCTCTGCTGAGCAGACTCCACTGCGGCCGGAGATGGATGGGGGACCGCAGCATGACTGGTTTGAGATTCCCCTTGTGCAGCAGCGGGAACTCGATCCCTAACAGATATGGAGCTTGATTTTGACCCATCATACACTGGAGCATCATCCATGTGGACCATCATATACTGGAGAATCATATGGGGTTCATTATTTATGGGGCATCATATAGGCTATGGAGCATCATATGAGGTCTATTTCTGTATGGAGGATTATATGGGGCTCATTATTCTGCATGGCGCACTATGTGGTGGCCATAATACTGTATGGAGTAATATAGTGTCCATTTTTTGAGCTATTGTACATTTTAACATAGATATCAGTCATGTCATGTAAGAAGTGAAGTATTTTTCATTGTACTATACCGATATTTCTGTGCCGTAACAGAGCATCATGAATTGTGGTATGTGTTAAAGACACAGACTGACACTCTTTGGCCCTGGGCCCACGAAAACCGGGAGCCTCCCTACTCCAACCACAAGTTGAGCCAAATAAACCCCATTTTTCCATGCATAAACATTATTATAAAGTCAATTAAGTTTGTCAAGCTTAAGTAATAATGATTGATGTGTGTTTTCTGTCCTCCACTCCCTACCGACTTTGCTTCCCCATTGACTTGCATTGGGTTTTGTGTTTCGATCGACCCGCCGATTTTTCGCGATAGTCGGCCGATTTCACTCGACCCGACTTTTGTGAAAGTCGGGTTCCGTGAAACTCGACTCGACCCGAAAAACGGGAAAGTCGCTCATCTCTAGTCACGAGAAAACATTCTCAGAATCGCCAAGATCCATTGAAGCGTTCCAGATTTATAAGCACATAAAGTGACTGTGGTCAGAATTGTAAAAATTGGCCCGGTCATTAACCTACAAAATGGCTTGGTCCTTAAGGGGTTAAAAAACTCAAGAACGAAAACAAACATCATTAGACAATATCCAAAATGGCAAAACTGTTCAAACACAATTCTCAGGGGATGTTCGACCACTTTTATTTAAAATCTGCAATTTAATTAGTCCATGAGGGAATCAGTGCAGGGGCTGTAGGATGCCATGGTATTGGAGGAGTATAAGGGGCGGCTACAGTAGGGAATTGGATGCATCCATCATGTGTCCCACCCCTATCTTTCCAACCCCCTATCTCATTTGCCGCCACCCTCCTGGGCCTGGCGATTTTCAATTTACTTTGTCTCCTCAGATCTTGTCATCTTCTCAACAGGTCACTAGTAGAGATCCCGTCTATCTCCTGGAATGGAACTCCACTAGCTATCAGGTCACAGAACAACTCCTTCCTGCTCTTTCTAATTTGGGTATTATAATCTTTCTCCTTTCTTGATCTACTCTCTCTACTGTACTATTTTTTGACACTTTTGCTTTCTCTAGAGCAGATAACTGGGAGATTAAATTGCATGCTGTATAGACAGTAGTGGAGTTTCCCATAAGCGCACTGAACATAGTGAATAATGGGGATTTGTAAGCAGCTGGGGCACCGTCTATGAACTTATTCTTCATCATTACTGTCAATATTGCAGCATCTGGTCCCTTCCAACCCTCGACAACAGCAAAGTGATCATTGAAATCTGGCAAAGAATTGCTAGTTATACCACCTATGCATGTGATTTCTCTCAATCTCTGAACTCCATCTGCAAGAGACTCCAATTGTGTTTGTGGTATTAATTCAATAGTCTGCACGAGTCATACACTTGTGCCACAGAATCTCTCACCAAATGCAACAAAGAGAAATTCTCTGCAGTGTCCCTTGCACGTCTCATTTTTAGGCGTACCATGGGATTAGTACAAATACTACATAATCCTATATCTTCTAGATTATTAAGAATTATAGTATCTGCTCCATAATCCCATAACCTAAGAATCCATGCTAACAAATGTTTTCCTGATTGCTGCCTGTACCTGGTAGCTAACTCTGTTAGCTCTCCTGCTGTTTAACCCCTAGTTAATACTGTCATTGCGGCTTCTGCTCCAACAGCTGCATTTCCTGCATCCATTCGATCTCCACTACGCTGTGTGACTTCTATCCTGTCTTTTGTTATTAAAAGTGGTCTGGCATGCCTTTCTACCTTAACTATCTTACTGTCAGTGCTGTCCCATTCTATCAAATCTGACCATTTCTCATGTGCAATCATGGTCCAGTACGAATATCTGACACTGGCTACTGTCTCCTCCTGCGGCTATTCTTATTCACATTTTTTATGACATATGCTTCAAAATTACTTTTCATATTGTCATGCTGTTTTATTTGGTCTCTCGAGGCTGATTACAAGCTAATCCTTTGCTCTACAGCTGTATGCAGCTCTAAACGCAAGTTATCAATCTCCTCCTGCAAACTTTGAAATGCCTGAACGTAGACCCATCCAACGGCTGCAGCAGCTTTCTGTTCCTTTGTATTATACCTTGAAAGATCAAATTTGGCAGCCACATCCTGGGGATTTAAGAAACGCTGTTCCTGCATATACTTGTTACATTTCTGTGCCATTGGGGTCCATTTTCCTGATAACACCCATTCTGGCAAGGATCTGACACTGCTGCTCTCAACTGCTTTCCTATTCTTAACAAACTTATTCAATTTTGCAAACATTTTTTATTCAAAAAAATCCCACTTCTGACACCAACTTTGTTTTGTAAGGGATTCAAGAGATTGTAATGAATAAAGAAATGCTCACACGAGAACAGAGTAAAACTAAATTGAATTTACTTAATCAAAGAATAAGAAATAAACAGTCACATCGAATAACACATATAAGAAATTACATATGGGTCAAAACAACATGAATTACATATATTACATTATTAAGGTAGAAATCCATCTCTGTCCTCATCTCTGTGCAGGGTCGGACTGGCCCACTGGAGAACCGGAGGATTCTCCGGTGGGCCCTAGCATCTGGGGGGCCCTGGCACCTGCTGGCATACAGGGGCCAGTTGCCTAAGGACCCCGCTGCTCCAGAGGCCCCCAGCCGGTGGCGTGTCACTAATAGCTGCACACCACGCAGCTGCCATGGGGGCCCCGTGCCAGCAGAGCAGCAGCGGGTGACAGGAGGCAGGAGCCCCTGTCCCCGCTGCTAAAGAGAAATGAATATTCACTGCTTCCCACGCCCACATGGGCGTGGGAAGCAGTGAATATCATTACTTACCTGTCACCCGCTCCAACCGCTGAGCGCCGCTGTGTCCTCGGGTCCTCTTGCTGCGATGTTCAGGCAGAGGGCGCTATGACGTCATTAGTGAGCGCCGCGCCCCCGCCTGAGCATTCACTGCCGGAGGACCGAAGACAGCGGCGCTCAGCAGTGGACCCGGTGACAGGTAAATATCGCAGGTGCCGGGGCCCTGAGCCAGCGGTGACACCGGCACCTGTCCCCATAGCGCGCCGGTGTCCCCACCTGCTCAGGACACCAGCACCTGGCCCCCAGTGATGAGAGGTGAGTATGTCTTTTTTTTTTTGCAGCATCTATGGGGGCACAGTCTGTGGAGCATCTATGGGGGCATAATCTATGGGGGCATAATCTGTGGAGCATTTATGGGGGCATAATCTATGGGGGCATAATCTGGGGAGCATTTATGGGGGCATAATCTATGGGGGCATAATCTGGGGAGCATTTATGGGGGCATAATCTATGGGGGCATAATCTGTGGAGCATTTATGGGGGCATAATCTATGGGGGCATAATCTATGGAGCATTTATGGGGGCATAATCTAAGGAGCATTTATGGGGGCACAATCTATGGAGCTTCTATGGGGGCATAATCTAAGGAGCACTTATGGGGGCATAATCTATGGAGCATCTATGGGGGCATAATCTAAGGAGCATTTATGGGGGCACAATCTATGGAGCTTCTATGGGGCATAATCTAAGGAGCATCTATGGGGCATAATCTAAGGAGCATCTATGGGGGCACAATCTATGGGGGCACAATCTATGGGGCATAATCTATGGGGGCATAATATATGGAGCATCTATGGGGGCATAATCTAAGGAGCATCTATGGGGGCATAATCTATGGAGCTTCTATGGGGGAATAATCTAAGGAGCATCTATGGGGCATAATCTATGGGGGCATAATCTAAGGAGCATTTATGGGGGCATAATCTATGGAGCATCTATAGGGGCATAATCTATGGGGGCACAATCTATGGAGCTTCTATGGGGGCATAATCTAAGGAGCATCTATGGGGGCACAATCTATGGAGCTTCTATGGGGGCATAATCTAAGGAGCATCTATGGGGGCACAATCTATGGAGCATCAATGGGGGCATAATCTATGGAGCTTCTATGGGGCATAATCTAAGGAGCATCTATGGGGGCATAATCTATGGGGGCATAATCTAAGGAGCATTTATGGGGCATAATCTATGGAGCATCTATAGGGCATAATCTATGGTGATACAATCTATGGAGCTTCTATGGGGGCATAATCTAAGGAGCTTCTATGGGGGCATAATCTAAGGAGCATCTATGGGGGCATAATCTATGGGGGCATAATCTATGGAGCATCTAAGAGGGCACAATCTATGGAGCATCTATGGGGGCATAATACATGGGCAGCATATGGGGCACAATCTATGGAGCATCTTGTGGGGCATAATACATGGGGCAGCATATGGGGCATAATCTAATTTTCCACCCTCGGCTTATACTAGAGTCGAGAAGTTTTCCCAGTTTTTTGTGGCAAAATTAGGTGGGTCGGCTTATACTCGAGTATATATGGTATCTATCTATTATCTATCTATCTATCTATATATATAGCATTATACCCTATGAGGGGGGGCAGCATTATCCTCTCTGAAGGGGGCAGCATTATCCCCTATGAGGGGGCTGCTTTATAATCTATGAGGGAGGCTACCCCAACTCCTGCTACATAATTAAGACATGTACTACCTTATATTATACCCTGATATTAGTGTGTTTTACTGCACAATTGGTGGTCTTGTATTTATTTCTATGTAGCTACATAGTGGACCCCAAGAATGATTTTCTCTGGTGGGCCCAAGGTGTTCCAGTCCGACGCTGTCTCTCTGTCTGTCCCATCTCCCTTCTCTGCTGTCTCTCCGTATCTCTGTGCTCTCTCTTTTTTTATATGTCAAAACTGTGCATTCAAACTTCTCTAAAGGCTTTGATCTCTCATGGTATCTGTCCTTGGGGCTTAACAACCTACAAACAGGATAACATTTCTACATCTCTGACCTTTGTTTAGATAATAACAAAATGACTGGTCATTTACTGACAACAAATACCTAGTTCATTTACATTTCTTTGCTAGGTGGGTAAAGCCCCCGTCACACACAGGATCACTAGTTTTGTGACGCAACAGCAATCTCCCCTGCGATATCGCTGTGTGTGACACTGATCAGCCACCGGCCCCTCTGCCGGGTATCGCTGATCGTTGTCCAAAGGCCAGGACATTTGTTTGATCGTTGGTCTCCCACTGGCCAGCATGCATCGCTGCGTGTGGCAAGCAGGAGACCAGCGATCAGCTGGTAACCAAGGTACACATCGGGTTTCCAGGCGCCACGCAGTGCCTGGAAACCCGATGTGTACCTTGTTTACCAGCTCCCTGCACCAGCGGGCTGGTATCCAACGTACACTGCAGGTAACTAAGCGACTTTACCTGCAGTGTCGCTGTCCTGATCGCTGCCTGTTTGGCAGCTCTCCAGCAATCATGTAGCGACACACCAGCGATCCTGACAAGTGCATATCGTTGTCGGGATCGCTGGTGTGTCGCTATGTGTGACGGGGCCCTTAGTGTCAGATTGTAATCTCTGGACAGTTGACCATCTGGTTAAACATAGTTTCAATGAACTTTTGCTAAACCTCCCTGAAAGTATATAATATATATATATATATATATATATACTGTAAGGTTTCACTCACTCGGCTGCTTCAGAGGCAAATCAGGAGACACTTTCCTATGCAAAAAGTCCTTAGGTTTATTACATCATAAACCATAGTACCGTACAATTCAACTCTTCAATGTTTCAGCTCCTGACTGGAGCCTCACTCCTCAGACACAGAGACCTCTCTGTAATGTCCCGCCTGGACGCATGAAAGTCTGTCCACACTGGCAGACTCCCACAACCCTCTCTTCACAGGTGCCAAGCACACTTGGTTACATAGGTGTAACCCCGCCCACAGGTGAGGTCAGGATCACATGGTTAGATCACCTGATCATGACCTCATCACAGGTCCTTTACCACATCACACCATTTACAGGTTTTATCCCGGGTATTTAGACACATACCCCTTGGGTGGGTTTGTAGGTGATTGGACCCACCCAGCTCTCCTAGTCACCTGGAAGCCTCCCAATATATAGTGCAACTCTCAGCAATAGATCTGCTGAACCAAAACATATCCAGGCTTCCATCACAGGGCCACCCACCTCTGCGATACATAACGTCCATCCATCACATGCCTCCATGCATATCCCGAGGAGCCTACACAGTGCCCCCTAGCTGCATCAGGGGTCACTACACCACATACCTCCCCCCTCTGTTCAAACTTGTGGGGTTGAACACTTGTTACCCGACCAGAGATCCTTCTCGGTCGTCTCTGCCAGTCAAACCATCTGGCTAAGTCGGGCCCTCTGTCAGACCACCTGCCTCCCCAGCGGTCAGTACGGCGTCGTAATTCCCTTGCACCCATACGTCCTGTCTGGTCTGAGTCCTTTTCATTTCGTCCACTACAGGTTCTCTTGCTTAGGTCACTCATCACTGAGCTAACTGAGGCATCACTATTTCTACCTCTTCCATCAGGCGTTCTTCGCCTCTCAACACTACGGATTAAAGGTGGCGGCCATCTTCCTTCCATTTCCTGCAGCTCTCTGTTGACCCGCTCCCTCTCCAGTCACAGCTGCTCTACTTCTCTCAAGTATGACACACGATACTCCAGGAGCATCCGGATATTCCCAAGGCTCTCCTGGATCTGACAACGAGGAATGGGACCATCCCATCTTCACCCCTGACCTGGACTTCGTCATCATCCGGAATCCTGACTCTCGTCACACCGGACTTATTCACCATCTCCTGCATCACTTTCCCAAGTCTTCCGATGACTTTCTTCACCAGACCTCTGGGCACTTGAATGATGTCTTCCATCAAGCCATGCTGATTTTGTGTCTTTCTTGCTTGCTCCAGACGTCGAGCGGCTTCTTTATTTCTCCACAGGATCACCTGTTTCATGCGGAGACAATGTAGGTGCATGTCCCTCAGGATAGCCACTCGCTTCAGTGTGACTTCCTTAGTCGACAGTATGACTAACTGTTTCATCTCTGGCACCCAGTTCACACTGCATGCTTCTACTGCCTTTCTAAAGGCCTCATGCACCTCCTCAATGGCACACACTTCGCGCCTGTCTTCGGGTATCTCTATTACACACTTGAAAACCGACCCGTCACCTTCTTGGACAGATGTTGGACCTCCTCATCCTGAGCGTTAGTACAGTTTTCCAAGACATCGCTCTCCCTTGTGTATCCATCTGCATGGCACTTCTGCTGGATTTCTTCTCCCGTGGATTCCTGGAGCTGAGCACTAGTCTCCTCCTTTATCTTGAGCTCTCTGAGAACTCTATCTCGCTCTTCTGCCAAGCCGCGACACTCATCCTCCCTCCGGAGAAGCTCCTGCTGATGCTTCTCTTGGGCCTCTCTGAGCTTAGAGACTTCCTTCTCCAGCTCCTCCACTTTATGCTCAATCACTTGTCTTAGGACCCTTTCTCGCTCGACTGTCTCTTTCACTGACTCTTTAAGCAGCTCCATCTCATGGTCCTGTCTCTCTTTTAGCCTGCACATGTCGCACCATCACCTCTTCAATTACATTTTCAGATGGGCTTTCTTGCCCACCCACACTCTGCTTCTTCAGAGTTCCGCCTGTTCCGGCATCCGCAGCATCAACTGTCTCACGACTCTCAGTAACTTTAGAGAGCTCCAGCTTACTGCACTCACTTTCCCTTGCAGTCGAGTCACAGTCTGCATAGGAGTCACTCCCACTCCCTCTGTCATCCTGGAACAGCACGTCCCCACTTAGACAGGTCTCTGCCCCCTTTTCTGGAGCTGTACCGTTTCTCACGGTCACACGTCTTGTCACGTCCAAGTCCCCAAGTTGGTCTGACCCACACTTTCTTCTGGTCACCTGGAACTCTAGACTATCGATATTAGGTGGGGATACCTCCTTTCCACACCTCACATGACAAGGAACCACTACAGTCGCCTGTTGTGGGGCTCCCTTGGGGTCATTCGGTCTCTCCTCTGAGCAACCCCACACTTCATCAATCTCCCATGCATTTTCAAAAAATACAAAGTCCCGCTTCCTCTCATATGGGTACAATAAGTTCGGTGGTATACCGCCATTTTGATCCTCGACACTTGTGGACATCTCCAGCATCACTCTGTCCACCATATAGTCCACAGTGAGTCCATGGATGCAGCACACCTGGACCTTTTTCTCGGTCAGACAGAGAACTAGCGGAGTTCCTTTCAGAGTCACCTGACTCTTTGAGTCCAACCGTCCAGAGACTCCTTCCCGATGTAACATTACAGTACACACCTGTGGGCTGTTATCAAACGAGAAGTCTATGCCACATGCGCGAATACGTATAACACCCACACCGCTGTTCCTCAGCCATGTCCACTGAGGTAACCGGTGCCACCCCTTTTGGAAGCTCCACCCCTTTTTGGGCCACCATCCCCTTTTGATTTGCCGCCCCTTTTGGGACTCCGCCCCCTTCCGGGCCACCATCTCCAATTTGGGTTACTGCCCCTTTTGGGACTCCACCCCCTTTTGGGCAACTGGTCTGATTTGGCTATCACCCCTTTTGAGACTTCGCCCCCTTTTGGGCCACCATCCCAATTTGGGTTACCGCCCCCTTTTGGGACTCCGCCCCCTTTTGGTTAATCATCCCTGTTTTGGGTTGCCGCCCCCCTTTTGGGACTCCTCCCCTTTTAGGGACACCACCCATCACTGGGGTACACACCACGGCTCTTACAGGCCCCAGTCCACACTATCCTTTTTACACACCAGCTCCTGCTGGTACTGCCATCGCTTCCGTTGCAGCCACCAACAACCAGCACCTCCAGATGCTACTCCTAAGCTGCTGTGGCTGTTACTGCAGCTCCGGCTGCTGCAGAACCTCTTGCTGCAACATTCACTGTAGCTCCTGCTACCACAAGTCTCTGCACGCTGCGCTGTCTTGCCACTTGTCACCTTCGTGACCCCACGAGTCACAGCCAGCTGCTTGTCACCTTCATGACTCCTCCGAGCCACAGCAAACACCTCACACGTGTTCCAGAAAAAAAAAACAGTTTCTCACTGACCCGTCAGCACAACACAGACTCCTGTCTATCACACTCTCGGCCACAGAGATTTCCGGACACCTCCTCTCAGAGGCATCCACAAAGAAAAACAAACAGTCTTTCCTGACCCGTCAGTACAACACAGACTCCTGTCTGTTACACCTGATTTCGACTCAACTGTCTGTTACCCGTTGATCACTCAGTTTCCGGACACCTCCTCTTCATAGAGGCATCCCACAAGGACAAAACAATCTCTCACTGACCCGTCAGTACACCACAGACTCCTGTCTGTTACCTGTTGCCACGCAGGTTTCCGGATACCTCCTCTGAGGTATCCTCTCAGCATGCTTTTTCCTCAATTTTCAATGACCCAGGTCAACATAACACAGACTCCTGTCTGTCACCACTGCTTAACAGCTTCTTCAGATACCTCATATCAGAGGCACCCCATAAACATAACCACAGTTTATTCGTGACCACTGGTCACACTCACGGTTTTCACAGACCGTCCGTTCCTCCTCTGGTTCCTGATTCCCAGTCCTGGAACATGTGCTCCTTGGGCCGCTGCCAGCATTCCATCCACCAATTGTAAGGTTTCACTCACTCGGCTGCTTCAGAGGCAAATCAGGAGACACTTTCCTATGCAAAAAGTCCTTAGGTTTATTACATCATAAACCATAGTACCGTACAATTCAACTCTTCAATGTTTCAGCTCCTGCCTGGAGCCTCACTCCTCAGACACAGAGACCTCTCTGTAATGTCCCGCCTGGACCATGAAGTCTGTCCACACTGGCAGACTCCCACAACCTCTCTTCACAGGTGCCAAGCACACTTGGTTACATAGGTGTAACCCCCCCACAGGTGAGGTCAGGATCACATGGTTAGGTCACCTGATCATGACCTCATCACAGGTCCTTTAGAACACACCATTTACAGGTTTTATCCAGGTATTTAGACACATACCCTTGGGTGGGTTTGTAGGTGACTGGACCCACCCAGCTCTCCAAGTCACCTGGAAGCCTCCCAATATATAGTACAACTCTCAGCAATAGATCTGCTGAACCAAAACATATCCAGGCTTCCATCACAGGGCCACCCACCTCTGCGATACATAACGTCCATCCATCACATGCCTCCATGCATATCCCGAGGGCCTACACAGTGCCCCCTAGCTGCATCAGGGTCACTACACCACATACCTCCCCCTCTGTTCAAACTTGTGGGGTTGAACACTTGTTACCTGACCAGAGATCCTTCTCGGTCGTCTCTGCCAGTCAAACCGTCTGCTAAGTCGGCCCCTCTGTCAGACCACCTGCCTCCCCAGCGGTCAGTACGGCGTCGTAATTCCCTTGCACCCATACGTCCTGTCTGGTCTGAGTCCTTTTTCATTTCGTCCACTACAGGTTCTCTTGCTTAGGTCACTCATCACTGAGCTAACTGAGGCATCCTACTTCTACCTCTTCCATCAGGCGATTCTTCGCCTCTCAACACTAGGATTAAAGGTGGCGGCCATCTTCCTTCCATTTCCTGCAGCTCTCTGTTGACCATCCCTCTCAGTCGCAGCTGCTCTACTTTCTCAGTATGACACACGATACTCCAGGAGCATCCGGATATTCCCAAGGCTCTCCTGGATCCGACAACGAGGAATGGACCATCCCATCTTCACCCCTACCTGTACTTCGTCATCACCCGGAATCCTGACTCTCATCACACCGGACTTATTCACCATCTCCTGCATCACTTTCCCAAGTCTTCCGATGACTTTCTTCACCAGACTCTGGGCACTTCAATGATGTCTTCCATCAAGCCATGCTGATTTTGAGCTTTCTTGCTTGCTCCAGACGTCGAGCGGCTTCTTGATTTCTCCACAGGATCACCTGTTTCATGTGGAGACAATGTAGGTGCATGTCCCTCAGGATAGCCACCGCTTCAGTGTGACTTCCTAGTCGACAGTATGACTAACTGTTTCATCTCTGGCACCCAGTTCACACTGCATGCTTCTACTCGCCTTTCTAAAGCCTCATGCACCTCCTCAATGGCACACACTTCTGCGCTGTCTTCGGTATCTCTATTACACACTTGAAAACCGACCTGTCACCTTCTTGGACAGACTGTTGGACCTCTTCTCCTGAGCGTTAGTACAGTTTTCCAAGACATCGCTCTCCCTTGAGTATCCATCTGCATGGCACTTCTGCTGGATTTCTTCTCCCGTGGATTCTGGAGCTGAGCACTAGTCTCATCCTTTATCTTGAGCTCTCTGAGAACTCTATCTCGCTCTTCTGCCAAGCCGCGACACTCTCCTCCTCCGAGAAGCTCCTGCTGATGCTTCTCTTGGGCCTCTCTGAGCTTAGAGACTTCCTTCTCCAGCTCCTCCACTTTATGCTCAATCACTTGTCTTAGGACCCTTTCTCGCTCGACTGTCTCTTTCACTGACTCTTTAAGCAGCTCCATCTCATGGTCCTGCTCTCTTTTAGCCAGCACATGTCGCACCATCACCTCTTCAATTACACTTTCAGATGGGCTTTCTTGCCCACCCACACTCTGCTTCTTCAGAGTTCCGCCTGTTCCGGCATCCGCAGCTTCAACTGTCTCACGACTCTCAGTAACTTAGAGAGCTCCAGCTTACTGCACTCACTTTCCCTTGCAGTCGAGTCACAGTCTGCATAGGAGTCACTCCCACTCCCTCTGTCATCCTGGAACAGCACGTCCCCACTTAGACAGGTCTCTGCCCCCTTTTCTGGAGCTTACCGTTTCTCACGGTCACACGTCTTGTCACATCCAAGTCCCCGAGTTGGTCTGACCCACACTTTCTTCTGGTCACCTGGAACTCTAGACTATCGATATTAGGTGGGGATACCTCCTTTCCACACTCACATGACAAGGAACCACTACAGTCGCCTGTGTGGGGCTCCCTTAGGGTCATTCGGTCTCTCCTCTGAGCAACCCCACACTTCATCAATCTCCCATGCATTTTCAAAAAATACAAAGTCCCGCTTCCTCTCATACGGGTACAATAAGTTCGGTGGTATACCGCCATTTTGATCCTCGACACTTGTGGACATCTCCAGCATCACTCTGTCCACCATATAGTCCACAGTGAGTCCATGGATGCAGCACACCTGGACCTTTTTCTCGGTCAGACAGAGAACTAGCGGAGTTCCTTTCAGAGTCACCTGCTCTTTGAGTCCAACCGTCCAGAGACTCCTTCCCGATGTAACATTACAGTACACACCTGTGGGCTGTTATCAAACGGGAAGTCTATGCCACATTTCGGAATACGTATAACACCCACACCGCTGTTCCTCAGCCATGTCCACTGAGGTAACCGGTGCCACCCCTTTTGGAAGCTCCACCCCTTTTTGGGCCACCATCCCCTTTTGATTTGCCGCCCCTTTTGGGACTCCGCCCCCTTCTGGGCCACCATCTCAATTTGGGTTACTGCCCCTTTTGGGACTCCACCCCTCTTTTGGGCAACTGGTCTGATTTGGGCTATCACCCCCTTTTGAGACTTCGCCCCCTTTTGGGCCACCATCCCAATTTGGGTTACCGCCCCCTTTTGGGACTCCGCCCCCTTTTGGTAATCATCCCTGTTTTGGGTTGCCGCCCCCCTTTTGGGACTCCTCCCCTTTTAGGGACACCACCCATCACTGGGGTACACACCACGGCTCTTACAGGCCCCAGTCCACACTATCCTTTTTACACACACCTGCTCCTGCTGGTACTGCCACCGCTTCCGTTGCAGCCACCAACAACCAGCACCTCCAGATGCTAACTCCTAAGCTGCTGTGGCTGTTACTGCAGCTCCGGCTGCTGCAGAAACCTCTTGCTGCAACATTCACTGTAGCTCCTGCTACCACAAGTCTCTGCACGCTGCGCTGTCTTGCCCTTGTCACCTTCGTGACCCCACGAGTCACAGCCAGCCGCTTGTCACGTTCATGACTCCTCCGAGCCACAGCAAAACACCTCACACGTGTTCCAGAAAAAAAAAACAGTTTCTCACTGACCCGTCAGCACAACACAGACTTCCTGTCTGTCACACTCTCGGCCACAGAGATTTCCGGACACCTCCTCTCAGAGGCATCCACAAGAACAAACAGTCTTTCACGACCTCAGTACAACACAGACTCCTGTCTGTTCACTCCCAGGATTTCCGGACACTCCTCTTCATAGAGGCATCCACAAGGAAAAAACATTTCTCACTGACCCGTCAGTACACACAGACTCCTGTCTGTTACCTGTTGATCACTCAGGTTTCCGGACACCTCCTCTTCATAGAGGCATCCCACAAGGACAAAACAATCTCTCACTGACCCGTCAGTACACCACAGACTCCTGTCTGTTACCTGTTGACCACGCAGGTTTCCGGACACCTCCTCTGAGGTATCTCTCAGCATGCTTTTTCCTCAATTTTCAAGACCCGGTCAACATAACACAGACTCCTGTCTGTCACCACTGCTTAACAGCTTCTTCAGATCCTCATATCAGAGGCACCCCATAAACATAAACACAGTTTATTCGTGACCACTGGTCACACTCACGGTTTTCACAGACCGTCCGTTCCTCCTCTGTTCCTGATTCCCAGTCCTGGAACATGTGCTCCTTGGGCCGCTGCCAGCATTCCATCCACCAATTGTAAGGTTTCACTCACTCGGCTGCTTCAGAGGCAAATCAGGAGACACTTTCCTATGCAAAAAGTCCTTAGGTTTATTACATCATAAACCATAGTACCGTACAATTCAACTCTTCAATGTTTCAGCTCCTGCCTGGAGCCTCACTCCTCAGACACAGAGACCTCTCTGTAATGTCCCGCCTGGACGCATGAAAGTCTGTCCACACTGGCAGACTCCCACAACCCTCTCTTCACAGGTGCCAAGCACACTTGGTTACATAGGTGTAACCCCGCCCACAGGTGAGGTCAGGATCACATGGTTAGGTCACCTGATCATGACCTCATCACAGGTCCTTTACCACATCACACCATTTACAGGTTTTATCCCGGGTATTTAGACACATATCCCTTGGGTGGGTTTGTAGGTGACTGGACCCACCCAGCTCTCCTAGTCACCTGGAAGCCTCCCAATATATAGTACAACTCTCAGCAATAGATCTGCTGAACCAAAACATATCCAGGCTTCCATCACAGGGCCACCCACCTCTGCGATACATAACGTCCATCCATCACATGCCTCCATGCATATCCCGAGGAGCCTACACAGTGCCCCCTAGCTGCATCAGGGGTCACTACACCACATACCTCCCCCCTCTGTTCAAACTTGTGGGGTTGAACACTTGTTACCCGACCAGAGATCCTTCTCGGTCGTCTCTGCCAGTCAAACCGTCTGGCTAAGTCGGGCCCTCTGTCAGACCACCTGCCTCCCCAGCGGTCAGTACGGCGTCGTAATTCCCTTGCACCCATACGTCCTGTCTGGTCTGAGTCCTTTTCATTTCGTCCAATACAGGTTCTCTTCTTAGGTCACTCATCACTGAGCTAACTGAGGCATCACTATTTCTAACTCTTCCATCAGGCGTTCTTCGCCTCTCAACACTACGGATTAAAGGTGGCGGCCATCTTCCTTCCATTTCCTGCAGCTCTCTGTTGACCCGCTCCCTCTCCAGTCGCAGCTGCTCTACTTCTCTCAAGTATGACACACGATACTCCAGGAGCATCCGGATATTCCCAAGGCTCTCCCTGGATCCGACAACGAGGAATGGGACCATCCCATCTTCACCCCTGACCTGTACTTCGTCATCATCCGGAATCCTGACTCTCGTCACACCGGACTTATTCACCATCTCCTGCATCACTTTCCCAAGTCTTCCGATGACTTTCTTCACCAGACCTCTGGGCACTTGAATGATGTCTTCCATCAAGCCATGCTGATTTTGTGTCTTTCTTGCTTGCTCCAGACGTCGAGCGGCTTCTTTATTTCTCCACAGGATCACCTATTTCATGTGGAGACAATGTAGGTGCATGTCCCTCAGGATAGCCACTCGCTTCAGTGTGACTTCCTTAGTCGACAGCAGGGGCGGAACTATCGTGGAAGCAGGGGAAGCAGCTGCCACAGGGCCCGGGCTAGAAGGGGCCCGTCCCTGCTGCAGCTGCCATGAGCGTACCGTACTCTGAGAGAGTTGCCGGCTGCAGTGTAGCAGGGGCGCAGTCACACACACTGTGACACCACTCACCGCCCCTCCCCCGCACCTGTAGTCAGCAGCAGAGCATCGGATCCCTCCCCTCCAGCAGCTTCACAGCTCTCAGACTGTGGAGAGCCATGGGGGCGGGGCTAAATGGCGGGGGTGGAGCCACAGACAAGCAGGGAGAAGGAGGCAAAAAAGAAAGAAAAACAAGAGTGGGAGAGAGAAAAGGTGAAAGAAGACAGAAAACACAAGAGAGGCAAGACACAAGTGAGAAGATGATATAGATAGATATATATAGATATATATAGATAGATATATAGCTATATATACTGTCAGTCGCCAGCGAGTGCGCGCTTCAGCTGCATGGAGGGAGTTTCACCGCAGGAGCGCGGCCAGGTAAGAAGAACTTGTTTTTTTTTTTTTTTTTTTATTGAGAGCGGCGATCCTGGGGGCCCGGGCAGACTGTGAGACATGGGGGCAGAATGCTGGACACGGGGGGGCAGAATGCTGGACATGGGGGGCAGAATGCTGGACACGGTGGGGCAGAATGCTGGATACGGGGGCAGAATGCTGGACACGGGGGGGCAGAATGCTGGACACGGGGGGGCAGAATGCTGGACATGGGGGGCAGAATGCTGGACATGGGGGGCAGAATGCTGGACACGGGGGGGCAGAATGCTGGACACGGGGGGGCAGAATGCTGGACACGGGGGGGCAGAATGCTGGACATGGGGGGGCAGAATGCTGGACACGGGGGGGCAGAATGCTGGACATTGGGACAGAATGCTGGACACGGGGGGCAGAATGCTGGACACGGGGGGGCAGAATGCTGGACATGGGGGCAGAATGCTGGACACGGGGGGGCAGAATGCTGGACATTGGGGGCAGAGTGCTGGACACGGGGGGGCAGAGTGCTGGACACGGGGGGCAGAATGCTGGACACGGGGGGGCATAATGCTGGACACGGGGGCAGAATGCTGGACATTGGGACAGAGTGCTGGACACGGGGGGACAGAATGCTGGACACGGGGGGCAGAATACTGGACACGGGAGCAGAATGCTGGACATTGGGACAGAATGCTGGACACGGGGGGGCAGAATGCTGGACACGGGGGGGCAGAATGCTGGACATGGGGGGGCAGAATGCTGGACACGGGGGGGCAGAATGCTGGACATTGGGACAGAATGCTGGACACGGGGGGGCAGAATGCTGGACACGGGGGGGCAGAATGCTGGACACGGGAGGGCATAATGCTGGACATTGGGACAGAGTGCTGGACAAGGGGGGCAGAATGCTGGACACGGGGGGGCAGAATGCTGGACATTGGGACAGAATTCTGGACACGGGGGGCAGAATGCTGGACACGGGGAGCAGAATGCTGGACATTGGGACAGAATGCTGGACATGAGGGGGCAGAATGCTGGACACGGGGGGCAGAATGCTGGACATGGGGAGAATGCTGGACACGGGGGGCAGAATGCTGGACACGGGGGCAGAATGCTGGACATTGGGACAGAATGCTGGACACGGGGGGACAGAATGCTGGACACGGGGGGACAGAATGCTGGACACGGGGGGCAGAATGCTGGACATTGGGACAGAATGCTGGACACGGGAGGCAGAATGCTGGACACAGGGGGGGCAGAATGCTGGACATGGGGGCAGAATGCTGGACATTGGGACAGAATGCTGGACACGGGGGGCAGAATGCTGGACACGGGGGGCAGAATGCTGGACACAGGGGGCAGAATGCTGGACATGGGGGGCAGAGTGCTGGACTTTGGGGCAGAATACTGGACACGGGGGGCGGAATGCTGGACACGAGGGGGCAGAATGCTGGACACGGAGGGCAGAATGCTGGACACGGGGGGGCAGAATGCTGGACATGGGGGGCAGAGTGCTGGACTTTGGGGCAGAATGCTGGACATGGGGGGCAGAATGCTGGACACGGGGGGCAGAATGCTGGACACGTGGGGCAGAATGCTGGACACGGAGGGCAGAATGCTGGACACTGGGGGCAGAATGCTGGCCCCGGGGGCCAGAATGCTGGACACAGTGGCAGAATGCTGGACACGATGGCAGAATTTGGACATGGGGGCAGAATGCTGGACAAGGGTCAGAATGCGAGACACAGGGGGCAGAATGCTGAACATGGGGGCAGAATGCTGGACACGGGGCAGAATGCTGGACACGGGGCAGAATGCCGGACACGGGGCAGAATGCGAGACACAGGGGGCAGAATGGAGATACTTGCATGACTGGAGACACGGGGCATGACTGGAGACACTGGGGGCATGACTGGAGACAGATGGGGCAGGATGGAAATGATGGAGACAGATGGGGCAGGATGGGGGGATCATATGGGGCAGAAAAAGCGGAGTTGCGCCAATATGTGCACTGATGAGGATGAAATGATATGGATTGGCAAGGCTGCAGTGGTGGGCAGTGCAGGCTGTATGTCTCTGTGTGGGCAGTTTTATTGCTGATATATTGTTTTTGTAGCGCTGTATATATATTGGTATTTTACTAATAGCAATTTGGAATCCCTAGGAAATAATGATATCAAGAAAGAGAAAAATTGCTTCACTTGTGACAAATATGGAACCGAACATTGACCATCTCATTAGCCAAAAGCAGGCCGTAGTTCCCATTGAAATACCAGTAAGTTTGTTGATTTTTAACTTTACTTGTTCTTTATTTTAAGTATTGTATTTGTTCCTGTTTTGTTTTTTTTTACTTCAAAATAAGAGTGTAGTATATGGTGTATACAGGGTCATACACATCGTGTGCGGTATATAGAGTGTATATACACTGCTGTATTATACTTTTCATATACAGGTTATAATGCCTCTTATTCTTTGTATAGAGGTTAGTGTGCCATGTATAATATATGGTATATACAGAGTAGTGTCGCATACACTGCTGTATTATACAATATACAACAGTTCTAACGCTCCATACCTAATATGCAGGATAATGTAGAGTGTATATGATGTAACCTGTATAAAATGCGACATTGGCTTGCCCCCCCCTACTTTTGATCCTGGGTACGCCCATGCAAGCTGCCGGTGGTGTGAGTCTGATATGGGGCCCTCCGCCACCTCCGGCGCCGCTATGAGAGGAGGTGGGACGGGCCCCGAGCAGTCCGGCACTTCCGCGTCATGTGACGTGGGGGCGTGCGCGCGCTCTCACATCACATGCAAGGCTGGCGTGGTGGACGTCGGAGCATGGAGGACGGAGCAGAAGAGCTGGAGGACGCAGTCACCTGAGGATTGGCAGATTGGTAAGTATGCTTGCTGAGTCTGACTCTCTTTTACAGGGACGCGGCAGCCGCAGCTTCCCATCCCAGCACTTGAGGAGAGGGGGGAGAGCGGAGGGGGGAGGTGTGAGTGTATCAGGGGCCTCAGGCCCAGGACACAGCGAGCCACATTAGAGGCCCCAGGAAGCAGCAGGCCCCTAATGGGGCCCTAGGAAACAGCAGGCCCCATTAGGGGCCTAGGTCCAAAGGAAGCAGCAGGCCCCATTAGGGGCCTAGGTCCAAAGAAAACTGCAGGCCCCATCAGGGGCCTAGGGCCCCAGGAAACTGCTGAATAAGGTAATTATGTTGCATTATTCTTGTGAAGAAGAAATTTGTAATCTAGCCCATAAATTGCTTTCAAAATGGATGATTTATTCAGTAGAACAAAAGTACGGTATACAGAACAATCTTAGATTATTCTGTATACCGGACTGTTGTTCTACTGAATAAATCATCTGTTTTCAAAGCAATTTGCAGGCTGGATTACAAGTTTCTTCACACATTTACTCTGTAGAAAGCCTACCTTCATCACTACCTCAGTTGCTTCCTGGGAGTTGGTTCTTTTCTGTTATTTCACTATCATTAGTCCAAAAACCTCTAATTTTGGATAATAAAGGTATCTTTCTTAACACAACTTGGGTAGACCGGGATTGGCAACGCGTGTGCGGGGGGGGGAGGGGGCCCCATTGTGAAGTTTGCTGTGGGGCCCTGCCGTTCCTAGTTACGCCCCTGGTCGACAGTATGACTAACTGTTTCATCTCTGGCACCCAGTTCACACTGCATGCTTCTACTGCCTTTCTAAAGGCCTCATGCACCTCCTCAATGGCACACACTTCGCGCCTGTCTTCGGGTATCTCTATTACACACTTGAAAACCGACCCGTCACCTTCTTGGACAGACTGTTGGACCTCTTCATCCTGAGCGTTAGTACAGTTTTCCAAGACATCGCTCTCCCTTGTGTATCCATCTGCATGGCACTTCTGCTGGATTTCTTCTCCCGTGGATTCCTGGAGCTGAGCACTAGTCTCCTCCTTTATCTTGAGCTCTCTGAGAACTCTATCTCGCTCTTCTGCCAAGCCGCGACACTCATCCTCCCTCCGGAGAAGCTCCTGCTGATGCTTCTCTTGGGCCTCTCTGAGCTTAGAGACTTCCTTCTCCAGCTCCTCCACTTTATGCTCAATCACTTGTCTTAGGACCCTTTCTCGCTCGACTGTCTCTTTCACTGACTCTTTAAGCAGCTCCATCTCATGGTCCTGCTCTCTTTTAGCCTGCACATGTCGCACCATCACCTCTTCAATTACACTTTCAGATGGGCTTTCTTGCCCACCCACACTCTGCTTCTTCAGAGTTCCGCCTGTTCCGGCATCCGCAGCATCAACTGTCTCACGACTCTCAGTAACTTTAGAGAGCTCCAGCTTACTGCACTCACTTTCCCTTGCAGTCGAGTCACAGTCTGCATAGGAGTCACTCCCACTCCCTCTGTCATCCTGGAACAGCACGTCCCCACTTAGACAGGTCTCTGCCCCCTTTTCTGGAGCTGTACCGTTTCTCACGGTCACACGTCTTGTCACATCCAAGTCCCCAAGTTGGTCTGACCCACACTTTCTTCTGGTCACCTGGAACTCTAGACTATCGATATTAGGTGGGGATACCTCCTTTCCACACCTCACATGACAAGGAACCACTACAGTCGCCTGTTGTGGGGCTCCCTTGGGGTCATTCGGTCTCTCCTCTGAGCAACCCCACACTTCATCAATCTCCCATGCATTTTCAAAAAATACAAAGTCCCGCTTCCTCTCATATGGGTACAATAAGTTCGGTGGTATACCGCCATTTTGATCCTCGACACTTGTGGACATCTCCAGCATCACTCTGTCCACCATATAGTCCACAGTGAGTCCATGGATGCAGCACACCTGGACCTTTTTCTCGGTCAGACAGAGAACTAGCGGAGTTCCTTTCAGAGTCACCTGACTCTTTGAGTCCAACCGTCCAGAGACTCCTTCCCGATGTAACATTACAGTACACACCTGTGGGCTGTTATCAAACGGGAAGTCTATGCCACATGCTGCGGAATACGTATAACACCCACACCGCTGTTCCTCAGCCATGTCCACTGAGGTAACCGGTGCCACCCCTTTTGGAAGCTCCACCCCTTTTTGGGCCACCATCCCCTTTTGATTTGCCGCCCCTTTTGGGACTCCGCCCCCTTCCGGGCCACCATCTCAATTTGGGTTACTGCTCCCTTTTGGGACTCCACCCCCTTTTGGGCAACTGGTCTGATTTGGGCTATCACCCCCTTTTGAGACTTCGCCCCCTTTTGGGCCACCATCCCAATTTGGGTTACCGCCCCCTTTTGGGACTCCGCCCCCTTTTGGTTAATCATCCCTGTTTTGGGTTGCCGCCCCCCTTTTGGGACTCCTCCCCTTTTAGGGACACCACCCATCACTGGGGTACACACCACGGCTCTTACAGGCCCCAGTCCACACTATCCTTTTTACCACACAGCTCCTGCTGGTACTGCCACCGCTTCCGTTGCAGCCACCAACAACCAGCACCTCCAGATGCTACTCCTAAGCTGCTGTGACTGTTACTGCAGCTCCGGCTGCTGCAGAACCTCTTGCTGCAACATTCACTGTAGCTCCTGCTACCACAAGTCTCTGCACGCTGCGCTGTCTTGCCACTTGTCACCTTCGTGACCCCACGAGTCACAGCCAGCTGCTTGTCACGTTCATGACTCCTCCGAGCCACAGCAAACACCTCACACGTGTTCCAGAAAAAAAAAACAGTTTCTCACTGACCCGTCAGCACAACACAGACTCCTGTCTGTCACACTCTCGGCCACAGAGATTTCCGGACACCTCCTCTCAGAGGCATCCACAAAGGAAAAACAAACAGTCTTTCACTGACCCGTCAGTACAACACAGACTCCTGTCTGTTACCTGTTGATCACTCAGGTTTCCGGACACCTCCTCTTCATAGAGGCATCCCACAAGGACAAAAACAATCTCTCACTGACCCGTCAGTACACCACAGACTCCTGTCTGTTACCTGTTGGCCACGCAGGTTTCCGGACACCTCCTCTGAGGTATTCTCTCAGCATGCTTTTTCCTCAATTTTCAATGACCCAGGTCAACATAACACAGACTCCTGTCTGTCACCACTGCTTAACAGCTTCTTCAGATACCTCATATCAGAGGCACCACATAAACATAACCACAGTTTATTCGTGACCACTGGTCACACTCACGGTTTTCACAGACCGTCCGTTCCTCCTCTGGTTCCTGATTCCCAGTCCTGGAACATGTGCTCCTTGGGCCGCTGCCAGCATTCCATCCACCAATTGTAAGGTTTCACTCACTCGGCTGCTTCAGAGGCAAATCAGGAGACACTTTCCTATGCAAAAAGTCCTTAGGTTTATTACATCATAAACCATAGTACCGTACAATTCAACTCTTCAATGTTTCAGCTCCTGCCTGGAGCCTCACTCCTCAGACACAGAGACCTCTCTGTAATGTCCCGCCTGGATGCATGAAAGTCTGTCCACACTGGCAGACTGCCACAAACCCTCTCTTCACAGGTGCCAAGCACACTTGGTTACATAGGTGTAACCCGCCCACAGGTGAGGTCAGGATCACATGGTTAGGTCACCTGATCATGACCTCATCACAGGTCCTTTACCACATCACACCATTTACAGGTTTTATCCCGGGTATTTAGACACATACCCCTTGGGTGGGTTTGTAGGTGACTGGACCCACCCAGCTCTCCTAGTCACCTGGAAGCCTCCCAATATATAGTACAACTCTCAGCAATAGATCTGCTGAACCAAAACATATCCAGGCTTCCATCACAGGGCCACCCACCTCTGCGATACATAACATCCATCCATCACATGCCTCCATGCATATCCCGAGGAGCCTACACAGTGCCCCCTAGCTGCATCAGGGGTCACTACACCACAATATATATATATATATATATATATATATATATAATTAATTGGAGTGTTGAAACCATTAAAAATATCTCTTACTACACCTATAGGTAACTATTTTACAAGCAAACTGTTGTCAATAACTTTGCTAATACATTGTAACAAAATTTAAATGGAGGCCAAAAATGGCAGAATTTTGACCACAATTATTTGTTATCCGTGTGACGGACAAACCCCAGTTTAAAATAGCTGTAATATGGAAAGGATATGGCTGTATTCTGAAGTGCCAACAAGCTAATTGAGCAGAAAAACGTTGTTCTCTGGATTGCTTTTTAAGCAAATAATCAGGATTAAGATCCAAAAAAATTATTCCTGTCCCCTTATACCTGGGGCTATGTCTATAAATACCTGTCATAGCAGCAGCAGACAGAACTTGAATGGACCCTATTGCTATATGCACTGCTGTCTCCACATACACTGCCTACCTGCCTAGCACTATCTATGCAGCTGTTAGTCATCAGAAGGACTGTTAGTTGAGATGGATATGTGTATTATATGGGGTATACCCACACTAACTACGAAGCAAACAAATCTCTCCATAGCTCTGCAGCAACTCTCCCTACACTGCCTGATTCCAGATCTGACTGTGACGAGCAGGGTGGCGTAAAGGTCTGATATAGACCTGATGATGCTGTGCGGCCAGCCAATCACTGTAATGCCACAACCAACATGGCTGCAGCATTACAGTGTGTGGCCGACAATCCCTGCATGTTAATTGGCTCTGTAAAGAGTGACAAACATGCAGGGCGGGGACCTAAGCTCCCACCGAGCAACCCCGGAAATACCCGGCGCGCTCCGAACATTGAGTTGAGCATCGAGTAGTGACCAGCGTGCTCACTCATCACTACTTAGCAGCAGTCAGCCGTGGGACATGCATGAGGTATCAGGGCATGGTCCAGCATTTACAGCTTGAAACTGGAGTTTCAATGAGGACCTGATGTTTAAGAGAGTGATGTACACTCTCTTAGCTGGGAGATCTCACACCTCATGCAACACCTCCAATTTATTTATTTTTTATTTCAGCGACACTCAGATGGCACAAACATTCATAGACTACTATTGATAGAAAAATGTAAGAATAGTAACAGATGGTTAACTGAAGGTAAGTGCAGGCCTGTCTGTCTGAGAGCCCTACTTAGACGGTGTAATGAACGGAAGAGGAGGCACAGTTGATGAAGTTCACATTGGTATTTAATTTTTTGAGTGGAACCTCGAGACCTTGGTCCGGGGGGGCTCCAAAGGGGGCGTAACTAGTGAGCCCCAGGTATCTGTAGTAAGGGACCTCGAACAGAACCAGAATGGAATACCTGGGGGACACAGGTGCTACCTCCAGTTAAACCCGGACACGTGGCAGCTGTCCCAGCGGTACAAACGGGTAAACAGGTATTACAGATATTGTGGAGCAGACCAGCGGACACGGGATATATGAGGTGAAGCTGGCTCTGGCGAAGTTAGTCAGGTTCCGGGTAGATGGTAGGAAGCTGGCTCCAGCAACTTTAGCTTTGTCCACAGGTTTGGACTGTGAGTGGCGGAACGGGATGGCACTGAGTGTATAGGTACAGATTTCTTCTAGCTAGCCGAACAACAGGTCACTGATATTCTGCGGAAACAAACAGTATAAGCAGAGGGCCAAAAGGAATGCTATAACAGTGCAGACAGAGTAAGGACAGAACCGAGTTTAGCAAGAGTAGATACTCGTTGCTTCGGCACTCACCCTATGGCGGAGTGGCCAGAAATAATAATCAGTGCGCTGCCATTGGTTAATTGATATTTTCAAAAAATGCGTGCTGTCCCTTTAAGAGAACAGAGGGACGCGCTCTCGCGTCCTACGCATTCTCCCTGGAGGCCTGCTGGCAGCGTGCCAGGAAGTAGAGGAGAGAGCAGCAGCAGGATGCCGATGGACAGACAGAGAGCCAAGATCCTGACAGGGACTTCGCAAAGATACAGAGGCAGCCTCGGGAGCAGGAGTGGGTGAGGGGCCAGAACTGGGACCGGGTGTAACACGGGCACCATACCAGATGGAAACCCAACTCATTAAAAAAATAATTGTCACACAGCACTAAAGTGGCATCAATTTCCACAGACTAGAAACAGTGTAATTGACCTCTGACATATCACACACCACAGGCAACCCACCAGATGGAGACCCAACTTGGAGTCTCCACATTTCAAAAAATAATTGTCACACAGCACTAAAGTCACATCAGTTTCCACTGAGTAGAAACAGTATAATAGGTCTCTGACACACCTTCTACTAGAGGCAACCCCCCAGATGAAGACCCAAATTTGAGTCTCCACATTTCAAAAAATAATTGTCACAGAGCACTAAAGTGGCATCAATTTCCACAGATTAGAAACAGTGTAATAAGCTTCTGTCACACCTTCTACTACAGACAACCTACCAGCACAAGATCAATACATGAGACAAAAACAACATCATCGGCTAGTCTATCCAATTTGAGGCTGAGGTGCAAAATTTATTGGAGATTAGGGTTGAGCGATACTTTCCGATATCCAAAAGTATCGGAATCGGAATGGTATCGCCGATACCATGAAAATATCGGCGATACCCGATACCGATACCGGAAGTCCCATGTAAGTCTATGGGAACAAAATATCGGAATTAAAAAAACCCCATTCTTGCCTTGTTGGTTAATTGTACATGAAGGAAAACAACAAAGAGTAACGTACAATGTATTGTGGAAGGTTGAGGAGACATTAAAGGCATAGATGTTTAACCCAATCAAATGGAATAGCATAAATATTTTTTTTTTTAAAGATGTTCGGATTGACGAAGAAATTGACAATGTTGTTAACGTTTTTTCTATTTTGGCAAATATGTATATTTCACAACTTCCATGCTCTTCACCTTTTTAACTTTTCACACACTTTCTCCTTCATAATCTTCAGCAGCATCATCTTTTTCATCAAATTATTCTTCATCTTCACCTTCTTTATCTTCTTCTTAAACTTCTTGCTATTCATCTTTTTGTTAACATTACTCAGATTCTTCTTTTAAACTATTATTCTTATTCATATTGTACTTCATCTTCATCATATTCTGATTTGTGACAGAGAATCCTGTACTTGTAATCTGTCAAAGTATGAATTTTTCATCCTTCCGTTCTTGCTGTCACAAAAGATTTAAATTACAACAGTATTTGTCCGTGTTCAGTTTAGCCTGCAGCAGCAGGCATTTTCCAGGGGCACCACGAGGAGGAACGGACTCACCCCCATACACTGCTTAGTCTTCTTCTGCTTATAATTTAGAGCATATATTTTGCTCTTCATTTTGGTCTTATACTTCATGTTCTTCTGCTTTTTGATCTTCTGCTTATTGTTCTTAAGTCTCTTGTTCTGTATCTTGTAGTTTGTCTTAACCTTCTTAGTCCTGTTTGGTAATCTTTTATTTCTTCTTTGTGATGGTGTTTAGGCTGGTTGGCTTGATGCTCGTCGTCCTTGTGGTCGTCATCTTCTTCGGGGTGGTCATCAGGGTCGTCGTCTTCATTGTTGGAGATCCAGAGTGATTACCAAAAAAGCATTGAAAAAATCTTCAATTTGTAAATGTAGCAGAAGGTACAAGAGTCAATGCAAGTAACGAGGACCAGCTGACTGTGCTGGAACCCGGAGGGGCAGCAGAAGGAAAAGAGCCAATGGCACAACCGAGGACCAGCTGACGTTACTGGGACACGGTTACTAAGCAGGAGGTACCTGTGCTCCAAAGCACTACCAAGGACCAGCAGACGTTGCTGGAACTCGGATACCGAGATGGAGGCACCTAGGCCAAAGGCACTGCGGAGAACCAGCTGACGGTACAGGAACCCGGACGGGTAGCAGAAGGTACAAGAGCCAATGCAAGTAACGAGGACCAGCTGACTGTGCTGGAACCCGGAGGGGCAGCAGAAGGAAAAGAGCCAATGGCACAACCGAGGACCAGCTGACGTTACTGGGACACGGTTACTAAGCAGGAGGACCTGTGCTCCAAAGCACTACCAAGCACCAGCAGACGTTGCTGGAACTCGGATACCGAGATGGAGGCACCTAGGTCAAAGGCACTTCGGAGAACCAGCTGACGGTACTGGAACCCGGACAGGTAGCAGAAGGTACAAGAGCCAATGCAAGTAACGAGGACCAGCTGACTGTGCTGGAACCCGGAGGGGCAGCAGAAGGAAAAGAGCCAATGGCACAACCGAGGACCAGCTGACGTTACTGGGACACGGTTACTAAGCAGGAGGTACCTGTGCTCCAAAGCACTACCAAGGACCAGCAGACGTTGCTGGAACTCGGATACCGAGATGGAGGCACCTAGGCCAAAGGCACTTCGGAGAACCAGCTGACGGTACTGGAACCCGGACATGTAGCAGAAGGTACAAGAGCCAATGCAAGTAACGAGGACCAGCTGACTGTGCTGGAACCCGGAGGGCAGCAGAAGGAAAAGAGCCAATGGCACAACCGAGGACCAGCTGACGTTACTGGGACACGGTTACTAAGCAGGAGGTACCTGTGCTCCAAAGCACTACCAAGGACCAGCAGACGTTGCTGGAACTCGGATACCGAGATGGAGGCACCTAGGCCAAAGGCACTGCGGAGAACCAGCTGACGGTACTGGAACCCGGACGGGTAGCAGAAGGTACAAGAGCCAAATGCAAGTAACGAGGACCAGCTGACTGTGCTGGAACCCGGAGGGGCAGCAGAAGGAAAAGAGCCAATGGCAACACCGAGGACCAGCTGACGTTACTGGACACGGTTACTAAGCAGGGAGTTACCTGTGCTCCAAAGCACTACAAGGACCAGCAGACATTGCTGGAACTCGGATACCGAGATGGAGGCACCTAGGCAAGGCACTGCGGAGAACCAGCTGACGGTACTGGAACCCGGACGGGTAGCAGAAGGTACCCATGGAAATTTAAGTTGACAGGCGCGAGCCGGCACAGTTACCGAATCCCACAGTACTACAGTGGGTGATTGTCTATTGTCACAACGGAACAGCCTTTATTTGCATATCCCGCAGCACACATAGAAGCACCTAAACTCCAAGCACCATAGAGTCGGCTAACCGACCGCAACACGAAAGGACAACTTATTGGAGGCTAAGTGACGTTTACACTGACAGGAAACAGATGGCGTGCTGTAACCAGTCTGGGCAGGAGTGAGTACCCGTGCCAATGACACTTCCGAGCAACAACTGGCAGTGTTGTAGCCCAGGGATGAGAAGAGAACAGGGTGGAGGCAGCAGGACTTTTTGCCGTTCATCACAGCAGGGGAACAGCTGACATTACTGAACCCCAGTAACACAGGAGCAAGTGTAGACTGTGCTAACAGCACTTCCGAGCAACAACTGGTGTGTTGTAGCCCAGGGATGAGAAGAGAACATGGTGGAGGCAGCAGGACTTTTTGCCGTTCACACAGCAGGGGAACAGCTGACATTACTGAACCCCAGTAACACAGGAGCAAGTGTTGACTGTGTAACAGCACTTCCGAGCAACAACTGGCAGTGTTGTAGCCCAGGGATGAGAAGAGAACAGGGTGAGGCAGCAGGACTTTTTGCCGTTATCACAGCAGGGGAACAGCTGACATTACTGAACCCCAGTAACACAGGAGCAAGTGTAGACTGTGCTAACAGCACTTCCGAGCAACAACTGGCGGTGTTGTAGCCCAGGGATGAGAAGAGAACATGGTGTAGGCAGCAGGACTTTTTGCCGTTACACAGCAGGGGAACAGCTGACATTACTGAACCCCAGTAACACAGGAGCAAGTGTTGACTGTGCTAACAGCACTTCCGAGCAACAACTGGCGGTGTTGTAGCCCAGGGATGAGAAGAGAACAGGGTGGAGGCAGCAGGACTTTTTGCCGTTCACACAGCAGGGGAACAGCTGACATTACTGAACCCCAGTAACACAGGAGCAAGTGTAGACTGTGCTAACAGCACTTCCGAGCAACAACTGGCGGTGTTGTAGCCCAGGGATGAGAAGAGAACAGGGTGGAGGCAGCAGGACTTTTTGCCGTTCACACAGCAGGGGAACAGCTGACATTACTGAACCCCAGTAACACAGGAGCAAGTGTTGACTGTGCTAACAGCACTTCCGAGCAACAACTGGCAGTGTTGTAGCCCAGGGATGAGAAGAGAACAGGGTGGAGGCAGCAGGACTTTTTGCCGTTATCACAGCAGGGGAACAGCTGACATTACTGAACCCCAGTAACACAGGAGCAAGTGTAGACTGTGCTAACAGCACTTCCGAGCAACAACTGGCGGTGTTGTAGCCCAGGGATGAGAAGAGAACAGGGTGGAGGCAGCAGGACTTTTTGCCGTTATCACAGCAGGGGAACAGCTGACATTACTGAACCCCAGTAACACAGGAGCAAGTGTTGACTGTGCTAACAGCACTTCCGAGCAACAACTGGCAGTGTTGTAGCCCAGGGATGAGAAGAGAACAGGGTGGAGGCAGCAGGACTTTTTGCCGTTATCACAGCAGGGGAACAGCTGACATTACTGAACCCCAGTAACACAGGAGCAAGTGTTGACTGTGCTAACAGCACTTCCGAGCAACAACTGGCGGTGTTGTAGCCCAGGGATGGAAGAGAACAGGGTGGAGGCGCAGGACTTTTTGCCGTTCACACAGCAGGGGAACAGCTGACATTACTGAACCCAGTAACACAGGAGCAAGTGTAGACTGTGCTAACAGCACTTCCGAGCAACAACTGGCGTTGTTGTAGCCCAGGGTCAAGGAGGATGTTTAAATACTATATCAAGTATTTTCCTTGTTACGTGTCAATTAAAAATGTCTTACTCCAAACAAGAGAAATATAAACTTTAGTACCATAAGATGATGATTTAACTTAAAAAAATATATGTAAATTAATAATTTACAAACATAAACGCATACATTAACATGTTGAAAGCAATGCAAACCACAATTAAAATAGGTTAAATAATCTGCTATACGGTTTAAAATAAAAGCATACAAGTACACATCAGAATCCATTAATGATGGGTAAGTAACAGTATGTACACCATTTTTATTGTGTAGACAATGAATGGCTGACTTAAAAACATAATCAGCATTACAAGTTTTCTTTGACATTCATAAAACTTTACATTTGGTGAATAATATCACTAAAATTTTTTAAAAAATATCTAAAATTTCCATCATGTAATACTGATAATATGTGCCAATCATTTATATTAACAAAACAAAAATTTAAAAAGTGCATAGTGCAGAGTGAAAACAGATATTTATGCCTGACTGTGGACTTGCAAGCATGACAACGGATAGATAAGGTATATATAGATGAGACTGCATAGCCACAGATGGTGAATGGCGATGTAATACTGTACCTCAATAAAGTGTGCGTTACTACTACATCCTTTTTTTTATGTAGCTTTATAAAAGGTTACGTGCATGTATGGTTGCGCCTTTGTTTGGACGCACAGACTGGCTTCCTGCTGTGACGCGTTGGGTATTGGAGCGTCTGTACGTCTTATGACGCAGACTAACATTCACGGTGCGCATCGTTCATCATCGCAAGCGTACCGACAACACAAAGGCGTTGTCATGACTGCTTTACTCAGTAAACATGCACCTATGATGAAACATACACGCATGTGCCCTATTACATAACAAGCTACAAGAAAAACGAGTGTGAGGTGTGACACAGCTGTTTTGTTAAGGTACAGTATTATATCGACATTGTACAGATGTCGCTATTCAGTCTGATAAATATATATCATTCACGTATTCTATCAGTTGTCGTTCTTTCAGCACCACTTACAGGTATATATTTTGCTATTGTGACTATGCACTATTGACTTTACCAAGGTAATGCATGATTTTTGTTAGCGATTATCATGTTTACATGAAGGACCTTTATGATATGGGCTGTTAACTTTCTAATCAAATATGTATTTTTTAAAATGACACAAATATAAGTAATGTTGAAGAGGACTATTCCTACATGCATTGTTTGCACAATATTACACGTGTACATCACGTCCCTTAATCAACATTGGATTATTATATTAACTTGTATGCTTTTATTTCAAAGGCAAGAACACTGAAGTATAACCTTCGCACTGCAGCAGTTGTCAAAGTTCAACCCACATTCTGCACTTCCAACATTGCAGCATTGGAGTCATCATGATGTGAGTTGGATTTGTCTAAGCTATGGAGTGACAAGGTTGACCATCAGTATCCTATAGCATAAGTAGGATTTTGTGTTTGCATTTGTTTTTGACACGTGCATATCTGTAATAATATGTCACATTTATTTTGTTACAGATTTGTGACAAAGACTAATCATTTTATGGTTTTAAAGTTGACGTTTCAAATGTTTACAGCTTAGAAATCAGGATGTAGCCTCATATCTATGTGTAGCACTAGACACTTTGAGATGTCAGGTTTTTTTCACCATGATTAGGTAGCTAGCAGTAATTTTTGCCGGACACACAGCAGGGGAACAGCAGGCGTTACTGAACCCCACAAACACATCAGCGATTGTTTTCATCTGTGCATCTAACACTTCTGAGCAGCAACTGGCGCTGTTGAAGCCCAGGGTCAAGGAGGGTGTAGGCAGAGGCCTAGTATGAGACGTTTGAAGTTGAAGTTGTAGTTAGCAGCAGTAATTTTTGCCAGACACACAGCAGGGGAACAGCAGGCGTTACTGAACCCCACAAACACATCAGCGATTGTTTTCATCTGTGCATCTAACACTTCTGAGCAGCAACTGGCGCTGTTGAAGCCCAGGGTCAAGGAGGGTGTAGGCAGAGGCCTAGTATGAGACGTTTGAAGTTGAAGTTGTAGTTAGCAGCAGTAATTTTTGCCAGACACACAGCAGGGGAACAGCAGGCGTTACTGAACCCCACAAACACATCAGCGATTGTTTTCATCTGTGCATCTAACACTTCTGAGCAGCAACTGGCGCTGTTGAAGCCCAGGGTCAAGGAGGGTGTAGGCAGAGGCCTAGTATGAGACGTTTGAAGTTGAAGTTGTAGTTAGCAGCAGTAATTTTTGCCAGACACACAGCAGGGGAACAGCAGGCGTTACTGAACCCCACAAACACATCAGCGATTGTTTTCATCTGTGCATCTAACACTTCTGAGCAGCAACTGGCGCTGTTGAAGCCCAGGGTCAAGGAGGGTGTAGGCACAAAATATTGACTTATTGCCTTGTTACGTGGCCATTGCAAATGTATGTACTTCAAACAAGAATAAATGAAGTTTTACTAGGACAATAAAATGATGAATTTCAATTCCAAGAATAGAAAAATATTTATACTTGAGAGTCCTCTGTGGTTGATACCGTTTAATGGCTAACTGAAAATATGGTAACAAATTCAAAGCTTTCGAGACTACTCAGGTCTCTTCATCAGGCTAAGACTAAAAAAAAAATGGAAGAATCACATATTTGTACACACAACAGGACACAGGAATAGGTAAGACAAGTGAGGGAGGGACAAGTGAGGGTAGACCGGCCAAAAAATGAGAACAAGGATGAATTATCAGCGCCACACGATAAGACAAAAAATAATGGATTTACCTGTGGCAAAACACTTTTGTATGCCTGGTCATAGCATGATGGATATGGAATTACTGGTATTAAAATATAACTTCAAATATGACAAAGATACAAAGGTTTCAGAATATAAGCTCATCATGACCTTTGACACTGTTAGTGATGGAATGAATAGATCACACGGATTTATGTCATTCTATATCAATTAAGGAATCTGCGTCTCTGCCCTTCCAGGGGCATTAAACACAAAACCAGACCCCAATCAGAGGGCAATAAAACTTTCTATCCTTATCTAGGAACTGTTCCAATATTTATGTTCATCCCTCTGTGATAATGACAGTTCTGCTACACGTCACTTACTTGTCTTACCTATTGCACTATTCCTGTGTCCTGTTGTGTATAGAAATATGTGATGCTTCATTTTTTGTTTTAGTCTTTGCCTGTTGAAGAGACGTGAGTAGCCTTGAAAGCTTGCAATTTGTTACCATCTTTTCAGTTATCCATTCAAAGGTATCAACCACTGTGGACTCTCAAGTGTAAATATTTTTCTATCTAATGGCTAACACGGTACGAAGATACACATGTTTCCTAACTTCAATAATAAAAATAAATACACTGCAAATATAAACGCATATATGCACATGCCAACAAGAAATGGAACAACACACCACCCAAAAAATTGGTTACAAAATATAGTGTTGTAAATTTAAGAATAAAAGTCCATTTTTGTATTTATGAATAATGCTTAAGGAACGCTATGTTAAACCATAACATAGTGAAGACAATGGATTTTGTAATCGTCACTCATCATCATCATCATTGCAATTTAGATGTGACAGTCACAGACATTTCAATTATTTCAGTTAATAAAATCGTTACTTTGTACAGCATGTATGACATGTCCAGCATGGACTCATCAATGTGATGACACAATAATGTACGATAAAAAATAACCATTTAAAAAAACATAATGCATTGTCACAATTTAAGTGTGTGCCTGCAAGTGTAGGTGAAAGAAAGGCTTCGGATAGCAAAGGTATATTCTATGTCTGTATCAGACAGTGGACAGCCTCTGATGGGTAATGGCGATGTTATACTGTACGTCAATAAAGTCTGCGGCTGCAATCATGCATTTTTTGCTTGGACAGTGTTGAAGAGGGTAAAAGCATGTCTGGTTGCGCAAGGCTTTATCCGTCAACACTACCTTCCTACTGTCACGCGTAGGGTAGGGTAGCGTGTGTCAATTAGATGACTCTATAAAATGTGACGTTACGCAGCGTTATTGCGCCCTAGGGACGCCAAAAATACAACAGCAGTAATCATTTACTGTCTAATACTCCACCTATGACCAACAAAAAAAGACCGTTCCCTCTTTAACAATCTACAAGACTAACAAGCATAATGGTTCACGCTGACTTTATTGAGGTACAGTATTACATCAACATTGTCCATGAGTAACTATGCACTGTGATACCTATATACCATTATTAATTTATATCTGTTGTGGTTGTTTCAACAGCACTTGCAGGTATAACTAGTACTACCTATTGTCAGTATGCATGATGCACTTTATAGATGTAATAATTTATTATTGCACATTATTACCAGGTTTAGATGCTGGCCATTTCATATATGGTGTGTGAAGTTACAGTTGGCATCAGTATGTGTATTTTATAATGTCTGTCATAAATAAAAATCGTGATGATGATTATGAGGATTTTATGATTTGTACATCCATTGACTGCATTATCTTACAGGTACAGATAAAGTTCCTTAAAAAGCATTAATTGATAAGTATGAAATGTACTTTTATGCATTAATTTCAAAAAGTGAAGACTGTTTTAGTTTTTGTTACCATTTATAATAGACATGTGCAGATATGCGCTGTGATGACAAATTATTATTTGTCCATATTTGTCATAAAAATTTATCATTCTAGGCCTGGAAAACTTCACAATTTCCTGTTTTAAGCATAACAATCAGGGTGACGGCTCTTCCCTATTTGGAGCATGTTCGACATGGGTTTTTCTGTGCATGTGTAGGGAACAGGAGACATGGATAACGTTGCGAACCAGTTATTTAATCTGAAAACGGACAGACAAATTCTGGCGAGATCCATGCCTTGTTCATTTTCAGAAAAGTAAGCCGGTCTACATTATCGGAGGATAGTCGCATGCGACGGTCTGTTAGTACACCACCTGCGGCACTAAAGACGCGCTCCGATAATACACTGGCAGCAGGGCAAGCCAGCACCTCCAATGCATACTGGCTAAGCTCTGGCCATGTATCCAGCTTAGAGACCCAAAACTTGAATGGGGAAGAGCCATCTGGGAGTACACTGAGAGGGAAAGACATGTAGTCTGTCACCATCTTACGGAAACGTTGCCTCCTGCTGACTGGAGCCGTCTCGGATGGTGTAGACATTGGTGGCGCTGCCACAAAACTTCGCCACATTTGGAACATACTGGTCTTGCCCTGTGCAGAGGCGCTGCTTGTGCTCCCTCTTGTTGCAGAGCTGTCTCCACTGCCTCGACGCACAGAGCTGCTTTGTAAAGCAGTAGCAGCAGCAGTGCTCTCGGCTGGAATGGAGAACATTATGGATTGCACCAGTATGTCTTGGTACTCCTGCATTTTACGCTCCCGGTTCAACGGTGTGATGAGGGTTTGTAAGTTGTCCCGGTAGCGAGGGTCTAGGAGGGTGTACACCCAATAATCAGACGTGGTGAGAATGTGGGCGATGCGGCGGTCGTTTCTCAGGCACTGCAGCATGAAATCAACCATGTGCTGCAGACTCCCAACTGGCCAAGAAACGCTGTCCCTGCAAGAGGCGTCATCTCTGACTGCTCTGCATCACCCCACCCTCGCTCTACATACTGACTAGAGCGTTGTGTACCTCCCTCTGGAGCGATGTCTTCCTCCTCCATTGACTCCTCCTCATCCTCCTCACAAAGTGAACACTGCCCAGCCCTTTGTGAGGAACCACGTTGCGCTGACTGTCCAGAAGGTGATGGAATTTGTGACTCCTCATCCTCCACCTCTTCCAAAACCTCATCCCTTATTGCTTGCAGTGTTTTTTGAAGCAGGCAGATAAGGGGGACAGTCAGGCTGACTAGTGCATCATCTGCACTCGCCATCCGCGTTGACTCATCAAACGCACGCAAAACGTGGCAGATGTCCTTCATAGAGGCCCACTCAGTAGTGGTGAAGTGTGAACGACGCAAATTGCGAGTTGATTGCGCCTGATGCAGCTGATACTCCATTACTGCTGGCTGCTGCTCATACAACCGCTCCAACATATGTAACGTGGAATTCCACCTGGTGGGTACGTCACATATGATGCGATGTTCAGGAAGGCGAAATCTGCGTTGCAGAGCTGCAATGCGCGATCTGGCCATGCTGGAACGTCGCAAGTGAGCGCACTCTAGGCGGACCTTGTGCAGCAGTGCATCAAGATCCGGATAGTCCCTCAAAAAACTCTGCACGACCAAGTTGAGCACATGTGCCAGACATGGTATGTGAGTGAGGTTGCCAAGGCCCAGAGCTGCCACCAGATTTCGGCCATTGTCACACACTACCAAGCCTGGCTGGAGATTCGCTGGCAAAAACCACACGTCGCTCTCCTGCTTGATGGCATTCCAGAGCTCCTGCGCTGTGTGGCTTCGATTCCCCATGTAAATTAATTTCAGGACGGCCTGTTGACGTTTGGCCACGGCTGTGCTCATATCGGTCGCATCAGGTAAACGTTCACGGGTCCATGTGGAGGTAGACCGTGACGGCTCCTGCAGCGATGATTCTGAGGAACTGGAGTAGGAGGAGGAGTCAATGTGGACAGACTTGATTCCTGCAATCCTTGGAGTTGGCAGAACACGTACAGCGCCACTCGCAAGATCTGTACCCGGCTCCACAACATTGACCCAATGGGCAGTGAGGGAAAGGTATCGTCCCTGGCCATGGGTACTGGTCCACGCATCGGTGGTCAGGTGGACCTTGCTACTGACGGCGTTTAGTAGCGCATGTTTAATTTTTCCCTCAACATGCTTTTGCAGACCAGGGCGGCTTGCCTGCTGAAATAAAATCGGCTGGGCACATTGTATTGTGGGACTGCCAATGACATTAAGTCACGGAAACTGTCAGTCTCCACCAGCCTGAATGACAGCATTTTAAGGGACAGGAGTTTTGCAATGCCAGCATTCAGAGCCTGTGCTCGTGGATGGTTTTCCGAGTATGGCCGTCTTTTATCCCATGCCTGTGCTACCGATGGCTGTTTTGTGGCCTGGGAGTGTGAGGATGACAGGGAACTTGCAGCTGTGGGTGGAATAACCCTGGGTCTCTGGACAACAGTTACAGAGGTTCTTCCATGGCGATCCTGTGAGGAAGCCGAACCAGCTGTGTGTGAGCTGGAGGAAGAGGCTCCAACACGAGCTGAAGATGTAGGTGCTGCTGTAGGTTGGCCTACATCTCCAGTGTGTCTTTGTAACTCAGCTACGTGCTTTGTCCGTACATGTTTCCACATATTTGTGGTATTGAGGTTACTGATATTTTTACCTCTTTTAACTTTTTGATTACACAGCTTGCATTTGACATAGCAAATATCATCTGCAAGTGTGTCAAAAAAGGACCACGCAGTGCAAGTCCTGGGAGCGCCCGGTTTGGCTGTTGGAAGAGAACTGCTACGAACGGGTGCCAAACTGGAGGGTACAGGCAACCGAGTCTGCAGCCTACCTCTCCTTACTGTTTGGACCGTTGGGGCAATCTCTTCCTCAGAGCTGCTACCACCACCTTCCTGTTCCTCACGCCATGTTGGGTCTTGGACCTCATCATCTCCACTACCCTCTTCCAACACCTGCTGCTGTTGGGTGGTCTGGCCAGCACCTTGCTCAACAGAAAATTGCACCTGAGTCTCATCATCATCAGATGCGTTCTGCGGTGTGCTGACCATCGGCACTGGCTCACCCGCCTCTTCACATTCAGAGAGACACAGCTGTTGCGCATCACTGCATACTGCCTCTTCTTCACATTCCAGAATGCTGCTTGGCTGGGCCCCTGTTTCCAAGCCAACAGATTCTGAGAACAGAAGCAGAGACTCAGCTGGCTCCAGTTCATAACTCTCTGACTGCCTGGGCAATTTGGCAGGCGGTGAAGAGACAGATGGTTGTTCAACAGTGCTGTGGTCCTGAGAGGAGGTGGAAGCAATTGAAGTCGATGCATTGGCTGCCATCCAACCAACAACGGCTTCAATTTGTTCTTCCCGCAGCAGAGGGGTACGCTGAGCTCCTACAAAAGTGCGCATAAAGGAACGCTCACGGGGAAAACTGGTGGATGCTGTGTCACTGGGTGCGGCAGCAGCCACAGAATCCCCACGTCCTCTCCCTGCTGAAACTCCCCGGCCACGACCACGTGCCTTACTCCCTGCCTTCTTCATCTTGGTAGATTGATAAAGAAAGTCAGAAAAGTTATAAGGCCTAAGTGTGGTTATTCCTCAGAGACTGCAGTGAACACTGCAGACAACTGTTCAGTAGCTGTGAAAGGCCCCTTTGTGTACTTCTATAGTGTTTGCAACCAATGTATTGTATACGGATGGAAGCGCGTCACACTAATAGATTAGATTTTTTTCAAATATAATGGAGCAGCACCAATTAGTGAAGGATGAGGCAGTGACACACGCTCAGCAGACTACAACCAGCAGTAGTTGAAGAACTAACTGGAGCGTGATCTGCACTCAAAAAATGAAAAGCTCACAGACTACAGTGAACACTGAAACACAACTGTTCAGTAGCTGTGAAACGCCCCTTTGTCTACTTCTATAGTGTTTGCAACCAATGTATTGTATACGGATGGAAGCGCGTCACACTAATAGATTAGATTTTTTTCAAATATAATGGAGCAGCACCAATTAGTGAAGGATGAGGCAGTAACACACGCTCAGCAGACTACAACCAGCAGTAGTTGAAGAACTAACTGGAGCGTGATCTGCACTCAAAAAATGAAAAGCTCACAGACTACAGTGAACACTGAAACACAACTGTTCAGTAGCTGTGAAACGCCCCTTTGTCTACTTCTATAGTGTTTGCAACCAATGTATTGTATACGGATGGAAGCGCGTCACACTAATAGATTAGATTTTTGGCAAATATAATGGAGCAGCACCAATTAGTGAAGGATGAGGCAGTGACACACGCTCAGCAGACTACAACCAGCAGTAGTTGAAGAACTAACTGGAGCGTGATCTGCACTCAAAAAATGAAAAGCTCACAGACTACAGTGAACACTGAAACACAACTGTTCAGTAGCTGTGAAACGCCCCTTTGTCTACTTCTATAGTGTTTGCAACCAATGTATTGTATACGGATGGAAGCGCGTCACACTAATAGATTAGATTTTTGGCAAATATAATGGAGCAGCACCAATTAGTGAAGGATGAGGCAGTGACACATGCTCAGCAGACTACAACCAGCAGTAGTTGAAGAACTAACTGGAGCGTGATCTGCACTCAAAAAATGAAAAGCTCACAGACTACAGTGAACACTGAAACACAACTGTTCAGTAGCTGTGAAACGCCCCTTTGTCTACTTCTATAGTGTTTGCAACCAATGTATTGTATACGGATGGAAGCGCGTCACACTAATAGATTAGATTTTTGGCAAATATAATGGAGCAGCACCAATTAGTGAAGGATGAGGCAGTGACACACGCTCAGCAGACTACAACCAGCAGTAGTTGAAGAACTAACTGGAGCGTGATCTGCACTCAAAAATGAAAAGCTCACAGACTACAGTGAACACTGAAACACAACTGTTCAGTAGCTGTGAAACGCCCCTTTGTCTACTTCTATAGTGTTTGCAACCAATGTATTGTATACGGATGGAAGCGCGTCACACTAATAGATTAGATTTTTGGCAAATATAATGGAGCTGCACCAATTCCACAAAATCAAATAAAAAAAAAGAGTCAGTGAGTGACACGTGCAGATGCCTACAAACAGCGGTGGATGCAGAGCAAACTGCAGCGTCACCTGCACTCACACACACCTTGCACAGAGCTGTTAAAACAACACTGGCAAAAGGAAGCTTTACACAGCGGTTGGTAAACTAGCCTGCCTAAAGCACAGTAGAGTACACAAAATCGCAATGTCTAACTGTCCCTCAGAGTCAGCACAGCAGCGTTCTGTCCCTAACTGAGTTCACAGCACAGTGACGCTAAAATGGCGGCGGCGCCTTTTATAGTGCATTCTGACATCATTTCAGCAGCCAATCACAGCCATGCCATTAGTTAAGATGACCGCAGCATTACAGGATGTGCCCACACTTCATAAGATTCCTCATTGGCTGACTAAAATCACATTGCCTCTCAAAGAATTATGGGAACTTCCGATTCCGGTATACGATATATGAAAAATATCGGAACTAAGTATCGGAATTCCGATACAGCGAATATCGGCCGATACCCGATACTTGCGGTATCGGAATGCTCAACACTATTGGAGATCCATGACTTTTTCATTTTGATGAAAGATGCGCTTATCATTCAGGACACCACCAGCAGTGCTGAAGACACGTTCTGAGAGAACGCTGGCTGCCGGGTATGACAAAACCTCCAATATGTGAAAGGAGAGCTCAGGTCACTCTTTAATTTTTGAAGACCTAAATGTAAAAGGGTACAAACCCCCTGATGCCAGATACTCCTGCATCATCCTCTCCAGTCATTCACAACGTTTCAGACTTGTACTCTGCTCTGCTGGTGCACGGGCTGGTCTAAAAAATGTGTGAAGATAATCACAGAAATTTCTTATGCCATTTACACTGCTGCTGCTGCTTCAGTTAATGTTTTGGCGATGACAACTTGATGTTCCCGGGGTTGGACATCTACAACTGGGATGACCACTGTGTGCCTCACTGCTGTCTTGGGGAAAACCACTCTTAAGATTGTCTACAAGTGTATTTCGATACTCCGGCATGTGCACATCCCTTTCCAGGGGGTAAGCATCTGGCTAAATTTATTTAAATTTAATTTTTGTACCGTGGATCTAGCAGAGTGGCAACTCAGTAGTAAACACTATTTTTAACCCTATGCATACGAGCATCGTGTTGAAGTGCAGCAAGAAGTCAGTCATGTGTCGGGTGCTTCCATGAGGTCCAAGTCCAGGCTGTGTTGATGGCGGGGTAACACTCAAGGTTGATTCCTCCGTTCCCTCCCGCCAGCAGACAACTGAGAGTGTATCATTATCATTTTCATCTCCTAATTGTTGCGTGTCCATCACTTCATTCTCCTCAATTTGTTCCTCGGCTCCTGCAGCTTCACTAACAGTTTGTCTGGTACTGTGAAATCTCCTTGATCGATGTAAGCCACGCTCCCATGGCACCCGTCTATGCTAGGACAGTTTGGATATTTGAGATATTGTTATCCCTTCTTCATCCTCTTCTGTTTCCAGCTCTTCCTCTGGGACCATCACCTCCTCCTGTAGACTATTCATAGTGTGCTCCAACATGTAGATGAACGGAATAGTGATGCTGATGATTGCATCGTTTGTGCCAATCATCTAAGTAGCAATTTCAAAACTGTGCAGAAGGGTGCAAAAGTCCTTCACCTGTGTCCACTCTGCAAGCATGATTTGCACCACGTCCGTACTGCGTTAACCCAGGTTAATCTGCAGCGATGCAAGTCGATGACCTGCAGGGTATGATCGTCGGAAGTGAGCACACAATGACCATGCTTTCTGCAGCAGTGCATCCAAGTCATTATAGTGTCTGAGAAATTGCTGTGCCACCAGATTGAGGAAGAGAGCCATGCAAGGCATATGTGTGAAGTTGCCACGGCCTAGGACCGTCACCAGGTTTACATCGTTATTGCACGCGGCCTTCTCGGGCTCAAGGTTTAGTGGAGACAGCCATTGCTCTAATTTGGCCTGGATACATGTCCACAACTTTTGAGCTGTGTGACTGCGATCTCAAAGGCATAATAATTTAAACACTGCCTGATTTCAGTAGGCCAATTACCATGCTTACATGCTTAGATGTGCTGGTCCTTCTTTTTGTCTATTTGTATAAAGCCTTTTGGACATGTTCACTCCCACAGGTGATTTTAAGCAGATTAGCTGGTCCATTCCTGCCCATAAATTGTAGACTTTTTTGCCCAAGAGAGGTGGCATTACAGGACAGGGACCCAATTTACGAAGCACACCTTGACATGGTAATTGGGCATACATATATTGGCCAATCTATGCACTAAGAGCCTTCCTTTCCTCATAGCAATTTTTGCAGATACATATTTCATATATACACTATATAGCGCTTTTTTCATTTTTTTCTCCCATTTTGTATGGCAGCAATGCAATTCCTATGCTCTAGAGAGTAATCATTCTTGGTAAGTTATGGTGCAAACCTTAATCTTTTTGACAGTAGCAGATGTCAGTGGTCTTTGGATAGGACAAGATGGTGTTTGTTCAGCTAAGCTTTCATCCACATTAACACCTAACCCACATACAAGTCGAACACCAAGTCTATTCCCACTTTCACCATGACCTTGCTCTTTCCCATTCATGTTGTAAGTAGCCTTCCACTCTTGTACCCTTAAGGGTATGCCACACTAAACAGCGTCGCTAACGAGATCGCTAAATATGTCACTATTTAGCGATCTCGTTAGTGACGCTGACGTGTGTGGCATGTAGCAACGACGTGGCCCTGCTGTGATCTCGCTGATCGTTCACTAGAGTTCTGGACCGTATTTAGATCGTTGGTGTCCCGCTGGTGAGCCTATATCGCTGTGTCTGGCACCTTTTGTGAGCGATGTGCGCTGTTTTTTACATCGCAATGACCATTAAAGTCGTTAATGAGATCGCTAACCGCTTATGCGTCGTTAACGAGATCGCTAAGTGTGGCAGCTACTAGCGACATTAAAACGATCACAAAACGATCGCATTAGTATGCGTCGTTATCGTGATTGTTAGCGGGAGCGTTTAGTGTGGCAGTACCTTTAGGTTTAACAACCTTAGGCCTACAGCTATCAGTCACCTGTCACTAAATAAATAATCACTTTTTATTTTCTTAGTGTGCCTGAACAATACTGTTATGCCTAATGATTTTTTAAGTGGAAATCTAGCCTTTTGATTTGCCACTGATTCACAGTTTTAGCACAAACTATTTGGAGTAGCTAATTGGGCCACGTGGCTGCAACACTATATTAGGCCTAACAAGTTTTACATTAAGATCTGGCCTTCATATTTGCCACTGAAACACAATTTTTGCCCAATCTGCTTTGATGCTGGAAGATCAATTTCACACAGGACGAGATCATATTCATCAGCACCAGCACTAGCGCAGGAGCGACCCCTCTGTACTGTGACACTGAGCAAATGGTGCCAGCAAAACAAGATGTCTGCTCTTTATGTGGCCTGCGATATGTGACTTTGGCAACCAAACACAGAAGACCTTGTGTCATGACGTTGTGGATGGTTTCTGTGCCCTGATTGGTTGACTTAATCAACACACATAAGTGAAAAAAAAGCATGTGCTGCTCCTGTAATCTCTTCAAATGCTCCTTTAACCTCTCCACATCCCCTCCCTTCATCAAACACTTCCCCTATCCCTCATCATACAGCACCACTATCCTGGCCAAAGTAAATCAAAAGCGTTAGTGGAAAAGCAATGATTTACCGAACTGTGACTGACTTTTGCCGACTTTTAGTAAAAATGCTTGTGAAAGCGAACACAAATCCAAATGTGCTACGGTTGTGCCAAATTTGAGATTGGCGAACGTTTTCCAAGCACGTTCACTGATCTGTAGTTATCAATAGTTATCAATCGTTTTCCCATAACCAGACAAGCTGAGGTCACTTAGACACTAATACAGTGTATTTGTGTTTAAGAGCTCAAAGGAGGTTCAATGCACTGCTAGAAGACCTAATAGTGCTTATGTCTTTTCTGGGCAATTATAGGCTTTGCAGTATTCTGATTCATGGTAAAATATATTTGGGTAAACCTGAAGTATTCGAATCTCAAAAGATCCACTTATCCCAAGAGAGCAGATTTAATTACCACCATATATGATGATTCTTTACAGTGCGAATAGTTAGATTATGGAATTCTATGCCACACAGTATTGTAATTGTTGATTCACTAAAATTTTCAATCAGAGCCTCGATTGCTTTCTTGAAAATATATTGCAAGTTATAGAATTAGATTCTGTGACGGGATGTTGATCTAGGGAATAAGGCCGGCGTCACACTAAGGAGGAATACGGACGAGTAAGAGGCGTGAAAACCACGCATTACACACGGACCAATATTTCTCTATGGGCCAGCTCTGGTCATGCATTTTTCTCGGCCGTATCTTACGGTGCGAGACACCCGCAGCATGCTTCGATTGTACACGTATTACGCCCGTTGTATGCCAATGAAAGTCTATGGGTGAAAGAAAACTACGGATTACACACGAACCACACGTGTGACTTGCGAGAAATATGCAAGACTTCTGCAGCTTACAGGAAATGGTGCAACACATGCAGCAAGAAGCTGACATGCAAATTAGCTCAAAAAGAGTGCCAGACATCCCGGAAGAACGACTCCATGAAGTCGGCCATGATGTCCACCCTCATCAATGTCGAGATGCTCATTGTGTTGGTGCAGGAGAGGCCCAAAATTTGGGACCAAAGAGATGCACATTATGCAGACCGCGCAAGGAAATAGGCAGCATGGAGGTGCATCTGTGGGCAGATGTTTCCCCACTTTGGCGATAGCCCACGCGAGGAGCAGCAGAGAATCAGTAAGTTACTTGATTTTTTTCCAAACTTCTTAACAGAGCGTATTTGTAGCACAGAATTTGCCCCCCCAATTTTTTATCTTTTTTTGTGGCGCAAAAATGTTAGTATAGTCACATCCTACTAGGCCCCCATGACTATATTACGTGTGTGTCGAACAATTTGGCTTTGTGCAGCTAGCTAATTGATTACATTATATGTGTCATTGCAGTGGATGATGTTATTAGAAGATGGAGAAGTATCCGCGACCAATACCGGCGGGAACGGCAGCAGAGGTCCAAGAGCGGATCATCAGCACCAACAAAAAGAAAATATGTTTACTTTGACAGGCTGGGTTTTCTTGCACCTATTCTGGATCTCAGACCATAAGTACATATATCACACCACATAACACATATGCAGTTTAGGCTCACCCCTCCTACATGTTCTAATCCCCTTTCATTTCCCAATAGAACTCAATCCAACCTCACTGAGAGGGACAGGCTCCGACTCAGAGGCCATTATTGACCTGGTTGGGGAGGTGAAGAGGTGGCTGGCCCATCGTCTCAACCTGCCATTAGCATTCCCAAGGTTCACAATCACAAGGACCACAGCAACCCCTCCTCCTCTACCTGTACCAGAGGCACCAGCTGCAGCAGCATACGCCATTGGGGATGAAGCAGGAAACAGCAGCAGCCCCACTGCACCTCTGGGGGGCTCCCCCCAGCCTGCTGCAATATCCCGCCATGGGAGAAGACAGCGAGACATCACTGGGTCAGACACACGTAGGCATGTGGACACTGGGGTATTCAATTACCTTTCAAGGGCAGCTGTGGATGAGGGTGAGGAGGCCTATGCCCGTAGCCTTGCCTGCTACCTTCGTCCCCTACCCCGTGAGCTCAGGCTCCGTGTGCGAGGATCAATGCACATACTAATTGATGCATGCACACCCCCAATACACCATATGAGGTGATTGAATTCCTTGAGAGGTGGCAGCTCTCACCCCGTAACCTTCTGCGCCTTGCACCCCACCAAAATGTGCATGCTCAATTAGGATCTGATGATCCTCCTGCACGGGCGCCTACACCTCAACCCATTCCCCACCGAACCAACCTTGCTAACAACAAGGTCAAATGGCTGGCTATAATCCGACTTCCCAATATGGCCACCTGTACAGATCCAGTGTTGGAGGCTGGTCCCAACCTGGATGTGCTCAACATGGTCATATTGGGGGGTATGATTCTCATGGGTATCATCTTACACAGGAATATAATCTCCCTTATCTGTATGGCAATATGCCCACACACCAACCTGACCGTGGGCAGATGTTAGCTCAGGGCCCAAAAAATCCACCCCAACAGGGTGATGGTCAAGGTGGTCATCCAAGCCAACCACACAGAGATGCTGGGTACCCGCCAACCCTACCACCCACATACCACTAGCTGTGATTTTTTATTTTACTTATATATTATGATTTAAAAAGTAATTTGTTATTTTTTTATATTTACTTTAGACTCATGTTGTGCAAAAGAAATTTACACTAATCTAGATGCCTGTAAGAAACATATGGTAACAATATGCTCTTGAGTAGGCATACTCAACGTTTGTTATTTTCATTATCTCTTATGATTTAAACAAAAGTTTGTTATTTTTTATATTTATTTTTACACCATGTTGTGTAAAGCATATTTGCACTCATCTGAATGCCTACAAAGAGCATATGGTACTTAGCTGGTGGGATATGGGCTAGGTGAAAATTGTTTGGTTATTTATATCTTAGCATTTATATCAATGTTTGTTATTTTTTTCACATCCATTTTAAACATTGTTGGCTAATGCATCATTGCATTACTCTAGTCTTAGAACCCAACTATATGGGGCAGATATGGTGCTCACTAGTGATAGTAAAAGTTTGTTATTTTGCTTATTTCTTATTATTTATGGTGTACATTAATAAATTATATTGTGGTACCGTGTTAGCCAGAAAAATCGATGTGAATACTTTTCCGTCAAATTATGACAAGAGCATTCTTAAAGTGATACCTTTATTGGCTAACCAGAAAATTATATGTTCGCAAGCTTTCAGAGCTCAAAGGCTCCTTCTTCAGGCAAGATTACATTTGGAATAATAAGAAAGACACATTAGATGCTTACTATAGTAGGAAATTTGTTCAAGACCTGGGAGGTGTGATGCCTTCAAAAGTCTACACAGACATATAATCAGGAATGAAATGAACACGCCTGTGGGAAAACATTTCTCTGGAATTGGACATTGCATGACAGACTTAAAAGTCTTAATACTAAAAGGTCATTTTAAGGATGACAGGGAGAGAAAAATACGAGAATTCAAACTTATTAGGATGTTCAATACTTTGATACTAGGACTCAACTTAACACCCGGTTTTATGACTCACTACATAGACACAGTTCACACCTTCACCAGAAGGACTCCAGATAGCTAAGAACACATTCCCACTAGCTCTCCATTTGTAAGAAAATGCTAATTCGATTTCCGTTGCTTATCTTTTGAAGGCAAGACACCTCCCAGGTCTTGAAGAAATTTCCTACTATAGTAAGCATCCAATGTGTCTTTCTTATTATTGCAAATGTAATCTTGCCTGAAGAAGGAGCCTTTGAGCTCTGAAAGCTTGCGAACAAATAATTTTCTGGTTAGCCAATAAAGGTATCACTTTAAGAATGCTCTTGTCATAATTTGACGGAAAAGTATTCACATTTATTATTTATGGAAAAGTTTGTTATTTTTTTAGATTTTATTTTACTCCATGTTGTCTATTGCATATTTGCAGTAGTATAATCTAGTGAACCAAACATATGGGTAACAAATGGTCTTCACTATACATAGTGAACGTTTGTTATTTTCTTTGCATACTATTATTTACTGCAATGTTTGTTATTTTTTTATATTTAATTTCACTCACAGTTGTCAAATGCATCTTTGCACTTTTCTAATGTGACCAATCCGACATATGGGTCACATATGATCAGCACTACCAATATTGACTATTGGTTTTTGTCTTTACATACTATTATATATAGAAACATTTGTAATTTTGTCATGCCTTATTTTGGTACTTGTGTAAGAATGCACACTTACACAATTGTGATGTAAATACATATAACATATGAATCAAATATGGTAGTCACTACCTCAAGTGGCAGTTTGCACATATAAATATCTATTTTTATAAAAAGTTTGGAGTCTTTTTTCATAAGTTGTTTGTACTCAAACACCAACACATCTGTTATGACCATTAACACCAGACAGAGACTATGTCTACAAAAAATACTTTTTTTAGATACACACACAAAAACATTACAGCATAGGTAATGCATCATCTTGCCATGTTGTAGTACCTTCTGGTGACACAAAATATTGGGTAAAGATATCACGGGTTTTCAGCCCTGAGAGTGAGCGACGTAAAGGGATGACATGGGGCATAGGCATATCCCCATTGGTCACCACAATTTCAACAACATCTGACGGGCCACAATCATGCATTCTGGTGAAATTATGCAGAACAACACAGGCTTTGATGACCTCATTGACGTTGGCTTCACACAGCTGAATAGCAGACTGGAGGACCCGCCATTTTGCACACAAAATGCCAAAGGCACACTTCACTAGGCGCCCGTGATATGCGCAAGTTGAAGATCCGACGACGGTGGTCAAGATGTCGTCGTGGATATGGCCTCATCACATTCCTTAATAGCTGGAAGGCCTCATCCCCAACTGGGACAGCTTCTAGATTGGAGCCTGGAAGTTGCCGTGCTGGCGGTAGGTTCAACTCGTTAGTGCGCAGCCGCCGACCCATAATGGAAGAATTGAAGACTCTAGAGTCTCCAGTTCTTCCATAGGCCCCAATGTCTACAATTATAAACCTGTAGTTACTGTCAACCAGAGCCAACAGCACCACAGAAAAATATTGTTTATAATTATAGAATTGGGACCCTGAGTTCGGCGGCTTACGCACACGGATGTGCTTCCTATCCAGGGCTGCTATACAATTTGGAAATTGACATTGCTCCTCAAATCCCCTGGCAATCCTCATCCAGTCTTCCATCTTGGGCTCAGCCATGACCACTTGATGAAGTCTGTCCCAGAGTTGGGAACATGTATCACGAGCAATGCCAGATATGGTTGATCTCCAAATCAAAAACTCCAGATGGAGTGCGGCATAGGATATGCCAGTAGTTAGGAACCTACAAGTAACCAAATGTACAGAGAACAATCAATACACATGCACAAAGGTTTAACAAACGCACTATACATAACCCTTACATGATTTAATGTCCAAACAATCATAAGTTCAATTTACCCCAAGTAAACATTTTCACTGATTTTAACATACACATCATTGTTCAGGTACTTCAAGGTGATATATGGCCTCTATTATGAGGATATTGCAGCTACAGACATAAGGGTAAAGGGAAGCTAGTGGGAAACACATTATCAACAGAGAGTATGTAGGTGAGGAATACATACCATAGCGTAAGGAGAAGTCGCTCCTCTGCAGAGATAGCTTTGTGCATCCGGGTATCCTGGTAGGTGATCCCAGGGAGCACAATCTCCAACAAAACATAAAATGTGGGAATGGTCAACCGACAAAACAGAAAAAATTTTGATGACTTCGAAGAGATGCATACAGCCGGTAAAAATGGCCTTTATTGAGGAGTTGCCTCAAATGCGGATGCACACACATTCGCCTCCTCTGCGGATCAACGATCACTGGGTAAGGCTGCCCAAAGCGGCAGGACAAAACCCAGTTGTACAACACTCGATCAGTTGGGGTGAACTGAAGAGTGTCAGACATGTTGGCAAGCAAGCAGCAGTACTCCAACACAAGCACACCACAAAAATGGCAAGATTGGGGGTTGCAACCTGATGCAGAGCCAATAAATAGCTTTGCTGATGATGATTTAAATGAGTTTCAGGCCTAAACACCGTTAAATGTCCATTTTGCAAGGCGGTGAGAAAAACACGCTGTACGGATGCCATACGGATTGCATACGGATGCTTACATGCGCAAAATATGCAGCCGCACCCTGACAACGGATGAAATACGGTTTGTTGTGCGGCAACATTTTGGCGTATTACGCTTGTACAATACGGTCAGTATTTTTCTACGGTGAATGTGACGCCGGCCTTAATCTGATTGGCATATGTGATGTTGGGAAGGAATTCTAACCCTGATATGGGGTATTTTGCAACTGCTTTATGGGTTTTTGCATTTCTCTAGATCAATATGTTAGGTATTAGGTTGAATTCCATAGACTTGTGCCTCCTGGTAAAAGGTTTAACTCCATAGACTTGTTCCTCCTTTTAAAATTAAAACTAAGAAACTATTAAACTATTATAAAGACATCAGATTCTAATCTTAATTTTTCTAAGGGTCATTGAAAAATTAGAGTACTAAATTGATTATTATAAGAAACTGCCTTTATCTATAAATGTGTTGTGATGATGTCTGTTAAAATGCAAAAAACAAACATACACATATGTACCATACATGTATAATTCTATTTGAGCAACTATAATTATGATAAATAGATGCTTGCCTTTTTCTTAGAAGAATATTATCTTTTATTTCAGAAAAGGTCAGACAACCACAATTTATTATTCAGAGTAAAAATATAGAAAACAAACGGAACTCATAACAACATGCAGCAAGCATTGACAGGATATTGAACATATGGGTGCTTTTTTAACTTTGTGTTTTCAATGCATTAGATCTTACAAATCAACATTATTAAAAGTAGATGAAACGTTAATGATTAATTACAAATCAGCTTTAAACGTGTAGTTTAACCCCTCAACCCCCAAGGGTGGTTTGCACGTTAATGACAGGGCCAATTTTTACAATTGTGACAACTGTCCCTTTATGAGGTTATAACTCTGGAATGCTTTAACGGATCTTGGCCATTCTGAGAATCTTTTCTCGTAAAATATTGAACTTCATGTTAGTGGTAAAATTTCTTCTATATAACTTGCATTTATTTATGAAAAAAACATAAATATGGTGAAAATTTTGAAATTTTCAAACTTTGAATTTTTATGCCCTTAAAACAGAGAAATATGTCACACAAAATATTTACAAAATATTTACCCAACCACTAACCATGAAATGGAGAAAAGGTTTTGGTGTTATCATTCATATTCTCTGAAAAAAGGCCTAGAAACCAAAAATTCAGCCAGGATATGTAAACTCTGAGCATAACTGTATACTTAATGAACAAAAATATAAACTCACTTTTGTTTTTTCTCCTATTTATGAGCTGAACTCAAAGATCTAAGGCTTTTTTGTACAGAAAAGGCCTTTTTCTATCCAATATTGTTCACAAATTTGTGTAAATCTGTGGTAGTGAGCACTTCTCCTTTGCAGAGATAATACATCCACCTCAAATAAAGGAGGCTGATGGCCAAATCAAGGATGCTTCTCCATCAGCAGTTATTTTATACTTTATGTAACAAGAGAGGAAGAGAGGGCACTATGACTAACAAGAGAATACAATATGTAAAGGACAGCCCTCTACATAACAAGGGTTGATACTAAGTAATAATGAGATGGGACTATACATGATAAGAGAGAATACTACATAATAATGGATGGCGAAATACAGTATAACTGTGCACCCATTAACTATCATTTCTGCTGCCCAATAAATATAAATTTATAAATAATTGTGAATCTCACAAAGTTCATTATAAGTCACTGTCCTGTGTCCTTTCCTACCAATTCATTGCAAGTCCCTTTATAGCACCCTTTTCCCACCTCCAACTCATTATTAGTTCCTCTATAATGATTTCTCCCTCCTCCAATTCATTATACATTTCTGTATAGCATCCTTTCCCACTCTCCCAATTTATTATAATTCTCCGCTCGTTGTTCTTTCTCCCCCCCAATTCATTACAAGTCTCTGTATAACATTTTCTCCCACCCCTCAATTCATTATAAGTCCCTGTATAGTGATATCTCCCACACCCCAATACATTTTAATTTACTGTATGACATCCTCTCACTCCATTCATTATTAGTTCCTGTATACCATTCATTATTAGTTCCTGTATACCATTACCTCCCTAACCACACAATTAATTTTAAGTCTCTGTTCTGTCTCTTCTTCCCTCTTGTCAGTTCATTATGTCCCTGTATATTGTTCTCTCCCTCCCTTTAATTTATTATAAGTCCTCCCCACTCAATATAAGTTTCTGTATAACATCCTGCACCCTTTCCCTTCTTTGTGATGAAAAAAAAAGAATCACTTATGTCACCAAATAATCACCCACAATATTGCATTCTTCCTCTTCTAGCTTGGCACTTTCTAAATGACACAGGTGGCATGCTGTTGTCATCACACTGTACACACTTGGGTCATAAAGTAATCGCTGGGCAACTCAGAACAGTTTCTTGCAGCTCCACTGCTATTTTCCACCGTAGGCAGTGCAGCTGAAAGAACACTCCTTGCCTGGTGCGTCACTAATGATGAGGGCCCCAGGAGCCTTGGTTTCTCAGCATCAGGCCATATTAAACTGCTTATTAACCGACCCTACACAAATGTCATGGGCCCATTTGCCCTTGTGAAGCTACACTTGCTGACCGGCGGTATGTCTACCCCTCATCTGAAATGACCAGAATAAATTTTTAATTTTCAGGGACTTAAGTTCTGTTCACATCATATTAAGTCAAACATTTATCAATCTTGGTCAAGAATGGCTTTGTCATATATCTATTAGATTTATCAAACAATGAATGCTCTTGACATTTTGCTTCCACTTACTATAAAATGGAGCATATGTATCAATATTAATTCTTAGACACTGCAACCTTAGATTAGATAATCTTAAGGTCTCCATACAAATTAAAAAACAGTTGGCCAATTGATCATTTGGCTAACATCTATCTCCCCTGACAACTCCACCCACAAGAGTACTCTGCTCATCTGTCATCTCAGCAGGCCTCTGTTCTTAATTGGAGAGCCACTGTTACTAACAATAAATCCTAGAGAAAAAATTCATTATTGGATTTCCTAGCAGTAGCAGATTATCAGTGGCAGAGTCAAGAGACCCACATATACCTTATATTGTCACTGATACTGATGGGTTTGGCTTTCTTAAGTTTAATGTGTATGGGGGCCTTTAAAAACAACACATTTTTAAGAGTGGTTCATGCTGCTATATACAGGTGCTTCTCACAAAATTAAAATAACATCAAAAAGTTAATTTAATTAAGTTCTTCAATACAAAAAGTGAAACTCATATATGATATAGAGTCACTACAAACAGAGTAATCTATTTCAAGTGTTTATTTCAGTTGTTGTTGATGATTATGGCTTACAGCCAATAAAAACCCAAAAGACATTATCTCAGTAAACTAGGATAGTTAACAAAAAACACCTGCAAAGGTTTCCTAATCATATAAAAAGGTCCCTTAGTCTGTTTCAGTAGGCTCCACAATCATGGGGAAGACTGCTGACTTAACAGATGTCCAGAAGGCAGTCATTGACACACTCCACAAGGAGGGTAAGCCACAAATGGCCATTGCTAAATAAGCTGGCTGTTCACAGAGTGCTGTATCCAAGCATGTTAATGGAAGGTTGAGTGGAAGAAAAAAGTGTGGCAGAAAAAGGTGCACAAGGAACCGGGATTACCGCAGCCTTGAAAGGATTGTTAAGAGAAGGCCATTAAAAATTTGCGGGAGATTCACAAGGAGTTGACTGCTGCTGGAGTCATTGCTTCAAGAGCCATCACACACAGAAACACACAGACATATCCAGGACATGGGCTACAGGTGTTATATTCCTTGTGTCAAGCCACTTATGAAAAATAGACAATGCCAGAAGTGTCTTACCTGGGCAAAGGAGAAAAAGAACTGGACTGTTGCTCAGTGGTCCAAGATGTTTTCAGATGAAAGTAAATTTTGCATTTCATTTGGAAATCAAGGTCCCAGAGTCTGGAGTAAAAGTGGAAAGGCACATAATCTAAGCTGCCTGAGGTCTAGTGTGAAATTTCCACAATCAGTGATGGTTTGGGGAGCCATGTCATCTGCTGGTGTAGGTCCACTGTGTTTTATTAAGACAAAATCAGCACAGCCATCTACCAGGAAATTTCATGCTTCTCTCTGCCGACAAGCTTTTTGGAGATGGAAATTTCATTCTCCAGCAGGACTTGGCACCTGTCCACACTGACAAAAGTTTCAAAAACAACAGTATCACTGTGCTTGATTGACCAGCAAACTTGCCTGACCTTAATCCCGTAGAGAATCAATGGGATATTGTCAAGAGTAGAGATGAGCAACTATGCCTCCGGGAGGGTCGAGTCGGGTTTCGTGAAACCCGACTTTCTCAAAAGTCGAGTCAAACTAAATCGGCCGACTACCGCAAAAGTCGAAGGTCCGACTGAAACACGAAACCCAATGGAAGTCAATGGGGAAGCAAAGTAGGCAGGGAAAGTGGGGAACAGTAAACAAACCTACAGTGACCATTTCAATGCCAACAATATCAATTGTTATTCCTTAAGCTTGTCAACCTTAATTTACCTTATAATAATAGTTACGCACTGAAAACTGGGGGTTATTTGGCTAAAGTTGTGGGGGCGGCAGGGCTGGCTCCAGGTTTTCGTGGGCCCCGGGCCAAAGAGTCTCAGTGGGCCCCTTTAAACCCTTCACCCCCAAGGGTGGTTTGCACTTTAATGACCGGGCCAATTTTTACAATTCTGACCACTGTCTCTTTATGAGGTTATAACTCTGGAACGCTTCAACGGATCTTCGCGATTCTGAGATGTTTTCTTGTGACATATTGTACTTCACGTTAGTGGTAAAATTTCTTCGATATACCTTGCGTTTATTTTTGAAAAAAACGCAAATATGGCGAAAATTTTGAAAATTTTGCAGTTTTCAAACTTTGATTTTTTTTCCCCTTAAAACAGAGAAATATGTCACACAAAATAGTTAAGAAATAACATTTCCCACATGTCTACTTTACATCAGCACAATTTTGGAAACAAAATTTTTTTTTGTTAGGAAATTATAAGGGTTAAAATTTGACCAGTGATTTCTCATTTTTACAACAAAATTTACAAAGCCATTTTTTTAGGGACCACCTCACATTTGAAGTCACTTTGACGGGTCTATATAGCAGAAAATACCCAAAAGTGACACCATTCTAAAAACTGCACCCCTCAAGGTACTCAAAACCACATTCAAGAAGTTTAATAACCCTTCAGGTGCTTCACAGGAGCTGAAGCAACGTGGAAGGAAAAAATTAATATTTAACTTTTTAGCCACAAAAATGATTTTTTACAAACTTTTTTTATTTTCACAAGGGTAAAAGGAGAAAATGGGCAGATAAAGTTGTTGTGCAATTTCTCCTGAGTATGCCAATACCCTATATGTGGGGGAAAACCACTGTTTGAGCACACGGCAGAGCTCGTAAGGGAAGGAGCTCCGTTTGACTTTTTCAAACTAAAATTGGCTGGAGTTGAGATTGGACCCATGTCGTGTTTGGAGAGCCCCTGATGAGCCTAAACAGTGGAAACCCCCCACAAGTGACACCATTTTGGAAACTAGACCCCCTAAGGAACTTATCTAGATCTGTTGTGAGCACTTTGAACCCCAAAGTGTTTCAAAAACGTTTATAATGCCTGGGTGTGAAAAAAAAAAAAAATTTCCACAAAAATGATTTTTTAGTCCCAAATTTTTGATATTTCCCAAGGAAATTGGACCCCAAAAGTTGTTGTCCAATTTGTCCTGAGTACACTGATACCCCATATGTGGGGGGGGGGAAACTGTTTGGGCGCACGGCAGGGCTTGGAAAGGAAGCAGTAACGTTTTGGAATGCAAACATTGATGGGGGTCATGTTCCGTTTGTAGTGCCCCAGATGAGCCTAAACAGTGGAAACCCTCCACAAGTGACCCCATTTTGGAAGATAGACTCCCTAAGGAACTTATCTAGATCTTTGGTGAGCACTTTGAACCCCCAAGTGCTTCACACAAGTTTATAATGCCCGGGCATGAAAATAAAAAATCCTATTTTTTTCCCACAAAAATTATCTCTTAGTCACTAGTTTTTTATTTTCCCATAGGTAACAGGAGAAATTGGACCTAAAAAGTTGTTGTCCAATTTGTCCTGAGTAAGCTGATACCCCATATGTGGGGGGGGACCACTGTTTGGGAAAAAGCAGAGCTCGGAATGGAAGGAGCACCATTTGACTTTTTCCAACCAAAATTGGCTGGAATTGAGATTGGATGCCATGTTGCATCTGGAGAGTCCCTGATGTGCCTAAACAGTGGAAACCCCCCACAAGTGACCCTATTTGGGAAACTAGACCCCCTAAGGAACTTATCTAGATCTTTGGTGAGCAATTTGAACCCCCAAGTGCTTCACACAAGTTTATAACGTAGAGCCGTAAAATTAAAAAATCATATTTTTTCCACAAAATTGATCTTTTCACCCCAATTTTTATTTTCCCAAGGGTAACAAGACTCCAAAAGTTATTGTGCAATTTGTCCTGAGTACGCTGATACCCCATATGTGGGGGTAAACCACTGTTTGGGTGCAGAGTTTGGAAGGGAAGTAGCGGCGTTTGACTTTTTCAACGCAGAATTGGCTGGATGCCATGTCGTGTTTGGAGAGCTCCTGATCTGCCTAAACAGTGGAAACCCCGCACAAATGACACCATTTTGGAACCTAGACCCCTCAAGGAGCTTAAAAATCCAAAAAGAATCATAGGAAGCTTATGAACCATAAAAGTACAAAATTTTATTTAGAATGATCTAAAATGCATACATGGATAAAAAAATCCAAATGGGGGCAAATATGCAGAAAAACAGGCTCATGAAACAGGTATGAGCAAAACAGACATGTGTATCATTTTAGCGTAGTATAAGCGTGTATATACCATATCCAAGCAATATATTGGCTAGGGCAGACCAAAGTCTAAGATACAGCCATAAATATACAAAAAAAGGAATGTATACATGCGTTTCAAAAATACAAATCAATTACAAAGTCTTAAAGCAGCTCCCCACTAAAGCAAGGCTAATGTTGCAATCCCAATGTGCTAGAAATGCAGAGTCTGCAGCGTATAGCTATGATATATGCAAAAGTTTGCGCATGATGCACATAAATGGTTAAATAGCTGAATGGCTAAAGTAGCCAATTAAATTGCCAGTGGGAGACCATACCTGATATGAGCCCGGGCACCCCTGACGCGCGTTTCGCGTATAGCTTGTTCACAAGGGAGCGTTACATAGATCTGCTCATTGTTACAACTATTTATAGGACCCGGCGTGTTACAGCGCTTCCGCTGACTCACCGCCCGTCGTCCGCACAGCTGAGCGTCACCTGATGCCGAGGCCCATCCACTGTCCTACGCGTCAGAGCAGGGGAGAGCCCAGAGCACAGTGAAGACGCGTTGCCATGCCGACGCCAAACAGGAAGCCAGGTGAAGCGCACATCACCGCTCCTCAAAGAATCTACAGATTGCACATAGGTAGGTAAACTACTGTAAAAAAATAATAACGCCGCAGACCCTGCATGAAGCGTAGATGAAAAGAGGAGCGGTGGTAGGGCATATTATAACAAATGTGGCCCGAACAAATGAATATAATTTTACCAAAAACAACATATAAAGAAATATATAAGACATATCACAGCATAAAAACAATGGAGAATGCAAGAAAAGGGGGGGGGGGAAATATATAAACAATTATAATACAAAGTAATATGCGTTCCACCATATATGTTAGTGGAAAAATCATGTATAACATCAGACATGTGACATTAATAAAAGAAAATAACATAAAAAATGTGAGAGAAGTGCAATAATAAAAATAATTAAGTGGTCCAAACCAAACAAAACAGGACCAATTATGGAAATGAAATTATATATAATAAATATATATATAATATAATAATAAGGTGAAAACGTGATATTATAGTAAACCCTTTTCAAATATATATATTAATAATGATAATAGACCCCATGAACGTGTGCAAATAAATGAAATCTTCTTCTTTCCAAGCTTCTCAAAGATGTCATCTATCAGTGCTTCATGGACCACAAGTGGAGACACCGCTGTAGATCTTTTATCAAAAGGATCCGCCAAGTCCGGGACAACAAAGCATCAAATAGGTAGATATAATCTAAAATGCATATAAAATATAATTAAAATACGAACAAAGAACAGAAGAAAAACACTACAAGAATGGGGCATAGCTCAAAACCTCATTCAGGCCTGCAGGTTGTACGGATTGTATCCTAAAGATCCAGCGGGCCTCTAATTGCGCCAACGTTTTTCTCCAGTTACCTCCCCTCAGATCTATGTGTACCTTATCAATACCCGTGACTCTCAACAGGACGGGATCACAACCATGGCACCTTTTAAAATGCCTGGGTACTGGCTTCATGGAGGTCCAGTCGTCATCATCTAAGGCCTTCAAGATGTCATGGTAGTGCTCCCGCACCCTAATTTTTAGGGGTCTGGATGTAAGTCCGACATAGATTTTAGGACACGGACATACCGCATAGTATATTACACCCATAGTGTCGCAAGTGATGTGCTGTGTAATATCAAATTTCCTCTTACCATCACTTGATAAAAAATCCAGGGCTCTTTTCCTGTTTGGGCAGGCTATGCACTTACCGCAGGGATAAAATCCCCATTTAGGGCCATTTGATCCAAAGGAGATGTCCATCTGTGGTTCAGCATAGTGACTATGAGTCAACAGATCTTTTAAATTGGGCGAACGTCTATAGGTAATAGATGGGCGCGGTAAAATGTGTTTGGCAGTGGCACGGTCCATTTGAAGGATCGGCCAGTATTGATTTAGCACATTTCTCATTTTCACCATTGATGATTGTAGGTGGAAATAAATCTTACTTTAGTTTCTTTATTTATTCTTTCTTTAGGCCGCAATAGCTGATCTCTATTTGCCCATCTAGCCCTAGTGAAGCCCTTCTTTATGCTTCTTTTAGAGTAGCCCCTTTCCTCAAATCTGCCAGACAGAAGTTGCGCTTGTTTAGTAAAATTACCATCCGTAGAGCAAATTCTTCTGGCCCGCAGAAATTGGCCCGTTGGTATGCCATTCACCAATGGCAAAGGATGTGATGAACTAGCATGCAAGATGGAGTTTACTGCTGTCTCTTTCCTGAAGACATCCGTCTCCAGAATTCCGTTACTGCCTTTAGATATCAATATATCCAGGAAGTCTATACTTGATTGACTATATTTACAAGTCAATTTAATGTTCAGAGTGTTATCATTTAGAATATCAACAAAAGCCAGAAGATCCTGCTCATTGCCCTGCCAAATAAGCAGGACATCATCAATATAGCGAGCCCATAATAGGGCCCCCTCAATGTAAGCTATGGGATGATTGAAGAAAATAGACTGTTCCCATTCACCCAAAAAGAGATTCGCGTAGGATGACGCGTATGCTGCCCCCATTGCGGTACCCTGCCTCTGGAGATAGATGTTCCCTTTAAAGGTAAAGAAGTTATGTTCCAGGGCAAATTTAAGGAGCTTGAGAAGAAAGCTAACAAATTTGGAGTCATAATTGGATTGTTGCAAAACGCGCGTCAGGGGTGCCGGGCTCATATCAGGTATGGTCTCCCACTGGCAATTTAATTGGCTACTTTAGCCATTCAGCTATTTAACCATTTATGTGCATCATGCGCAAACTTTTGCATATATCATAGCTATACGCTGCAGACTCTGCATTTCTAGCACATTGGGATTGCAACATTAGCCTTGCTTTAGTGGGGGGCTGCTTTAAGACTTTGTAATTGATTTGTATTTTTGAAACGCATGTATACATTCCTTTTTTTGTATATTTATGGCTGTATCTTAGACTTTGGTCTGCCCTAGCCGATATATTGCTTGGATATGGTATATACACGCTTATACTACGCTAAAATGATACACATGTCTGTTTTGCTCATACCTGTTTCATGAGCCTGTTTTTCTGCATATTTGCCCCATTTGGATTTTTTATCCATGTATGCATTTTAGATAATTCTAAATAAAATTTTGTACTTTTATGGTTCATAAGCTTCCTATGATTCTTTTTGGATTTTTCAGTGTTTTTTGGAAGTAACATATAATCTAGACAATACACTTATTGTGATATCCCTCAAGGAACTTATCTAGATGTGTGGTGAGCACTTTGAACCCCAAAGTGCTTCACAGAAGTTTATAACGTACAGCCGTAAAATAAAAAATCTTTTTTTTTTTTTACAAAAATGATTTTTTCGCCCCAAATGTTTTATTTTACAAGGGTAACAGAAGAAATTGGACCCCAAAAGTTGTTGTCCAATTTGTCCTGAGTACGCTGATACCCAATATGTGGGAGAAAACTACTGTTTGGGTGCACGTCTGGGCTCGGAAGGGAAGTAGTGACGTTTTGGATTGCAGACTTTGATGGAATGGTCTGGGGCGTCATGTCGCATTTGGAGAGCCCCTGATGCGCCTAAACAGTGGAAACCCCCCACAAGTGACCCCATTTTGGAAAATAGACCCCACAAGGAACTTATCTAGAAGTGTGTTGAGCACTTTGAACCCCGAAGTGCTTCACAGAAGTTTATAACGTACAGCTGTAAAAATAAAAAAATCTTTTTTTTTTACAAAAATGATTTTTTTCGCCCCCAATATTATATTTTCACAAGGGTAACAGGAGAAATTGGACCCCAAAAGTTGTTGTCCAGTTTGTCCTGAGTACTCTGATACCCAATATGTGTGAGAAAACGACTGTATGGGTGCACGTCTGAGCTCGGAAGGGAAGTAGTGACGTTTTGGATTGCAGACTTTGATGGAATCGTCTGGGGCGTCATGTCGCATTTGGAGAGCCCTGATGCGCCTAAACAGTGGAAAGAAAAAAGGGAAAAATCCAGCGTGGAGCAGAAATAGTTTAAAAAATATAATTCTTTAATAAATGTGATTAAAAATAAACAGCAATACTTAAGCAGTACAGGTCCACAAAAATGTAGCAGAGCGATCAACGCGTTTCGACGTTAAGTCTTTCTCAAGAAACGAAACGCGTTGATCGCTCTGCTACATTTTTGTGGACCTGTACTGCTTAAGTATTGCTGTTTATTTTTAATACATTTATTAAAGAATTATATTTTTTAAACTATTTCTGCTCCACGCTGGATTTTTCCCTTTTTTCTCTTCATCTGCTCTGGTTGCTCTGCCACATCCGTGCGAGGAGTGAAGATATATGTGCAACGTGAACATTGGGGTAAGCTGACATCGTCTGTTACTTTTAAACAGTGGAAACCCCCCACAAGTGATCCCATTTTGGAAAATAGACCCCACAAGGAACTTATCTAGAAGTGTGGTGAGTAGTGTTGAGCATTCCGATACCGCAAGTATCGGGTATCGGCCGATATTCGCGGTATCGGAATTCCGATACTTAATTCCGATACTTTTTCAATATCGTATACCGGAATCGGAAGTTCCCATAATTCTTTGAGAGGCAATGTGATGTTAGTCAGCCAATGATGAATCTTATGAAGTGTGGGCACATCCTGTAATGCTGCGGTCATCTTAACTAATGGCATGGCTGTGATTGGCTGCTGAAATGATGTCAGAATGCACTATAAAAGGCGCCGCAGCCATTTTAGCGTCACTGTGCTGTGAACTCAGTTAGGGACAGAACGCTACTCTGCTCACTCTGAGGGACAGTTAGATATTGCGATTTTGTGTACTACTGTGCTTGAGGCAGGCTAGTTTACCAACCGCTGTGTAAAGCTTCATTTTGCCAGTGTTGTTTTAACAGCTCTGTGCAAGGTGTGTGTGTGACAGTGCAGGTGACGCTGCAGTTTGCTCTGCATCCACCGCTGTTTGTAGGCATCTGCACGTGTCACTGACTCTTTTTTTTTTTTTATTTTATTTTGTGGAATTGGTGCAGCTCCATTATATTAGAAAAAATCAAATCTATTAGTGTGACGTGCTTCCATCCGTATACAATACATTGGTTGCAAACACTATAGAAGTACAGAAAGGAGCTTTTCACAGCTACTGAACAGTTGTCTGCAGGGTTTACTGTAGTCTGTGAGCTTTTAATTTTGTGAGTGCAGATTACGCTCCAGTTAGTTCTTCAACCACTGCCGGTTGTAGTCTGCTGAGCGTGTGTCACTGCCTCATCCTTCACATTTTTCTCTAATTGGTGCTGCTCCATTTTAGTGGAAAAAAATCTAATCTATTAGTGTGACGCGCTTCCATCCGTATACAATACATTGGTTGCAAACACTATAGAAGTAGACAAGGGGCCTTTAACAGCTACTGAACAGTTGTGTTTCAGTGTTCACTGTAGTCTGTGAGCTTTTCATTTTTTGAGTGCAGATTACGCTCCAGTTTGTTCTTCAACCACTGCCGGTTGTAGTCTGCTGAGCGTGTGTCACTGCCTCATCCTTCACATTTTTCTCTAATTGGTGCTGCTCCATTTTAGTGGAAAAAAATCTAATCTATTAGTGTGACGCGCTTCCATCCGTATACAATACATTGGTTGCAAACACTATAGAAGTAGACAAAGGGGCCTTTAACAGCTACTGAACAGTTGTGTTTCAGTGTTCACTGTAGTCTGTGAGCTTTTCATTTTTTGAGTGCAGATTACGCTCCAGTTTGTTCTTCAACCACTGCCGGTTGTAGTCTGCTGAGCGTGTGTCACTGCCTCATCCTTCACATTTTTCTCTAATTGGTGCTGCTCCATTTTAGTGGAAAAAAATCTAATCTATTAGTGTGACGCGCTTCCATCCGTATACAATACATTGGTTGCAAACACTATAGAAGTAGACAAAGGGGCCTTTAACAGCTACTGAACAGTTGTGTTTCAGTGTTCACTGTAGTCTGTGAGCTTTTCATTTTGTGAGTGCAGATTACGCTCCAGTTTGTTCTTCAACCACTGCCGGTTGTAGTCTGCTGAGCGTGTGTCACTGCCTCATCCTTCACATTTTTCTCTAATTGGTGCTGCTCCATTTTAGTGGAAAAAAATCTAATCTATTAGTGTGACGCGCTTCCATCCGTATACAATACATTGGTTGCAAACACTATAGAAGTAGACAAAGGGGCCTTTAACAGCTACTGAACAGTTGTGTTTCAGTGTTCACTGTAGTCTGTGAGCTTTTCATTTTTTGAGTGCAGATTACGCTCCAGTTTGTTCTTCAACCACTGCCGGTTGTAGTCTGCTGAGCGTGTGTCACTGCCTCATCCTTCACATTTTTCTCTAATTGGTGCTGCTCCATTTTAGTGGAAAAAAATCTAATCTATTGTGTGACGCGCTTCCATCCGTATACAATACATTGGTTGCAAACACTATAGAAGTACACAAAGGGGCCTTTCACAGATACTGAATAGTTGTCTGCAGGGTTCACTGTAGTCTGTGAGGAATAACCACACTTAGGCCTTATAACTTTTCTGACTTTCTTTATCAATCTACCAAGATGAAGAAGTCAGTGAGTAAGGCACGTGGTCGTGGTTGTGGCCGTGGATTTGCAGCAGGGAGAGGACGTGGGGATTCTGTGGCTGCTGCCGCACCCAGTGACACAGCATCCACCAGTTTTCCCCGTGAGCGTTCCTTTATGCGCACTTTTGTAGGAGCTCAGCGTACCCCCCTGCTGCGTGAAGAACAAATTGAAGCCGTTGTTGGTTGGATGGCAGCCAATGCATCGACTTCAATAGCTTCCACCTCCTCTCAGGACCACAGCACTGTTGAACAACCATCAGTTCTTCACCGCCTGCCAAATTGCCCAGGCAGTCAGAGAGCTCTGTACAGGAGCCAGCTGGTCTCTGCTTCTGTTCTCAGAATCTGTTGGCTTGCAAACAGGGGCCCAGCCAAGCAGCATTCTGGAATGTGAAGAAGAGGCAGTATGCAGTGATGCGCAACAGCTGTGTCTCTCTGAATCTGAAGAGGCGGGTGAGCCAGTGCCGATGGTCAGCACACCGCAGAACGCATCTGATGATGATGAGACTCAGTTGCCAGTTTCTGTTGAGCATGGTGCTGGCCAGACCACCCAAAAACAGCAGGTGTTGGAAGAGGGTAGTGGTGGAGATGATGAGGTCCAAGACCCAACATGGCGTGAGGAACAGGAAGGTGGTGGGAGCAGCTCTGAGGAAGAGATTGCCCCAACGGTCCAAACAGTAGGGAGAGGTAGGCTGCAGACTCGCTTGCCTGTAGCCTCCAGTTTGGCACCCGTTCGGAGCAGTTCTCTTCCAACAGCCAAACCGGGCGCTCCCAGGACTTGCTCTGCGTGGTCCTTTTTTGATACATTTGCAGATGATATTTGCTATGTCAAATGCAAGCTGTGTAATCAAAAATTAAAAGAGGTAAAAGTGTCAGTAACCTTAATACAACAAATATGTGGAAACATGTGCGGTCAAAGCACTTTGTTGAGTTACAAAGACACACTGGAGATGTAGGCCAACCTACAGCAGCACCTACATCTTCAGCTCGTGTTGGAGCCTCTTCCTCCAGTTCACACACAGCTGGTTCGGCTTCCTCACAGGATCGCCATGGAAGAACCTCTGTCACTGTTGTCCAGAGACACAGTGTTATTCCACCCACAGCTGCAAGTTCCCTGTCATCCTCACACACCCAGGCCACAAAACAGCCATCGGTAGCACAGGCATGGGATAAAAGACGGCCATACTCGGCAAACCATCCACGAGCACAGGCTCTGAATGCTGGCATTGCAAAACTCCTGTCCCTTGAAATGCTGTCATTCAGGCTGGTGGAGACTGACAGTTTCCGTGAATTAATGGCATTGGCAGTCCACAATACAATGTGCCCAGCCGATTTTATTTCAGCAGGCAAGCCGTCCCTGGTCTGCAAAAGCATGTTGAGGCAAAAATTAAACATGCGCTACTAAACGCCGTCAGTAGCAAGGTCCACCTGACCACCGATGCGTGGACCAGTACCCATGGCCAGGGACGATACCTTTCACTCACTGCCCATTGGGTGAATGTTGTGGAGCCGGGTACAGATCTTGCGAGTGGCGCTGTACGTGTTCTGCCAACTCCAAGGAT
>JARQOD010000001.1:312656395-312764141 GCA_033576555.1 Oophaga sylvatica
CAGCTGTTGCGAGAGTACAGCTGGCCGAGTTTACCCAGTACCCGGCAGTCACGTGCAGTTATCGCGAGAAGCTGCACGTTACCGCCAGGGAGAGGGTAATGGCCGGCCATCCACAACGTGACCACCAGGGATCTTCTGTAAGGTAAGTGCTGAGTCCTGACTCCTGACAGACCCGACCGACACTGACAGCGACACTTTCGGGAAGTTCCTGTGTCACGTACTTCCGTCTGTGACAAAGGAACTCTCCATATACTTTACAGGAAAATTCCGATTCCGATATCCGATATGCAAAAAATATCAGAACTCAGAATCAGAATTCCGATACCCCGAATATCGGCCGATACCCGATATTTGCGGTATCGGAATGGTCAACACTAGTGATGAGAGACTACTAAAATGCTCGGGTGCTCGTTATTTGGGTCGAGCAAATTGTAATGCTCGGGTACTTGATCCGAGCAACGAGCCCAATGTAAGTCTGTGGGAAAACCGAGTATTTTTGCCGCTATCCCCCTAGGGGTCATTTAAAGTCTAAAAACGTCTGTAAATGATGGGAATAGTGCTCAAATGACACGGGAACATCATGGGGAATGCCCCTGGTAGCATTTCTGACTCCCAGGTCACAGCTGTGAGCAATGTTGTCAGAGTCTTATTCCATTTTTACAGGCACACCAAAAAACATACAAAAACGAAACCAAAATGGATTTTCCTGGGAAATATGTCAAGCAATATCCTTTCCAGGCTGATGACGTTTACATAAGGTAAAATAATTAACCCAAAGTAAAAAAGTTCCTCCGCCAATTTGTCTATGTTCACACGTAGCGTTTTTGATGCGTTTTTCAACATTACCATTGCTTTCAACCAATACAAATGCATTTACTGTGAAATGTCATTGTAGCATTTAACAACCTTAGCTGGCCATTTGGTGTGTGATACATCATCAGACACATCTTGTTTCATTTATGAAGGAGGGACTCTTAAAGTCACAAAGACAATTTTTATAGGGGCATCAGGCAGCATTAATCTTCTTAATGGGCCGATATTAAACAGTAGTGCTCCTATACTGTTATTGCCTAGGTATTGAGTGGCTGGGCTGCCAAAAATTAGGGTGCACCAGAATACCCCTGTGATGAGACGTACAGGAGGGCTACATGAAAACGGTGTTCCAATTATAAGAAAAAAAAACTCCCATAGTGTTAACCTATGCATTAAATGCAAGGCCTGCCCTGCAGCTAAGTAACACACACCCCAATAAGCCTTTGAACCCAGGTACTGGGTGGCCACAGGAAAACCAAGTTCACATTACTCTTTTGCCACTGTTATACTGTTAGCCTATGCATTGACTTCAAGGCTCTATCCTGCATACTGTTAGCTTCTCCACTGAATGCTAGGCCCGCCTTTCATTAAATTAAAATGCAACCAAAAAGGGCTTAGAAGTGACCTAGTGGATGTACACATTAAAACCAAGTTCACATTACTTTTTTGCCACTGCCATACTGTTAGTTTATGCATGGAATGCAAGGCCCGGCCTGCATCTAATTCAAACGCACCCCAAAAAGGCTTAGAAGCGACCTAGTGGATGTACACAGGAAAACCAAGTTCACATTACTCTTTTGCCACTGCCATACTGTTAGCTTATGCATTGAATACAAGGCCCACCCTGCATCAAATTCAAACGCACCTCAAAAAGGCTTTGAACCCACATACTTGATGGCCACCTGAAAGCATTCTTCCTATTAATTTTTTATGCCTGTATTGTTTGGCTACGCAGTGAATATTTGAGCCTGAAGACTCGGCAGTGGACAATTGCAGTGTTGATGCTAAAAACCCAGTGGTGGCAATGGCAGTGTTGGTGCTAAAGACCCTGCAGTTTAAAATTGCATTGTTGACATTGAAGAACTGGCAGTGGACAATTGCAGTGTTTATGCAAAAGACCCAGCGGTCATTGCAGTGTTGACGTTGAAGACCCAGCGGTCATTGCAGTGTTGACGTTGAAGACCCAGCGGTGGACCATTGCAGTGTTAGCGCTAAAGATCCTGCAGTTTAAAATTGCATTGTTGAGCCCGAAGAACCATCAGTGGATAATAGCACTGTTGAGGCTTAAGAACCTGCATTGATCAATTGCTGTGGTGAGTCAGAAGACCCTGAATTTAAGCATTGCAGTGTTGAGGCTGAAGAACTAGCAATGAAGAATTGCATTGTTGAATATTAACAACCAACAAAGTTCACATTATTATGAAGTGGGTCTCCCATACTATTTGCCAATGCATTGAATGTAAGGCCTGCTCCAAATTTGTACAAACCAAAATACCACTTGGAAGAGATATGTATGAAGTCCTCCTGAAAATCAGTTTCCATTACAAAGGAGCGGGTCTCCTATACTTGTAATGGCCATACACTAAGTGCATAGTGTGGTACACCAAAGGGGGTCTTGCTGGATGGGAGATATATTTCTCCCAGCAGGCTGAAGTTTGGTCAGGATTTTCCCTGATCACAAGGACCTGTGATGAGGTAATAGTCACGTGATCAGGTCAGCTGATGTGTACCTCACCTGAGGGTGTGGACTAGGCCTATTTAACAAGGAGCTGTTGTAGCATGTGGGTGTGGAAGGAAGGAGTTTGGCTGGAGACAGCCTGGAAGAGTGATTTCTGTTACAGTGTGTCAGTGCGCACCAGGAAGAAAGTTTCAGACCACCCGGGAATAGCACCTGGCGGTCCCTGCTGCAGCCGCTTAGTTAAGCCCGTCCCAACAAGGGTGAGTCTGGGACCAGTGGTTCTCCAATCTGGAGTATCTTATGTTCTGTTTTGATTTTTGTTATCTGGACTTTGAACCCGTCATTAAAACCACTGAACTTGGAACTGAAAGCCTGTGTGTTTGCCTCACATTATGATAGTTTCCATTCCAGCAGAATGAAGAGCTCTATTCCCAGATCACAACTGAAGAGACTTAACCACTTAACGACCGCCGATACGCCTTTTAACGGCGGTCATTAAGGGTACTTAAACCACAGCGCCGTTAATTAACGGCGCTGTGGAAAAAGTGAATAGCGCCCCCCAGAGGCGCATTTTCTCCGGGGTCTCGGCTACCGGGGGTAGCCGAGACCCCAGAGAACATGAATCGGTCGGTTTTTACCGACACCGATGTTGCGATCGCCGTTATTAACCCTATAACGGCGACCGCAAAAAAAAAAAAAGTTGTGCCATTTAATTTCTCTGTCCTCTGATGTCATCGGACATCAGAGGACAGAGAAAAAGGGTCCCCAGGACCCCCATGTGGCCCCCAATAAGATCCATGTGGCCCCCGGGCCCCCGGTGTCCCCCGGTGCCGGCGCCGTTAAGACAATGGCGGGTGCATGCCCAGTGCGCCCGCCGCTATGTGCCGCTGTGCTGGTGGGGGGATGGGCAAATATTCTCTGGGGTCTCGGCTACCTGGGGTAGCCGAGACCCCAGAGAACATGATCCGGGTCGGTATTCACCGATCCCGGTGTTGCGATCGCGGCTATGCAAGCATAGCCGCGATTGCAAAAAAAAAAAAAAAAAAAAAAGGATTTCTCTCCCCTCTGATGTGATCGCACATCAGAGGGGAGAAAATGAGGGTCCCCCGGTCCCCCGATCGCCCCCCCATATACTTACCGGTGTCCTCCGTCCTCCCGCAGGCCCCAGGATCCCGGCTTCTTCTCCCTGCAAAAAGAAAATGGCGGGCGCATGCACAGTGCGCCCGCCGATCTGCTTTGGCGGCAGATTCAAATTTTTTTTCATTCATTCTCATAAAAGTACATTTTGATCACTGTGATAAACTATCACAGTGATCAAAATAAAAAAAACAGTACATAACCCCCCCATTTATCACACCCTTAGTTAGGGACATATAATAAAAAGTAGAAATTATATTTATTTTCATTTTTCTGTTAGGGTTAGGGTTATAATTAGGGTTAGGGTTATAATTAGGGTTAAGGTTATAATTAGGGTTAGGGTTAGCATTAGGCTGGTTTCACACATCCGGTGTGCGCCTGACGGCGCCCCCGGCATTTAGCCGCAGCGCCGCATCAGAAAATCTGATGCGCCGCATGCGTTTTTTTTGCATTGACTTGCATTAGCGCCGGATGGCGCCGCATGTCAATGCGTTGCATGCGGTTTTGTCCGGATGCGGCGCAAATGTACATTGCGGCGGCCGGACAAAACGCTGCATGTAACGTTTTTTGTTTTTGCCGGATGGTTTCTGATGTCTCCGGGCATCAGAAACCATCCGGCAAAAAACCGCATGCGGCCGCCGGCGGCGCATCAGGTTTTCTGATGCGGCGCTGCGGCAAAATGCCGGGGGCGCCGACAGGCGCCCGCCGGAAGTGTGAAAGCAGCCTTAGGGTAAGGGTTATAATTAGCGTTAGGGTTAGGCTGGGTTCATACTGCGTTATGGCAGTCCGTTAGACGGACTGCGTTACACCGCGTTATAACGCGGTGTAACGCAGTCCGTTAACGCTGCCATTCACCCCCATTTGAGGGCGCATCGCGACGCATGCCGTAAAGCGGCATGCGTTTGCGACGTGCCATCATTCAGTGACGGAGCCTCGGACGCGGGCTGCAGCGTTTGGGCTCCGTCACCGCTAGCGCAGATGAATCATCTGCTGATTCCTCTGCGCTAGCGGGTATAGCATAATGCGATCGCGTTATGCTATACCATTACCAGCCCGTCAACGCTATGTGTTGAACGGGCTGGTAAAACGCAAAATGAACCTAGCCTTAGGGTTAGGGTTATAATTAGGGTTAGAATTAGGGTTAGGGTTACAATTAGGGTTAGGGTTATAATTAAGGTTATAATTAAGGTTAGGGTTACAATTAGGGTTGGAATTAGGGTTGGGATTTAGGTTAGGATTAGGGTTGGGATTAGGGTTAGAGGTGTGTTGAGATTAGGGTTGGAGCTAGAATTGAGGGATTTCCACTATTTAGGAACATCAGGGGGTCTCCAAACACGATGTGGCGTTCAAAAAGTCAAATGGCGCTCCCTCCCTTCCGAGCCCTGCCGTGCGCCCAAACAGTGGTTTACCCCAACATATGGGGTATCAGCGTACTCAGGACAAATTGCACACCAATTTTGGGGTTCTAATTTCTCCGATTACCCTTGGGAAAATAAAAAATAGCTGGCTAAAAAAATCATTTTTGAGAAAAAAAATGATTTTTCATTTTCACGGCTCTGCGTTTATAAATTTCTGTGAAGCACTAGGGGGTTCAAAGTGCTCACCACACATCTAGATAAGCTCCTTAAGGGGTCTAGTTTCCAAAATGGGGTCACTTGTGGGGGGTTTCCACTGTTTAGGCTCATCTGGGGCACTGCAAACGGAACATGACCCCCACCAACGTCTGCATTCCAAAACATTATTACTTCCTTTCCAAGCCCTGCTGTGCGCCAAAACAGTTCCCCCCCCCCACATATTTGGTATCAGCGTACTCAGGACAAATTGGACAACAACGTTTGGGGTCCAATTTCCTTGTGAAAAATCAAAAATTTGGGACTAAAAAATCATTTTTGTGGAAAATTGATTTTTTTTTTTCACACCCAGGCATTATAAACTTTTGTGAAACACTTGGAGGATCAAAGTGCTCACCACAGATCTAGATAAGTTCCTTATGGGTCTAGTTTCAAAAATGGGGTCACTTGTGGGGGTTTTCCACTGTTTAGGCTCATCTGGGGCACTGCAAACGGAACATGACCCCCACCAACGTCTGCATTCCAAAACGTTATTACTTCCTTTCCAAGCCCTGCTGTGCGCCAAAACAGTTTCCCCCCCCACATATTTGGTATCAGCGTACTCAGGACAAATTGGACAACAACTTTTGGGGTCCAATTTCCTTGTGAAAAATCAAAAATTTGGGACTAAAAAATCATTTTTGTGGAAAATTGTTTTTTTTTTTTTTTCACACCCAGGCATTATAAACTTTTGTGAAACACTTTGGGGTTCAAAGTGCTCACAGCGGATCTAGATAAGTTCCATAGGTGGTCTAGTTTCCAAAATGGTGTTACTTGTGGGGGGTTTCCACTGTTTAGACGCATCAGGGGCTCTCCAAACGCGACATGGTGTCCAATCTCAATTCCAGCCAATTTTGGTTTGAAAAAGTCAAACGGTGCTGCTTCCATTCCAAGCCCTGCCGTGCGCCCAAACAGTGGTCCCCCCCCATATATGGGGTATCAGCATACTCAGGACAAATTGTACAACAACTTTTGTTGTCCAATTTCTCCTGTTACCCTTGTGAAAATAAAAAATTGGGGACTAAACGATCAGGTTTGTGGAAAAAATATGATTTTTTATTTTCACGCCCGGGCGTTATAAACTTCTGTGAAGCACTTGGGGCTTCAAAGTGCTCACCACACATCTAGATAAGTTCCTTAGGGGGTCTAGTTTCCAAAATGGGGTCACTTGTGGGGGGTTTCCACTGTTTAGACACATCAGGGCCTCTACAAATGCGACATGGCGTCCAGCCAATTCCGCGTTGAAAAAGTCAAACGGAGCTCCTTCCCTTGCGACCTCTGCCGTGCTCCCAAAAAGTGGTTTACTCCAACATATGGGGTATCGGCATGCTCAGGACAAATTGCACAAAAACTTTTGGGGTCTTGTTACCCTTGGGAAAATAAAAATTGGGGTGAAAAGATCATTTTTGTGGAAAAAATATGATTTTTTATTTTCACGGCTCTACGTTATAAACTTGTGTGAATCACTTGGAGGTTCAAAGTGCTCACCACACATCTAGATAAGTTCCTTAGGGGGTCTAGTTTCCAAAATGGGGTCACTTGTTGGGGGTTTCCACTGTTTAGGCACATCAGGGGCTCTCTAAACGCGACATGGCATCCAGCCAATTCTGCGTTGAAAAAGTCAAACAGCGCTCCTTCCCTTGCGACCTCTGCCGTGCGCCCAAAAAGTGGTTTACCCCCACATATGGGGTATCAGCATGCTCAGGACAAATTGCACAAAAACTTTTACGGTCTTATTACCCTTGGGAAATTAAAAATTGGGGTGAAAAGATCATTTTTGTGGAAAAAAAAAATATTTTTTTTTCACGGCTCTAGGTTATAAACTTGTGTGAAGCACTTGGAGGTTCAAAGTGCTCACCACACATCTAGATAAGTTCCTTAGGGGGTCTAGTTTCCAAAATGGGGTCACTTGTTGGGGGTTTCCACTGTTTAGGCACATCAGGGGCTATCTAAACGCGACATGGCATTCAGCCAATTCTGCGTTGAAAAAGTCAAACGGCGCTCCTTCCCTTGCGACCTCTGCCACGCGCCCAAAAAGTGGTTTACCCCCACATATGGGGTATCGAAGTATTCAGAAGAAATTGCACAACAAATTTTGTGGTTCATTTTTTCTTTTAACACTTGTGAAAATAAAAAAACTTGGTTCCGAAGTAAAGCTTTTGCAAAAAAAGTTAAATGTCAATTTTTTCCTTCCACATTGCTTCAGCTTCTGTGAAGCACTTGAAGGGTTAATAAACTTCTTGAATGTGGTTTTGAGCACCTTGAGGGGTGCAGTTTTTAGAATGGTGTCACTTTTGGGTATTTTCTATCATATAGACCTCTCAAAGTGACTTCAAATGTGATGTGGTCCCTAAAAAAAAAATGGTGTTGTAAAAATGAGAAATCGCTGGTCAACTTTTAACCCTTATAACTTCGTAACAAAAAAAAATTTTGGTCCCAAAATTGTGCAGATGTAAAGTAGACATGTGGGAAATGTTATTTATTAAGAAATTTGTGTGACATATCTCTCTGATTTAAGGGCATAAAAATTTAAAGTTTGAAAATTGTTAAATTTTCAAAATTTTCGCCATATTTCCATTTTTTTCATAAATAAACACAAGTCATATCAAAGAAATTTTACCACTAACGTGAAGTACAATATGTCACGAAAAAACAATCTCAGAATCAGCGGGATTCGTTAAAGCGTTCCAGAGTTATAACCTCATAAAGTGACAGTGGTCAGAATTGTAAAAATTGGCCCGGTCATTAAGCTGCAAAATGGCTCTGTCCTTAAGGGGTTAATAGGATAGTGACTGATCCTATCACCCTTCATAACAGAACTTATAAAATGAAGTCTAAATTTCTAAAGAGGGGTTATCCCCCTAAAGTTTTACAAATTGATGGTCATACACCATGACCACATTCCTTCGAGGCCTCTCACTGTATTCCTTTTGTCCAACACTACCACCTTCTGCCTATATCATCCACAAAACCATAGGCAGACATTGGCACCTCTTACGAGCAGCCCATCCACAAGTTGACTCATTTAAATACCCGTTCCTCCCCTGTTTTAAAAGGGCGTGCAACATCTGGGACACTTTAATCAGAGCTGACACTGGCCCGTCCCAGACACCCATTACACGTTTCCTCAGCAACCCATGGAATCGCACATTTCCATGTTTGAACTGCAACCAGTGTAGTAATGTTTTGAGAGGTGATTCCATCCATCACCCTCACACAGGCAAAAGATATCCAATCCATGGATGCTTTACCTGTGATTCCACATTTGTTGTATACCTCATCAAATGTCCTTGCGGCCTGGCATATATAGGGGAGATAACTCAACGAATCAAAGACAGAGTGTCCAAACATAAATCTACCATTAGATGCCATAATTCTTTACTTCCCATACCACAACATTTCATTAACTCAGGACACAATATCAGCCAACTCAGATACAAGGTTATTGAACATGTCCCTCCGCCACAATGAGGAGGGGACAGAGTATCTCTATTGAAGAAGAGGGAAGCGTACTGGATCCACGTACTCCAGACCCTCACACAGATTGAGATGAGCACATGACTGTGATGATCCATTAGCTACCAGTCCCTCCTGTAGCCTCTTTAGACACATTACCTTAATCTTACTACTATAATTGTGTTTGGGCAGCAATTGTCCTAATTTTATAATTTTTATATTTCATCATTTGATTCTTACCCATAATTGTTGCTGATATTATTCTTACTGTATTCTTAAATGTAAGCTTTCTCAGCGCAATGTATATTGTCTATCATTTATTATGCCACTAATTGTCTTCCTCTACATTACAGAGCCGCCTATATTGATATGCTGCATCTTCTCTTACTGCATCTTCTCCATAAAGTTCTCACAGTCTGCGTTCTCATCACTTTTTGTCACCCATTCGTCTCAAGCTGTTATCCACCACCTATAGACAATTAGCTCCGTTCGGTCCCACCCACCACAAAGCTGTTTCTGAGCACTTCCACCAGATGGAACGCATGACATGCGTACTTCCGCCTTGTGAACCGCATATGTCACTTCCGGTTCCTGCCTACTCGCTCTCCACGCTGATTCCGACTCACATGCGGCCACCAATTAAAGCACGATGCCAGCTGTCCCTTCTCCAGCCCGACCAGCGGTGGATACTGCGTCCCTGGCCTGCCTTTTCTTCTCCCCACCGGGTAAGCTTCCTCTCCTTATGGTACCCATTTCAATCCGATGGATGTCTTCTGATATCTCTTCTATCTGATGCTTAGTGTCACCACCAATGTATATCTGATGTCTAGCATCGATTATTTCCACAGATCTCACTAATCTGGGTCTTTACCTTAACCTGGCATATATAACATACGGGTTATGTGATATCTCAGCAATTTTTTGCTCTAGTAGGTGACTAAGCAGAATGTTTCTTACTCTCAGTCAATTTGCTCACTACAGCTTGTCCAAAGTGGAAATATACATAAATCTCCCAGCTCTCACTAATTCTTTAGGTATGTACCGTTCACTTTGCTCTATGAAATATTAATCTGTTCCACCTTTTTTTCTTGATACTTGGCAATTATAGCGCCCCCATTCTCTAGACCCTTAGGTTCATACATCTTACTACAGCCCTATATGTTGCTCTATATGAAGTGCATTTTCCACATCCTCTATACGCAATGTGCAATCCATTAATAGTTCTCATTGTTCAGCTTAGCTACTGTGAATTTCAGCTCTGAACTGTTGCTCATCTTTAATTTATTTGTCTTACTTTTTTGTAGAAACTTACTCTGAAGTATTTTTTTTGCATTTGCCAAGTCCTTTTTGTATTCTATGCAGGGCCAATAACCTGTTGTATAGTTTGGTCGCAGAAGAAACTTGTGAGAGTAGATTATATGGGGTAATTCAGCTTTTATCATCACAGAACATGAGGTACATACATCAGCTTCTTAATACAGCATACCAGAAAGTCTGAAAGACCTTTTACCAGTGAGAAAGTGACACCAAAGTACAAGTACCGTATATACTCGAGTATAAGCCGACCCGAGTATAAGCCGACCCCCCTAATTTTGCCACAAAAAACTGGGAAAACTTACTGACTCGAGTATAAGCCTAGGGTGGAAAATGAGATTATGCCCTATATGCTGCCCCATTTATTATGCCCCCATAGATGCTCCATAGATTGTGCCCCCATAGATGATCCATAGATTGTGCCCCCATAGATGATCCATAGATTATGCCCCCATAGATGCTCCATAGACTGTGCCCCCATAGGTGCTCCATAGATTGTGCCCCATATATGATCCATAGATTGTGCCCCCATATATGATCCATAGATTGTGCCCCCATAGATTATTCCCCCATAGATGAACCATAGATTGTGCCCCATAGATGATCCATAGATTATGCCCCCATACATGCTCCATAGACTGTGCCCCCATAGGTGTTCCATAGATTGTGCCCCCATATATGATCCATAGATTGTGCCCCCATAGATGCTCCATAGATTGTGCCCCCATATATGATCCATAGATTGTGCCCCCATAGATTATTCCCCCATAGATGCTCCATAGATTGTGCCCCCATAGATTATGCCTCTATAGATGCTCCATAGATTATGCCCCCATAGATGCCCCATAGTATAGGCCTCATACGCTGCCGCAGCTGCTGCAACCGGAAAAAAAAAACAAAAAACATACTCACCTCTCGTCGCTGGGGCCAGGTGCCGGTGTCCTGAGCAGGCGGGACACCGGCGCGCTATGGGGGACAGGTGCCGGTGTCACAGCTCGCTCAGGGCCCGGCACCTGAGAGATTTACCTGTCACCGGGTTCACCGCTGCTCGCCGCTGTCATCCGGGTCCTCCAGCAGTGAATGATCAGGCAGAGGGCGCGGCGCGCAGTAACTACGTCATCTCGTCCTCTGCCTGAACATCGCAGCAAGAGGACCCGAGAACACAGCAGCGCAGCGGGGAACGGGACAGGTAAATATCGCTTATACTCACCCTCCCGCTGGCGCATCTCTCTCTGCAGCCCCTGCTCTTCTCCCACGGTCCCGGCACCAGTGTTCAGCGGTCACGTGTTACCGCTCATTAAAGTCATGAATATGTGCATATTCATGACTTTAATGAGCGGTACCACTGAGGACTGAACACAGGCGCCGGAGACCGTGGGAGAAGAGCAGGGGCTGCAGAGACTGCGCCGGCGGAGGGGTGAGTATATAGGACAGCTGCGCTCCCCCTCCCCCGCACCCCCTGGTATATGACTCGAATATAAGCCGATAGGGGGACTTTCAGCCCTAAAAAATGGGCTGAAAATCTCGGCTTATATTCGAGTATATACGGTATATGCATTACATTCAGCTAAGCATATAATAGTAACAACATAGCCATCTAATGCCAGAAAAGTGTAAACTCCTCCTGCACACGAATAAGTCTGTATCTGTTGCATATCTGCCAACAGAGACAAGGATCAGGAACCTGACACAGGGGAACCCACAGCAGAAGACTATTGTACTGAGTTTCGTCAGTGGTCTACTGAGGTCCTGTGGAATGACGCAAATCTCAGATGCCAATTCCTCAGGGGTCTTTCGAAGTCTCTAAAGGATGCTCCACCTGTTTATTTGGTGGAAGCCATGACTCAGGCTATCGGCATGGATCTGAGGATGCGGGAGAGACACAAGGTTTTACAAGAGATTTTATTTTGTCCAACTTGCCCGGTTTGTTTACCTGAGGTGGAACCTATGGAGGTTGGTGCTGGCAGCTCAAAGATTTATGAGAGGAGATGCCATCGGGAACTTGGATTTTGTCTCTATTGTGTCCAAGCTGGACATTTCTTAAAGGATTGCTTGGCACGACCTGCAGCAAATAAGCTGTCGGGAAACCCCTAAGTCTGACTGATTGTCAAGGAGGTCACGTAGACTTACAGGTACCCTTTCACTCCTCTGATAAAGTGTTGGTGAATGCTGAACTTTGTTTTCAACATCAGTGTGTGTTAAGATTTGCCTTTATTGACTGTGGATCTGCGGCTAATTTCATTGATTCGGGACTTGTTCTGAAGTTAGAATTAGAGACAGTTAAGCTTGAAAGCCCTATTGAAATTGTGGCCATTGATAGAACACTGTTGCTCAAAAGCCTGATTCATTTAGTTACTGTGGAGTTCACACTCAAGGTGGGGTCTCTTTATACGGAATTAATTTCCTGTTATGTTTTGGACAATTTACCTGCTGGAATTGTGTTGGGTATTCCTTGGTTGCGTATGCATAACCCGATTACTGCCTGGAATCTGAAAGATATTGTCAAATGGGGTCCTTATTGTTTTGAAAAATATCTTAAAACTGTGCATGTTTTCTCTATTAGTCTGGAAGGTCTACCCGAGTACCTGAAAGACTTTGGAGATGTTATTTTGGAAAAAGAGTCTGAGATCTTACCTCCTCACCGTCCCTATGACTGTGCTATTAATCTAATTCCTAATGACAAATTACCCAAGGCTGAGCAGTCAGCCATGAAAGTTTATATTAACGAAAGTTTATGAAAAGATCATATTAGTCCTTCCTCATCGCTGGTAGTCGCCGGATTCTTTTTTGTTAAAAAGAAAGATGGAGGTCTCCGTCCCTGCCTCAATTTCCAAGAATTAAACAAAATAACGTTTAAAAAGACTTACCTGCTTCCACTTATCCCAGAACTATATAATCAACTTTCCGGGGCCAAATGGTTTTCCAAACTGTATCTTAGAGGGGCATATAATCTGATATGAATTCATGAGGGTGAAGAGTGGAAGACAGCGTTTTTAACATCTCAAGGTCTCTTTGAAAATCTTGTCATGCCTTTTGGTCTAACTAATGTACCGCGGTTTTTCAGAATTTTATGAATGATATTTTCTCTGATTTTATTGGGAGATTTATTGTGATTTATTTAGACGATATTGTAATTTCCTTACCTGACCTGGATTCACATTATAAACATGTCCTTTTGTTTCTGCAAAGATTGAGAAATAATTGTTTGTTCGCTAAAATTTAAAAATGTACCTTTTCTGTTCAAGAAACACCATTCTTGGATTTGATTGTGTCAGCCTCCAGGTTTAACCCCTTAATGACCGCCGATACACCATTTAACGACAGTAGTTAATTGTACTTAAACCACAACGGTGCTGTGGAAAAAGTGTATAGCGCCCCCCAGAGTCGGATTTTCTCCGGGGTCTTGGCTGCCGGGGGTAGCTGAGACCCCAGAGAACATGACTCAGGTTGATTTTTACCGACCCCGGGAATGCGATCGCTGTTATTAACCATATAACGGAAACCGCAAAAAAAATCAGATGTGCCATTTAATTTCTCTCTCCTCTGATGTGATCGCACATCAGAGGAGAGAAAAATAGGGTCCCCGATCCCCATCTCATACCCCCGGAGGTTCTTGGGCCCTCTTGCCTCTTTCAGTGGGTGCCACCATCTTCTTCCGGTCAGAAAATGGCAGACGCATCTGCCGCCACCTGCCGGTGACGGGGCGATTTTGTCCGGGGTCTTGGCTGTCAGGGGTGGCCAAGACCCCAGAGAACATGATTTTGGTCGGTTTCTACTGACCCCGGGCTTGCGATCGCCGTTATTAACAATATAATGGCGGCGCAAAAAAAATCAGATGTGCCATCTAATTTCTCTCTCCTCTGATGTGATCGCACATCAGAGGAGAGAGAAATAGGGTCCCCGATCCCCCCCTGTACCTCCCAGTGCTCTTCGGGCCCTCCTGCATCCTCCGGTGGGTGCTGCCATCTTCTTCCGGTCAGAAAATGACGGGCGCATGCACAGTGCACCCGCCGCAATCTGCCGGTCGGCACCTGGCAACAAAAGGAAGATTTTTCGTATTGGTTCATATTGGTCACTGTGATAAATGCTATCACAGTGATCAAAATAAAAAAAAATTAAATAACCCCCCCCTTTATCACCCCCTTAGTTAGGGAAAAATAATAAAATAAAGAAAATATATTTATTTAAATTTTTTCATTAGTGTTAGGCTAAAGTGAGTTGGGCTAAAGTTTTAGGGTTAGGGTTACAGTGGGGCTAAAGTGAGTTGGGCTAAAGATTTTGGGTTAGGATTAGAGTTAGGCTAAAGTGAGTTGGGCTAAAGTGTTAGGGTTACGTTTAGGTTTAGGGTTAGAGTTAGGGTTAAGTGAGTTGGTCTAAATTTTTAGCGTTAGGGTTAGGGTTAAGCTAAAGTGATTTGGATTAAAGTTTTAGGGTTAGAGTTAGGCTAAAGTAGATTGGGGAAAAGTTTTAGAGTTAGGGTTAGGCTAAAGTGAGTTGGGCTAAAGTTTTAGGGTTAGGGTTAGACTAAAGTGAGTTGGGCTGTTGTGAATATGCTGGATGCGGCTTCTGAGCTGGGGCTCCCTCCGGTGGTTGCTGAGGGTAATGAACTGATTACTGAATGGCCTTCAGCTGGCGCTGAATGGTAGGAGTATAAGTGGCCTAAGTTCCCAGCAGCCTTGCCGTTATCAATTGTTCCTGCTGGTCTTGCTTGAAGCACTGCTAGGTTCCTGCTCTCCTTCAGATAAGTGTTTGCTGATTTTTTTTTCCCCTGTTTGATTTTCTTTGCTGGTTTGCTGCTTGCGTTTGTTACACCAGAGAACTGATTTAGGTGGTTGAGATCGTGTGATCTCAGGTTTTTTGGCAATCAGAAGTGTTGGTATATTTTAGGGTTTTTGTTGGATTGCAGTCAGAATTCTTTCCTGTACTTTTCTGTCTAGACAGATTGGGCCCCAGCGTTTGCTCATTCTATTTTCTGTCTGTGTCCGTGCTTTCTTCTTGTCTAACCACCATTACATGTTTGAGGGCTTCCTATTTTCTTTGGGGATCTGCTCCGGGGCAGATAGCTTTCATCTTTCTGCTTTTAGGTGTAGTTATCTCTCAGGCTGTGACGAGGCGTCTAGGATCAACGTAGGAACGCTCCACGGCTACCTCTACACTGTGTTCCAAATTATTATGCAAATAATATTTTCTCAGATTTTCCCAAATTACCTACAGTGCCTACAAGTAGTATTCAACCCCTGCAGATTTAGCTGGTTTGATAAGATGCAAATAAGTTAGAGCCTTCAAACTGCAAACGAGAGTAGGATTTATTAACAGAAGCATAAATCTTACAAACCAAAAAGTTATGTTGCTCAGTTGATTTTAATAAATTTTAAACATAAAAGTGTGGGTCAATTATTATACAACCCCTATGTTTAATATTTCGTGGAATAACCCTTGTTTGCAATTACAGCTAATAATCGTCTTTTATAAGACCTGATCAGGCCGGCACAGGTCTGTGGAGTTATCTTGGCCCACTCCTCCATGCTGATCTTCTCCAAGTTATCTAGGTTCTTTGGGTGTCTCATGTGGACTTTAATCTTGAGCTCCTTCACAAGTTTTCAATTGGGTTAAGGTCAGGAGACTGACTAGGCCACTCCAACACCTTGACTTTTTCCCTCTTGAACCAGGCCTTGGTTTTCTTGGCTGTGTGCTTTGGGTCATTGTCTTGTTGGAAGATGAAATTACGACCCATCTTAAGATCCTTGATGGAGGAGCGGAGGTTCTTGGCCAAAATCTCCAGGTAGGCCGTGCTATCCATCCTCCCATGGATGTGGACCAGATGGCCAGGCCCCTTGGCTGAGAAACAGCCCCACAGCATGATGCTGCCACCACCATGCTTGACTGTAGGGATGGTATTTTTGGGGTCGTATGCAGTGCCATCCAGTCTCCAAACGTCACGTGTGTGGTTGGCACCAAAGATCTCGATCTTGGTCTCATCAGACCATAGAACCTTGAACCAGTCTGTCTCAGAGTCCTCCAAGTGATCATGAGCAAACTGTAGACGAGCCTTGACATGACGCTTTGAAAGTAAAGGTACCTTACGGGCTCGCCTGGAACGGAGACCATTGCGGTGGAGTACGTTACTTATGGTATTGACTGAAACCAATGTCCCCACTGCCATGAGATCTTCCCGGAGCTCCTTCCTTGTTGTCCTTGGGTTAGCCTTGACTCTTCAGACAAGCCTGGCCTCGGCACGGGAGGAAACTTTCAAAGGCTGTCCAGGCCGTGGAAGGCTAACAGTAGTTCCATAAGCCTTCCACTTACGGATCATGCTCCCAACAGTGGAGACAGGTAGGCCCAACTCCTTGGAAAGGGTTTTGTACCCCTTGCCAGCCTTGTGACCCTCCACGATCTTGTCTCTGATGGCCTTGGAATGCTCCTTTGTCTTTCCCATGTTGACCATGTAAGAGTGCTTTCACAAGTTTGGGGAGGGTCCTAAATAGTCAGAAAAGGCTGGCAAAAGAGATCATTAATCCACACATGTGAAGCTCATTATTCTTGGTGCCTGAACTACTTCTTAATACTTTAGGGGGACCAAACAGAATTCTTGTGGTTTGAGGGTTGAATAATAAATGACACTCTGAATTAACTTTTAACGTTTTAAAAAAAAAAAAAAAAATTATCAAAAATTTTTTTGCTGCAGTGCATTTCCCACTTCCAGTCTGATCTACAGTACAAATGTCACAATTAGTGTTGAGCGATACTGCTCGATATCTAAAAATATCGTATCGAAATGGTATCGCCGATATCACTAAATATCGTCGATATCCGATTCCGATACCGGAAGTCCAATGTAAGTCTATGGGAACCAAATATCGACATTAAAAAAAAAACATTCTTGCCTTGTTGGTTAATTGTACATGAAGGAAAACAACAAAGACTAATGTAGAATGTATTGGGGAGGTTGAGGAGACAATAAAGGCATACATGTTTAACCCAATGCATTGGAATAGCATTAATATATTTTTTTTGGAAATACGTTTGGATTGACGAAGAAATTGACAATGTTGTTAACCTTTTTTCTATTTTGGCAAATATGTATGTTTCACAACTTCCATGCTCTTCACCTTTTTAACTTTTGCCAGTGCCACACTTTCTCCTTCATAATCTTCAGCAGCATCATCTTTCTCATCAAATTATTCTTCATCTTCACCTTCTTAATCTTCTTCTTAAACTTCTTGCTATTCATGTTTTTGTTTACATTACTCATATTGTTATTATTAAACTAATTAATCTTCTTCATATTCAAATTCTTCATCTTCTTCCTCTTCATCTTCTTCATCATATTCTTATTTGTGACAGAGATTCCTGTACTTGTAATCTGTAAAAGTATGAATTGTTCATCCTTCCGTTCTTGCTGTCACAAAAGATTTAAATTACAACAGTATTTGTCCATGTTCAGTTTAGCCTGCAGCAGCAGCAGGCATTTTCCAGGGGCACCACGAGGAGGAACGGACTCACCCCCATACACTGGTTAGTCTTCTTCTGCTTAGAATTTAGAGCATATATTTTGCTCTTCATTTTGGTCTTATACTTCATGTTCATCTGCTTTTTGATCTTTTGCTTATTGTTCTTCTGTCTCTTGTTCTGTATCTTGTAGTTTGTCTTAACCTTCTTTGTCCTGTTGGTGATCTTCTTCTGGGTAATCTTTTATTTTTTCTTTGTGATGGTGTTCAGGCTGGTTGGCTTCATGCTCTTCGTCCTTGTTGTCGTCATCTTCTTCTGGGTGGTCTTTAAGGTCGTCTAATTTCCGAGAAACAGCTGACGTTACTGGAACCCTGACGGGTATCAGATGGAGCAAGAGACAATGGAAGTAACGAGGACCAGCTGACTGTGCTGGACCCCGGACGGGTAGCAGAAGGAAAAGAGGCAATCTCACAACCGAGTACCAGCTGACGTATGGTGTCACGGTTGCTCATGCGGTGGTACCTGTGGCTTTAAGGGCTCTAATCCAAGGAACAGCAGACGTTGCTGGAACTGACGGATATCAGATGGAGCAAGGCCAAGGCATGTAGAGAACCACTGACGGTGCTGGACCCCGGACGGGTAGCAGAAGGAAAAGAGGCAATGTCACAACCGAGTACCAGCTGACGTTACTGTGACACGGTTACTAAGCAGGAGGTACCTGTGCTCCAAAGCACTACCAAGGACCAGCAGACGTTGCTGGAACTCGGATACGGAGATGGAGGCACCTAGGCCAAAGGCACTGGGGAGAACCACTTGACGGTACTGGACCCCGGACGGGTAGCAGAAGGAAAAGAGGCAATGTCACAACCGAGTACCAGCTGACGTTACTGTGACACGGTTACTAAGCAGGAGGTACCTGTGCTCCAAAGCACTACCAAGGACCAGCAGACTGTTGCTGGAACTCGGATACGGAGATGGAGGCACCTAGGCCAAAGGCACTGGGGAGAACCACTTGACGGTACTGGACCCCGGACGGGTAGAAGAACGCACCCATGAAAATGTAAGTTGACAGGACGCAAGCAGTCCGCAGTTACCGAATCACACAGTCCTATAGTGGGTGCTTATCCTATTGTCACAATGGAAACCGCCTTTATTTACATATCCCACAGCACACATAGGAATCACCTAAACTGCAGGCACCATAGAGTCGGCTAACCCGAATGCAACACGACAGCACAACTTATTGGAGGATAATTGACGTTCACACTGCCAGGAAACAGCTGTCGTGCTGTAACCAGGCTGGCCAGGAGTCAGTACCCCTGCCAATTACTTACGAGCAACAAATGGCGTTGTTGTAGCCCAGGGAGTAGAGTTCAGGTGGTAGAAAGATGAACATAACAGGAGACATGGAAAACGTTGCCAAACAGTTATTTAATCTGAAAACGGACAGGCAAATTCAGGTGAGATCCATGCCTTGTTCATTTTCAGAAAAGTAAGCCGGTCTACATTCTCTGAGGATAGTCGCATGCGACAGTCTGTTACTACACCACCTGCAGCACTAAAGACACGCTCAGATAATACACTGGCAGCAGGGCAAGCCAGCACCTCCAATGCATACTGGCTAAGCCTGGCCATGTATCCAACTTAGAGACCCAAAATTTGAAAGGGGAAGAGGCATCTGGGAGTACACTTAGAGGGAAAGCCAAGTAGTCTGTCACCATCTTACGGAAACGTTTCTTCCTGGTGACTGGAGCCGTCTCGGATGGTGTAGACCTTGCTGGCGCTGTCACAAAACTTTGCCACATTTGTAACATACAGCTCTTGCCCTGTGCAGAGGCGCTGCTTCTGCTCCCTCTTGTTGTAGAGGTGTCTACACTGCCTCGACGCACAGACTGCTTTGTAAAGCAGTAGCAGCAGCAGCAGCTCTCTCGGCTGGAATGTACAACAGTATGGATTGCACCAGTGTGTCTTGGTACTCCTGCATTTACGGTCCCGGTTCACCGGTGTGATGAGGTTTGTAAGTTGTCCCGGTAGCGAGGGTCTAGGAGGGTGTACACCCAATAATCTGACGTGCTGAGAATGTGGGCGATGCGGCGGTCGTTTCTCAGGCACTGAAGCATGAAATCAACCATGTGCTGCAGACTCCCAACTGGCCAACAAAGGCTGTCCTCTGGAAGAGGCGTCATCTCTGTCTCCTCTGCATCACCCCACCCTCGCTCTACATACTGACTACAGCGTTGTGTACCTCCCTCTGTAGGGATTTCTTCCTCCTCCATTGACTCCTCCTCCTCCTCATCCTCCTCACAAAGTGAGCCCTGCCCAGCCCTTTGTGACGAACCACGTTGCGCTGACTGTCCTGAAGGTAATTGAATTTGTGACTCCTCATCCTCCACCTCTTCCAAAACCTCTTCCTTTAGTGCTTTCAGTGATTTCTGAAGCAGGCAGATAAGGGGGACAGTCATGCTGACTAGTGCATCATCTGCACTCGCCATCCGCGTTGAGACATCAAACGCACGCAAAACGTCGCAGATGTCCTTCATAGAGGCCCACTCAGTAGTGGTGAAGTGTGAACGGCGCAAATTGCGAGTTGATTGCGCCTGTTGCAGCTGATACTCCATTACTGCTGGCTGCTGCTCACACAACCGCTCCAACATATGTAACGTGGAATTCCACCTGGTGGGTACGTCACATATGATGCGATGTTCAGGAAGGTGAAATCTGACTTGCAGAGCTGCAATGCGCGATCTGGCCATGCTGGAACGTCGCAAGTGAGCGCACTCTAGGCGGACCTTGTGCAGCAGTGCATCAAGATCCGGATAGTCCCTCAAAAAACTCTGCACGACCAAGTTGAGCACATGTGCCAGACATGGTATGTGAGTGAGGTTGCCAAGGCCCAGAGCTGCCACCAGATTTCGGCCATTGTCACACACTACCAAGCCTGGCTGGAGATTAGCTGACAAAAACCACACGTCGCTCTCCTGCTTGATGGCATCCCAGAGCTCCTGCGCTGTGTGGCTTCGATTCCCCATGGGAATTAATTTCAGTACGGCCTGTTGACGTTTGGCCACGGCTGTGCTCATATCGGTCGCAACAGGTAAGCGTTCACGGGTCCATGTGGAGGTATACCGTGACGGCTCGTGCAGCGATGATTCTGAGGAACTGGAGTAGGAGGAGGAATCAATGTGCACAGACTGGATTCCTGCAATCCTTGGAGTTGGCAGAACACGTACAGCGCCACTGGCAAGATCTGTACCCGGCTCCACAACATTGACCCAATGGGCAGTGAGGGAAAGGTATCGTCCCTGGCCATGGGTACTGGTCCACGCATCGGTGGTCAGGTGGACCCTGCTACTGACGGCGTTTAGTAGCGCATGTTTAATGTTTCCCTCGACATGTTTTTGCAGAGCAGGGACAGCTTGCCTGCTGAAATAAAATCGGCTTGGCACATTATATTGTGGGACTGCCAATGCCATAAAGTTCCTGAAACTGTCAGTCTCCACCAGCCTGAATGACAGCATTTCAAGGGACAGGAGTTTTGCAAGGCCAGCATTCAGAGCCTGTGCTCGTGGATGGTTTGCCGAGTATGGCCGTCTTTTATCCCATGCCTGTGTTACCGATGGCTGTTTTTTGTTCTGGGAGTGTGACGATGACTGTGAACTTGCTGCAGTGGGTGGAATAACAGTTTGTCTATGGACAACAGTGACCGAGGTTCTTCCATGGAGATCCTGTGAGGAAGCCGAACCAGGTGTGTGAGAGTTGGAGGTAGAGGCTCGAACATGACCTAAAGATGTAGGTGCTGCTGTAGGTTGGCCTACATCTCCAGTGTGTCTTTGGAACTCAGCTACGTGCTTTGTCCGTACATGTTTCCACATATTTGTGGTATTCAGGTTCCTGATATTTTTACCTCTTTTAACTTTTTGCTTACACAGCTTGCATTGAACATTGCAAATATCATCTACAAGTCTGTCAAAAAAGGGACCACGCAGTGCAAGTCATGGGAGCGCCAATTTTGACAGTTCTAAGAGAACTGCTCCCAACAGGTGCCAAACTGGAGGCTACAGGCAAGCGAGTCTGCAGCCTACCTCTCCCTCCTCTTTGTACCGTTGGGACAATCTCTTCCTCAGAGCTGCTCCCACCACCTTCCTGTTGCTCACGCCATGTTGGGTCTCGGACTTCATCATCTCCACTACCCTCTTCCAACACCTGCTGCTGTTGGATGGTCTGGGCAGCACCATGCTCCACAAAACCTGGCACCTGAGTCTCATCATCATCATAAGATGCGTTCTGCGGTGTGCTGTCCATCGGCACTGGCTCACCCGCCTCTTCAGATTGAGAGAGACACAGCTGTTGCGCATCACTGCATACTCCCTCTTCTTCAAATTGCAGAATGCTGCTTGCCTGTGCCCGTGTTTGTGAGCCAACAGATTCTGAGAACAGAAGCAGAGACTCAGCTGGCTCCTGTACAGAACTCTCTGACTGCCTGGGCAATTTGACAGGCGGTGAACAGACAGATGGTTGCTCAACAGTGTTGTGTTAATGAGAGGAGGTGGAAGGAATTGAAGTCGATGCATTGGCTGCCATCCAACCAACAACGGCTTCAATTTGTTCTTCCAGCAGCAGGGGGGCACGCCGAGCTCCTACCAAAGTGCGCATAAAGGAACGCTCATGGGTAAAACTGGTGGATGCTGCGTCACTGAGGGCGGCAGCAGCCACAGAATCCCCACGTCCTCTCCCTGCTGAAACTCCACGGCCACGACCACGTGCCTTACTCACTGACTTCTTCATCTTGGTAGATTGATAAAGAAAGTCAGAAAAGTTATAACTTATAAGGCCTAAGTGTGGTTATTACGCAGAGACTGAAGTGAACACTGAAACACAACTGTTCACAATCTGTGAAAGGCTACTCCTTTGTCTACTTCTATAGTGTTTGCAACCAATGTATTGTATACGGATGGAAGCGCGTCACACTAATAGATTATATTTTAAATGGAATGGAGCAGAACCAATTGGAGATAAATGAAAAGGATGAGGCACTGAGACACGCTCAGCAGAGTACAAGCAGCAGTGCTTGAACAAGTAACTGGAGCGTGATGTGCACTCAAAAATAAAAAACACAGACTGAAGTGAACACTGAAACACAACTGTTCACAATCTGTGAAAGGCTACTCCTTTGTCTACTTCTATAGTGTTTGCAACCAATGTATTGGATACGGATGGAAGCGCGTCACACTAATAGTTAAATTGCATGGAGCTGCAAGAATTACACTGAAGGAAAAAAAAAAGAGTCTGTGAGTGACATGTGCAGATGCCTACAGACAGCGTTTCATGCAGAGCAAACTGCAGCGTCACCTGCACTCACACACACCTTGCAGAGCTGTTAAAACAACACTGCAGGCAAAAGGAAGCTTTACACAGCGGTTGGTGCTAGCCTGCCTACAGCACAGTACACTAAATCGCAATCTCTAACTGTCCCTCAGAGTCAGCACAGCAGCGTTCTGTCCCTTACTGAATTCACAGCACAGTGACGCTAAAATGGCGGCGGCGCCTTTTATAGTGCATTCTGACATCATTTCAGCATCCAATCACAGCCATGCCATTAGTTAACATGACCGCAGCAATACAGGATGTGCCCACACTTCTTAGGATTCCTCATTGGCTGACTAAAATCACATTGCCTTTCAAAGAATTATGGGAACTTCCGATTCCGGTATTCGATAAGACGAAAATATCGAAACGAATTATCGAAAGGCCGATAGAGCTAATATCGGCCGATACCCGATATTTGCAGTATCGTATCGCTCAACACTAGTCACAATGCCAAGTTAATTCCGCATGTGTCAACCAGCTAAATCTGCAGGGGGTTGAATACTACTTGTAGGCACTGTATATGAATTTGCAGTCATTGTAATTTTCCAGTCAAATAACTATTAGAGTACAATTGAAAGGTTTTTGTACAAACTGCCTGTGATAACAGTATATTTAAAAAAAAATAAAACACTCAAACTGCACTCAAAATTCATGTTCCAAATTATTATGCACAGCAGAGTTTTCAACCTTTTCATTTTAATAAAGAATAAAAAATGGTCATTTTTGAAATTATAAGCATTAGCAGGTTCTTACAAACTGAAATCAAACAGTTTTCAACTCAAAACTTCATTCTAGGTGATGTTACATTTGCACATAGGACCCCTTGTTCAAAAGGAGCTTCTGAACTCTCTCGTCCATTGAATTTGTCAGGTTTTGGATGGTTTCTGCTTCAATTGTTTTGCAGGAGGACAGAATACCCTCCCAGAGCTGTTGCTTAGATGTAAACAGCCTCCCGCCATCATATACACTCCTTTTGATGATGCTCCAGAGGTTCTCAATGGGGTTGAGGTCAGGGGAGCATGGTGGCCACACCATAAGTTTGTCCCCTTTTATGCCCATAGCAGCCAGAGATGCAGATGTGTTATGTGCAGCATGAGACAGTGCATTATCATGCATGAAAATGATCTTGCTGCAGAATGCACAGTTCTTCTTCTTGAACCATGGCAGGAAGTGCTGTTTGAGAAACTCAACATACACTATCGAGTTCATCTTTACCCCTTCAGGGATCCTAAAGGGGCCGACAATCTCTCTCCCCATGATTCCAGCCCAAAACATTACTCCACCTCCTCCTTGTTGGCACCGTAGCTGTGTTTGCATGGGGTGTCCATCAACCAGCCATCCTCCACTCCATCCATCTGGACCATCGAGCGTTGCACGGCACTCATCGGTGAACAAAACAGTTTTGAAGTCAGTCTTCATGTATTGTTTGGCCCACTGGAGCCGTTTCTGCTTGTGTGCAGTGGATAGAGGAGGTCGATAGGATGGCTTACGCACAGCTGCAAACCTCTGAAGGACCCTGCATCTTGTTTTTCGGGGGACATTGGAGGCACCAGCAGCTTCAAAAACTTGTCTGCTGCTATGACAAGGCTTTTTTGCCGCTGCTCTTTTAACCTGACGTAATTGCCTGTAGGAAAGAGACCTCAATTTTCTCTTATTAGCACGCACACATGTGTACTGTGAATCAGCTACATACTTCTTGATTGTGCGATGATCACGATGAAGTGACTTGGCAATGTTGATTGTAGTCATGCCTTGAGCTAAACACTCCACAATTTGTTGCTTCTCAGCAGCCGACACATCCTTTTTCTTTCCCATTTTGGCAGAAAATGTAGGCTGCTTAATAGTGTGGTTAGTTCAGGCCTTCTTAAGTAGTCTTGCCTTTCATTGGACACAGCTGCAAAACTAATTAGCACAGGTGTCTACAATTGCTTACAGTGATATAAAGAGCCCTGCCACACATCACCATCAATGAGTTTAACTGACAAACAAAAAAATTCTTACCTTATCACTCCTAAACAATTTTTGCATAATAATTTGGAACACAGTGTAGTTGTGTGGTTAGTTCAGGGTACTGCAATCCAATAGGTTCCAGCCTCTCTGGTGTATTACCGTTTTTGCTATTTCTCCTCAGTTACCGTAACATAACATTGGGCTAAAGTTTAAGGGTTAGGGTTTGGGTTAGGGTTGGGATTATGATTGGGATTAGGGTTAGGGTTGTGATTAGAATTAGGGGTGTGTTGGGGTTAGGTTTGTGGTTAGGGTTTTGGTTAGGGTAGGGGTTAGTGTTAGTGTTGTGGTTAGGGTTAGGGTTGTGATTAGGTTTATGGTTAGGGTTGGGATTAGGGTTAGGGGTGTGTTGGGGTTAGGGTTGTATTTAGGGTTGGGATTACGGTTAGGGGTGCATTGGGGTTACGATTGGGATTAGGGTTATGGTTAGGATTGGGATTAGGGTGGTAGGGGTTTGTTGGGGTTAGGGTTGAAATTAGGGTTAGGGGTGTGTTGGAGTTAGAGTTGTGATTAGGGTTATGGTTAGGGTTGGGACTAGTGTTAGGGGAGTGTTAGGGTTAGGGTTGGAGTTTCCACTATTTTGTTACATCAGGGGCTCTCCAAACGTGACATGGTGTCCGATCTCAGTTCCAGCCAATTCTGCTTTGAAAAAGTCAAACGGCACTCCTTCCCTTCCGAGCTCTGCCGTGCACCCAAACATAGGTTTACCTTCACATATGGAGTATCAGCAAATTGCACAACATCTTTTGGGGTCCAATTCCTCTTCCTACCCTTGGTAAAATAAAAAATTGGGGGTGAAAAATCATTTTTTGTGAAAAAATATGATTTTTCATTTTTACGGCACTACATTACAAACTTCTGAAAAGAACTTGGGGGGGTTCAAAGTTTGAAAAATGCGAAATTTTAAAAAATTTTGCCATATATCTGTTTTTTCATAAACACAAGTCATATCGAAGAAATTTTACCATTTTCATGAAGTACATGTCACGAAAAAACTTTCTCAGAATCAGCAGGATCAGTTGAAGTGTTCCAGAGATATAGCCTCATAAAATGACAGTGGTCAGAATTGTAAAAATTGGCCTGGTCATTAAGCTGCAAAATGGCTCTGTCACTAAGGGGTTAAGATGGATCCTGGGAAAGTTCAGGCCATCATTGATTGGGTTCAACCCAGCGACCTCAAGGCTCTGCAGCGCTTTTTAAGGTTTGCAAATTATTACAGAAAATTTATTAGAGAGTTTTCTCAGATCATCAAGCCTCTTATGGACCTCACTCGTAAAGGGGCGGAGCTAATGGTTTGGTCACCAGAAGCTGTTGCGGCTTTTGAAAATTTGAAGAAATGTTTTATGTCCGCTCCTGTTCTTGTTCAACCAGACCTCCAGAGGCCGTTCATTGTGGAGGTAGATGCTTCTGAGGTTGGGGTGGGGGCTGTATTGTCTCAACTTCCTGAGACTTTAACTAGCCTGCAACCATGTGCCTTCTTCTCTAAAAAATTTTCTCCTGCTGAAAAAAACTATGATATGGTTAATCGAGAGTTACTGGTTGTCATGTTGGCTTTTGAAGAATGGAGGCATTTTTTGGAAGGAGTCGTTCATCCAGTCGACGGATCACAAAAATCTAGATTATATTGAATCTGCCAAGTGGTTGACACCTATACAAACCCGATGTTGTTTATTTTTTTCATGATTTAATTTTTCTATTACATTCAGACCAGGGTCATGAACATGAGGGCGGATGCCCTGTCTCGCAATCTTGATTCTGTGTCTCCACCAGAGCCTCCGTCCTCCATTCTTCCTCAGGGTATTGTTGTGGCCATGGTTTACTCTGAGTTGGAAGCTGAAATCCATACTGCTCTGTCCTTGGCTCCTTCCAATACACCTGAATGCAAGCTGATTGTCCCTGTGTATCTCAGATTATGCCTTTTGCAAGAATTCCATGATTCTGTGTTGAGTGGTCATCCTGGGGTCATTGCCACCCAGAAGGCAGTTGCTAGACATGAGGATGCATAAGGATTTTAGAGATTTTGTGTCAGCTTGTGAAACTTGCGCACACGCCAAGGTACAGCACTGCCAGCCGGCCAAGAAATTGGCTCCTTTTCCAATTCCAGAAAGACCATGGACTCATTTGTCATTGGATTTCATTTCAGATTTACCGCTGTCTGAGTGATGACTGCTATTTGGGTGGTGGTCGATCGCTTCAGCAAACAAGCTCACTTTGTCCCATTATCTGGGTTACCCAATGCTGAAACTCTCTCCAAACTGTTTATTATTCATGTGGTACGGTTGCATAGGATTCCTCTAAATATTGTATTTGATAGGGATGTACAATTCGTCTCTAGATTTTGGAGGGCTTTCTGCAGAAAATTGGCAATTGATTTTTCCTTTTCTTCTGCTTATCTCCCTGAAACTAACGGTCAGAGAGGACAAATCAATCTTTGAAGCAAATTTTAAGATGTTATTGTCGCCGATCAGCAGGAGAATTGGTCATCATTTCTTCCTCTGGCTGAGTTTGCCTTTAACAGTTAGGTTAATCAATCCACGGGGACCTTGTTGCTTTTCTGTAATTATGGGTTTCATCCTCATTTTGGTGAGTTCTCAATGATAAGTTCTGGGTGTCCTGGGATGGATGTCACCATTCAAGAGCTGGGGGATGTCTGGAGGTAGGTTAAAAAGAACATTGCGGTAGCTTAGCACCGGCAGAAGTGGAAGGCCGATAGGAGGCGCTTGTCAGGGACCGCCTTCAAAATGGGAGATAAGGTATGGCTATCCTCTAAAAATATTAGATTGAAGATACCCTCGCTGAAGTTGGGTCCTAGATTCATTAGTCCGTATGAAATTCTGGAGGTGGTCAATCCAGTTGCCTTCCAAATAAAACTACCTCGATTTTCCGTATTCCTAATGTGTTCCACAAGTCATTGTTGAAGGAGTTTATTCCCCTGATATGTCTTCCTCGCCCCATCTCCTCCGGTGTCTATTGAGGGAAGCTTGGAATATGAGGTACAAAGGTTAATTGATTCCTGAATGGTCCGGAATTCCCTTCAATATCTGGTACTTTGGAAAGAGTATGGACCTGAGGAATGGTCATTGGTCCCAGCTCATTCTGTAAGGGCTGATCGGTTGGTCCGGGCCTTTCATCGGAGGTTTCCTGGGAAACCTGGGGTCTGGTGTCCCTCCTTTGAAGAGGGGATACTGTTATGATCTCCACACTGTTCTTGTCTGCTATCTTATTATTGTGTGGAGGTTGTCAGTCTGTTCTGGTTGTGCTGAGTCTATGCTGCAATCATCTGTATTCACTTCCCTTGATTAGTCCTCTACTTAAGCATGCTAGCTCCTCCATCCAGTGTCAATCATACACTTGCTGCTGCCTGTGTAAGACTGATCTCTCTGTGCTCTGTACCTGACCCAGCCTGACTTTATTACCTTTCCGGACTTAGACTCTTTGCCTGTGACCTGACTTGTCTTGAGCTTGCTCCGTGTAAACTGTCTTGTCTTTCTGGTTTTCTTGACCTCGACTCGTGTATTGGATTTTGTCCATGACTGCCGCTTGCTGTACTGCGCTATTTCCTGGACCTGACCCGGATCGTTTTGCCTCCCTTTACTTATTCAGTAAGTACAGTAGTGTATATTACTATCTGTTATTGTAGTCTATCTCTCCACTTCTGGGACTAATTGTTATTATAGTGACTCACATCACATTTACATTGAATGTATTTTTTTTAATACTTAATAATGTATTTTTTGAATTTTTCATATCGTATACATTAAATAAAAATATGTAAACTCGTCTGAAATCCCTAAACACTCAAATTAAGGAGTAATGAAGGGTAATCAGAGAAAGCACAGCCAACACAAAATTCAACAAATCAATAACCAATCTTTATTGTAATCATGATATATACAAATAAACTAATAAAAGGATGCTCAAATGCGAGGGATGGACTAGCTAAGATGCCCCTTGAGAAAGTGTTGACAAAACGCGCGTTGGGGTGGAGGGACACGGCTTGGACTCCGCATCATTTTGTAAGTTGCCTACTTAGGGCATTATGCCTATGTTCACTATTATACAGCAGCTAAAAATATCTGAGCTAATCATTCACAGTATACTTTAATCGTGGGTGCCATTACTATGAGCTTATACTTGTAATAGGATATATGTCTATATAGCTCCTTTCTTTTGCCTTCCCATTCGGGTTTGGCTTACCTAATTTGTGGTTGATTTATGCACTGGCACTTTATAATAGAAGCTTTTTTGATATTAGACTTTATCTAAACCAATATTGACTGTTATTAATTAAGCTGCTTTTTAGACAATTGATGTTTAACAGAGTCCTTAGCTAGTCTGTCCCTCGCATTTGAGGCATCCTTTTATTAGTTTATTTGTATATATCATGATTACAATAAAGATTGGTTATTGATTTGTTGAATTTTTTGTTGGTTGTGGTTTCTCTGATTACCCTTCATAACTACTTAATTTGAGTGTTTAGGTATTTCAGACGGGTTTACGTATATTGTTTTGCACCATATTATTGGATATTTAAAGGATGCCGGCACCATCTTGTGCACATTGCAGCCGGAAACAGCGTAGAGAGAGCTTTGAGCTCTCTCTTTAGTTTGAGCATAGGGAAAGTGAAAGTAGTGTAGGGAGAGTGATAGGAATTTATACAGAGCTTTTATTCATTCCAAAAAGCTCTTTCAAGAGCTGAAGTGGGTCAAGATTACTTGTTTTTGTTTGTTAGGTGGGGATTTAATAGTGAGAGATTTAATAGGAGGGAGAGAGAGTGTAGATGAAAGGCAGGCACTTGGGTGTTCTGATCATTGCAATTACATTCTGCAGCTTTCTGCTATTTTTCACATAAAATACCTAATATTTGTCTTGCAGTTGTGTGACTGGCGCAATACGGGCACAGATAATCGTACGTGACAATTTATCAGGGGCAATAATCTGCATTACTCCGCATTTGCAGTGTTATAGCAAGCCTATTTAAAAAATCTTAGTTTTCCATTGTTCTAAAAATAGCATATCTTTATCTACCAGTTGTGCGACTGGTGCAATACGGGTACAGATAATCGTATGTGACAATTTAGCAGGGGCAATAATCTTCATTACTCCGCATTTGCAGTGTGTCAGCAAACCGATTTAAAAAAAAATCATAATTTTCTATTGTTCTAAAACATAGTGTTCTTTATCTACCAGTTGTGCGACTGGCGCAATATGGGTAGAGATAATCGTACTTGACAATTTATAAGGGGCAATAATCTTCATTACTCCGCATTTGGAGTGTGTCAGCAAGACAATCTCCAAAAAAATAGCCACACATTGCTGAATATGGTGAATTTGTACATAAGACCTTTGTAAGGGTACTTGTGAAAAATAAAGCCAGTATTTTTTGGTTTCATAAGCATAATGCATTCAAGATACAAAAGGGTGATGTTAAGGGACATGGATGTGATTGTGCTAACCCAGGCCGTGTGACAGATCCGAAGATGACTGTATCTCGTTCTAGTTTCCTGTCAAAATTTGGTCAGTGCTCTACACCACTAACGAACCCAGACAAGTGCGAGGATGTTGTGGCTTGGATGGCAGACAAAGGCTCCAGTGTGTTGACAAGCAGCACCATGAAGTCTTCCAAACGGTCAAGTCTTAGTAGCCCAGAGACTGGGCCTCTGAATTCTCAACCTGGTCCTTCTTCTTCCCACATCAAGAGTCCCAGGAGACATATGACCCAAATGCTGGCCACTCTGAGGAACTGTTTACCTTCCCTTGTAATTTGTCAGGCCTCTCGACGTGTACCATTAAAGAGGGTCATGAGAAGGTGGAGTGCAGTGATGCCGAAACATTTGAGCACCCACAGCCAGGAGAAAGGCACATTGGGGAAGGTCAATTGATGTCTGAAGAGGTGGAAGATAATCATGAGGCACAGTTGCCATCAGGTCAGCCTCAAATCACAGCTCAGAAGGAGGCTCAGATTGAGAAATTGGAAGATGACGTGGTCGATGATGAGGTCACTGATCCAAAAAGGCACGGTGGCACGCCTAGCAAGCACAGCAGTACTGAGAGGGATGGATACATAGCAAAAAAACAGGCAAGAAGAGGTAGTGGTTTGCTCAGAGGTAGAACTCGATCAAGTGTTCCACAGAGCCCCTCCCCCATCGGCTAGATAACAGGCCAAGGGTGCATTGTTCCCCTCTTTGGCAGTTATTTTCTGAAAGTCCTTCAGATAAAATAACTGTAATTTGCAGCATCTGCCAAACCAAACCAAGCTATGAAGAGGCAAGAAAACTGCCAACCTGACCACCAGCATGCAAAATCACATGGCAGCCAAGCACCCAGAAGGTGGGTGGAACGCCTGGGTACCAAATCTGTGTCTGAGGGTCAAACCACTGCCCCTTCCCCTGTGTTACGGTCTTCCCAATCTGATGACCATGAAGCAGGTGCTGATGCCTCCTGCTCACAACCAGCAGTTACACACACACAACAGTCAGCAACCACGTCCACTTTGTTGTCCCATTACAGTGTTCAGTTGTCCCTGCCCCAGACATTTACTAGAAAGTAGAAATATCCATCCACTCACTCACAGACAAAACACTAAACACCCACATTTCCAGATTGCTAGCCCTGGAAATGTTGCTGTTTCGACTTGTGAGAACTGAGTCTTTCTGTGACCTCTTGGTGGTGGCAGCCCCACGATACTTGCTTCCCAGCCGCCATTTTTCCTGGTGTGCCGTCCCTGTGTTACATAAGCACGTGTTACACAATATCAGCCTTGCTCTGGCTAACGAAGTCACAGGGAAGGTCCACCTAACCACAGACACGTGGCAAGTTCTTGCGGATAAGGATGCTACATTTCCCTTATGACACACTTGGTTAACCTGGTGGAGTCTGGGATAGAGTCAGACCATGGGACATCACACATCTTACCCACACCAAGAATAGCGGGCCCACCTTCCATCAGGGTTTCAGTCTCTCCTCCTCCTCATCCTATGCGGAATTAACCTCCCCATCACTCCCCATCTTACCCGCACCAAGAATTGCGGGACCAACTTTCATCAGGGTTTCAGTCTCTCCTCCTCCTCCTCATCCTCAGTGGAATTAGCCTCCCCATCACTGCTCAGCTGGGAAATCTGCAGCACTGCCTTGGCAAAGCAGCAGCATGCTCTGCTGAAGCTCATCTGTTTAAGATTATAAAGCTCAAAAGGCAGCCAAGCTATGGATAGGGATAAAAGAACAGACCGATCAGTGGATCTCCCCGCTGAACCTCCAACAAGGTCTGGTTGTGTGCTATATTGAGCGTAACTTGGTGGCGGCTTTAAAGTGCGTCGGTTTTTAAAAACATACCCTGACTTGCCTGACCTACTTTCTAAGCTACACCATCTCAGGCTTTTGCTGGTCTAGCTTTGCTGCAGCAGCGCTTTAATTTGCCTCATCACCGACTGATTTGTGACCTGCCCACATGCTGGAATTCGACCTTCCATATGTTGGCAAGGCTTAGTCAGCAGCAGAGGGCAATCTCTGAATTCCAGCTTCTCAATGCCCATCAGAGTAACACTCAGCCCCCACACATAACAACTGCTGAGTGGGTGTGGATCACTTACCTATAAAAGGTTCTTTAAAACTTTGAGTACTGTACCAAGATGGTGAGCGCTGATGGTGCTATTATCAGTGTAACCATCCCACTGCTCTGTGTATTAAAACAATCGCTGCAGAATCAGAAAGTGGAAGCTTTGAATGCTAAGCAGTTGGCTATGGAGCAAGATTATACAGTGGCTGATACCACACAGCCCAGCCTCACACAGTGTTCTCAGGCCACATTGGGTAATGACGAGGAATAGGAGGAGGAGGAACAGGATTTTTTGCTCTGCGCTACAGAGGGGACTCCCAATCCCAGCTTCATGCCTGTCCAGCATGGATGGCCTGAAGAGGAGGAGGAGGAAGATGCTGTGCATCATGAGGAGGAGAGGATGGTTTATGTTGTTCCTGGTGAGGACACTGAACGTGTGACTCTTTGTAGTCTGCCACACATGGCAGAGTTCATTTCCAGATGCCTTTCCCAAGACCCTAGCGTTAAAGACATTTTGTCCATCATAAAATATTGGCTGTGCACCTTTCTTGACCCACGGTACAAGGAGAAACTTGCTTCTCTAATGTCGGAGGCAGACGTGCCATTTTCAGTGCATGCATTCCAGAGGGCCGTTGTGGAAGACTTGCTCAAAAGATTACTGTCAGACAATGTTGGTGGCAGAGGTACCAGCTCTTTTCGCCCACAAGGATTACAGGGGAGGACCACAACCACCAGGTGCAACTAGGGGGGGGGAATGTCCACCAACTGGGCCATTTTCATTAGACCGTCACATCAGCAAGGACTATCTGTGGGTGTAACTATGACGAGGAGGGAGAAGTTGACGAAGATGGTGAAAGATTACTTAAGTGGAAACCTTAGCACTGGTGGGACGTGTACTCTCTACCTCTTGTAAAAACTGCTAAGTGTATTGTGATATCCCATCATGGAGTCTTTCAGCGTGTATGATATAGACCCTTGGGTATTTTTGGAAACCTTTGCACATTGTGCAATGGTGAAACTTGTACTCTCTCTACTCTTGTAATAACTGCAAAGTGTATTGTGATATCCATCACGTCTTTCAGCTTTGCACATTGTGCATCGGTGAAAACTTTTACTCTCTATCTCTACTTCTTGTAATAACTGCAAGTGCTTTGTGATGTTCCCATGACAGCGTCTTTCAGCGTGTATGATATAGACCCCTTGGGGTAATGTTTGAAATCTTTGTACATTGTGCATGGTCAAATTTCTACTCTCATCTTTATATTTCTATTATTATAATTTTTTTATTGTGTTGCCCTTCTCTTATCACGTTCTCTTTCAGTGTCTATCTGGTAGTCTGATGTTGCTTTTTGGATCTGCACTTGGACGTTTTGGAACATAAGTGCATTAATATGCTCCATACAATTCTTCATGTTTCAGCCTTACACAGAATAATAATATGAGTAATGAAACATGCTCTATATATACTGTATATGCTGCGAGTTCGAAAATCTTACCCACACATCCCTTTTTGAAGGGAAATTCAATATTATACCTCGGTTAGAATACGCCATATCATGCTCATATACGCAGCACCCCAGTAGGTGGGCGGAACTCCTGGGTACAAAATCTGTGTCTGACGGTGAAACCCTGGCCGCTCCCACTCTGTCAGAAACCACAGCCAGTTCATTGTCCCAGCGCAGCGTTCAGTTGTCCATTGTCAACATATATGTCTGTTCACAAATTTTTAGTTCGATAGGGCATACCGATTCGTTAGCAATTTACATTGTCGGTGCTGGACAAAGACCATTGCTGAATTTTCCAGGCTCCTAAATGAGACTTTTGTTTCTTTAATAACCTGTTGCTTCCCTTTTATTTTCTAAATCTGGGTCCTTCCAAAAATATGGATGTGGGTTATTGGCCAGTTTCTGTACATTTTAAGCACGTCAAAGAGACTCAGCTCTATAGCACTGCCTGTCACCTGTGTAATACATCCACAGACCTCGACACACTCTGGGACATATCCTGTAATTAGTGATGGGTGAACCCCCCGATGTTTGGGATCGGCCGGTTCACCCGAGTTTTTTGTAAAGTTCGAGTTCAGGGCCAGAGATGATGCGAACTTGCGTCCGAACCCCAAACTTGGACTTTACAAATATGGGCCCATTATTATAATTATACTTACCTGTTCAGCGACGCATCCTCCTGTCCAGTGACGCGTCTTCCTGTCCTGCTGTCTCCCGGCGCATCTGCTTCCAGGGCCTCTCATTAACTGCCGCCAGTATTCACTGCACTCGGCAGTCTTTGGCTTTTTCTGGCCATGTTCGTGCGGTGACATCACCGCACGAACACTGCCGGAAAAAGCCGAAGACTTCCAAGTGCAGTGAATACTGCTGGCAGTTAATGAGCAGCCCCGGAATCAGATGCGGCTGGAAGACAGCTGGATAGGAGGAAGCGTCGCTGGACAGGAGGATTCGTTGCTGGACAAGTAAGTATAATTATTGGCCCTGGACCCGAACTGTAACACAAGTTTCTGATGGAAACCGTGTTCGGGACCTTGTGACCGAACACTATGTGATCGGTATGGTCCCAAACTTTACAGTTCGGGTTCACCCATCCCTACCTGTAATTAGTCAATTGTTTCTCAAAACCATGCAAAAAATACATTCTGCTAGGCTGGGTAGTTTCCAGAAGAAGTGTGCATACTTGAGCAGATCAATGACACTCCTGTCTCTTTCCTGGCTGCTTCCAAGCAAAATGAGGCTTGTACATGTTCCTGATATGGGTTTCAGGCCTGACAGACTGACCACAATATATGTCCTCGCTTGCATACACTATATTCCAAATTTAATTCTAATGCTTTTGGTGTCTGATAGAATCCAATTTCCTGACATTGATCATACAGCTCCCCCAACTCCTGTATTATATTCACCTAACAACGGCTTCACCCGCTATGACAATGGTTCCATTGGGAAACGGTGGCAAAAATGAACTGTGGACCTTACAAAATGCAGGTTTGACAGCAAATGGTGGCCCTCTGAAAATTAAAAGCCATGGCCATATAATGACATGGCTGTGGACATGGTGGTGGTGGCGGGCAAAGCCCAAAATTCAAATGGGCATGTTTGAAATGGCATTGTAAAGGGATGGGGAATATGTATCCCACTATTTTGCTAACTATTTGGCATGAGGGAGGAACCTCTCAAATGTAGTAGTGTGAGCCCTCACAAATGTTAAAGGAAAAACTAAAGCTAAAATATTCTGTGTGAAGATATGCTAAAGGGGAGGTATAATTTTTTTATTTTTTATTTTTTATTTTGTGCTATATACATGTAATTATGAAAGAAATAATGTTTCTTAGCATTTTTCCATTTAAAATTTTTTTTATTTGGTATGGTACCGTATTTTTCGGACTATAAGACGCACCGGACTATAAGACGCACCCAGGTTTTAGAGGTGGAAAATAGGGAAAAATATATTTAAAGCAAAAAATGTGGTAAAATATTTAATAACATAAATAACATACTATTATATGTGGTGTTATTATATATATAGTATGTTATTATGTTGGAAGCTACGGGTAGGAGATGGTGCTGCGGGACCAGTGTGGTGTCTGTAAACTACTATGTGAAGACGCTGGAGGGTGAGTATAAGGCCGGGGTCACACATGCGAGAAACTCGCACGATTTCGTGTGAGTCTCTCGCATGAAAACCCAGCACTGCCGCCAGCACTCAGACTGGAGTGTGCGGCTGCATAGAAATACATGCAGCATAGAAATAGAAACAGATGAAGAGACAGATGAAGACAGAGATGATAGAGACAGATGATAGAGACAGAGATAATAGAGACAGTGATGATAGAGATAGAAATGATAGAGACAGAGTTGATAGAGACAGATGATAGAGACAGATGATAGAGACAGAGATGATAGAGACAGAGGATAGAGACAGGATGATAGAGACAGAGATGATAGAGACAGATGATAGAACAGATGATAGAGACAGATGATAGAGACAGAGATGATAGAGACAGAGATGATAGAGACAGATGATAGAGACAGAAATATAGAGACAGAGATGATAGAGACAGAGATGATAGAGACAGATGATAGAGACAGATGATAGAGACAGATGATAGAGACAGAGATGATAGAGACAGAAATGATAGATACAGAGTTGATCGAGACAGATGATAGAGACAGAGATGATAAAGACAGATGATAGAGACAGAGATGATAGAGACAGAGATGATAGAGATGATAGAGACAGATGATAGAGACAGAGATGATAGAGACAGAGATGACAGAGACAGAGATGACAGATGATAGAGACAGAGATGATAGAGACAGAGATGATAGACAGAGTTGACAGAAATGTGACACGTAGACAACCCATGCGCCGAAAAAAACGCATGCAAAAACGCTTGAAATCGCATACAAACGCTGCGTTTTTTGGTCATAATGCGCACGCTGATGCGACTAAATATCTCAGCGTTTATAAGCGTTTGCAAGCGCTTTTTTAATGCGTTTCATGTGCGCACGATGCGCTGCACAAAAAAACGCAAGTGTGAAAGTAGCCTAACCTTTTAATTAATTCTATATTGTACAGTGTGTCTGAAGGACCTGTGATGACATCATGAAGAGGAAGGGCTTTGGTCATGTGATGCTCCAGCCCGCCCTCTTCACGACCTCATCACAGGTCCTCCACAGGAGCTTTCAGCATGGCATCAGCACAGCCCCTGTGCTGTCAGGTATGCGATGCCTCCTGCTGCACTCTGCTCCTGCTGCCTCCTTCTCCTTCAGACACCGATTTGCCGGCTGCTGCAGGAATCAGGCGCTGGGGAAACTGTGTCGCTCTGTCATCTGCTGCTCCCTGCTCACTGCTCAGCTGATAGGTGGGCGGGGAAGCGGCTGATTAATATTCACTGCACTTAAGTAGGGACCAGGGGTTTCCCCAGTGCTGGATTCCTGCAGTGGAGGGGATATTTTCCTGCCTCCTGCAATCCCACTCCACCGCTGCCCCCTGCCCCCCTCCCCACATGTTACAATCCGACCAGAAGACGCACCCACACTTTCCTTCCAAATTTGGAGGAAAAAAAGTGCGTCTTATGGACCAAAAAATACGGTAGGTCTTTTTAAAAATCCATAAAACCGGAGCAATAGTCTGACAACATTATTCCCAGATACCATATGTGACTCAAAAAGGCATACAGGCATTTTCTCTGTGCTGTTCCCATTTACTTTTAGCTCTTTCCCATCTATTTCAGCTTTTTTCTCATGCTCCTAGACCTGTCTGTTGGTTCCAGCAGAAAAATATTCGGCTTTCCCATTGACTTGCATTGGATTCGTTATTCGGTACGAATACACAGATATTAAAAATTATTTGTGCCGATTTTCCGAATCGATATTTCACTATTCAGTCATCATACTATCTATTATCTATCTATCTATCTAATCTATCTATCTATCTATCTATCTATCTATCTATCTATCTATTATCTATCATCTATACAATCTATTATCTATTATCTATCTATCATATCTATCTATCTATCTATCTATCTATCATCTATCTATTTTCATTTTTAGTCTGGTTTTAATTTGTTGTATAAAACACAATTTGGAAAGTGTTGCCTTATCTCTGTTTTTGTGTAGGATCAGTGTCCTTGTTTGTGGTTATTTTTGCAATGTGAATCTTCTCTGTGCTGATCTCAATGTTAATGTATTCATGCTTACATTTGACTTTTGAATATACTACAGCTAATTATCATTATTCAGGATGAAAGATCAGAGCCCTATGTGAGGTGCACAGTGTGGAAACAAAAAGAGGCTAGCTCCGCAAATTGGCATAATTCCAAAGACTGCAATATATTATGTTATGAAACGTGGACACACTTTTTTCCTATGTTTGAAATTCTTATGAAAGGGGTGGAGAGGTCTAAAAGAAAATTTTGGGGGGAGAGCAAAAAGAGGGCAAATTCTTCTCTTAAACATCTTGTCAATATGTTGGCATGTCTCCTCTTATTAAGATGCCATCCAACTGATAACAAGTCCTGCTGTGTTTTACCAACATAAAAAATTAGACTGGAGACCGAAGAGCGGCAGGTGGCTTTTGGCACCAAGAAATAATCACACTTGATGTGGAAAGTAAAGTAAAAGGAGCCATCTGTTCACTGCAGGAGGACTTGAAAAATCACATTAACATATTGTCACTAACATCATGAAATACACAGTTAATAATTTAGTTATCATGGCAAGCCGCATTGGATGCTTGCTTAGGATAATGTAAAATGTGAAAGATGTTTCAGTCCTCGCCCTTTTGAAAACTATATTTTTGTTCTTGTATTGCCCAAAACAAAGCTTTCCCCTTGCTGCATGTCACTGACTATGAGAACAGACAGGGCTATGTTCCTGTGGGAAAGTGAATGACTTCACCAATTCCCTATCCTCTGCCTCTGTCCTTTAATCCACCGTGTTTTCATCTTAATATTCCTTTCATGACTGTCTGACAAATGAATTTAAATGGCAGAAACGGAAAGTCTCTGAACTGCTACAGTAGCTGTAGACTCCTGCAAAGGATGGACTAATTACTTTAGAGGCTGCAGTTACAACCAGTAAGAATTTGCAATGTCATGTTCTATGACCTGGATCTGGAATGCATTCTTTTAACTTGAGAATGATTCAGTTGTTGGAAAGAGCTTAGATTAACAAATACATAAAAAAAAAACATTTCCAAGCAAAGGGACCAAAAAAGTGTAATCAAAGGCATATAGCGCAATATTGCTTCTTAATGTGAGCTTATAAACCATGTGTAAATAAAAGGTATAAAAGACACTGAAATAATAAAATAGTCATAAATACAAGATAAGAAGGTATTCCGGTCTGATGAGTCACATTTTATTGTACATTATGTGGATGACTGTTTATCTGTAATTGCTAACTAGAAGAAGATAATAAACCAGGTTATTCTAAAGAAGAAGTAAGCAAGCTGGACAAGCTGGCAGTATGGGCAATACTCCAGTAGATGTTCAATCACTTTGACACACAAAACATTCCTAAACATTGTTGCAAGACAAGTACTACTTGCACTTGGTCTACTATGGTTCAAGGAACATGTCAAAGAGTTCAATCTCATCAAATAGGGAAAAAAAGTTAATTCCATGGTGTGACAATACAACATTTCTTCTTAATTATGCCAGATGTAAATTCAGTAAGCCCAGAGACTATTATCTTTATGCTGACTTTTGAGTTGATGTTTGTTGTAACTTATTGTCTGCTATCTTTACAAAACAAGGATGCAGAATCATTGAACAGTGGATGTTTGCTAAATATATTGATTGACCATTGTGTGGGTCCTGTGGCTTGTTGACCTGCAAAACTGAGAATGGCTAAGGCCTCTTTCACAGTTCTGGCGGGCGCCTCACGGCGCCCCCGGCATTTTGCTGCAGCGCCGCATCAGAAAACCTGATGCACCGCCGGCGGCCGCATGCGGTTTTTTGCCGGATGGTTTCTGATGCTTGGAGACATCAGAAACCATCCGGCAAAAACAAAAAACGTTACATGCAGCGTTTTGTCCGGCCGCCGCAATGTACATTTGTGCTGCATCCGGACAAAACCGCATGCAACGCATTGACATGCGGCGCCATCCGGCGCTAATGCATGGCAATGCGAAAAAAAGCCGCATGCGGCGCATCAGGTTTTCTGATGCGGCGCTGCGGCAAAATGCCGGGGGCGCCGCAAGGCGCCCGCCGGATGTGTGAAGCCAGCCTAACTATGCAGAGTCTGGCCCATTTGGTCTCAGGCCAGCGGACGAGAGCACCTATAACTGCCCTTGTCTCCATACATGGAGTCTACAATTTGCAGTTTAAAAGACTTAAAGAATCTAATGCTAACCAGAGTTCGTGTCAATCAATTTGCAGTATACAGTTAATTAGCAGCATAAATAATCTCTATAATCTCTGGCTACTTGATTTAGGTCCAGAAAATAGCCTACTGGTTCCTCTTTCGATTAGCCAGGCTGGTTGCATTGTCATTGAGGCATGATACACATGTGATATCTCATCAGGTCAAGGAATCAAAAGAAGAGCAGCAGATGCTAGAAGGCGGTATTCAGAGATTTTTTCTAGTGACCACAGCTTTCTGAAATGGACGATGGACTGGATCCTCCGAAACAATTTGGATCAACTTTACTGCTAACTTTTTGTTTTCATATACCAGAGAACAACTTCAGAGGTCATGTGAAGCCCATAGGTCTATGAATCTGTGTTGTTTTGTCACCATGATGGAGACATATACAGTACTGAGCAGAGGTTTTTACTGTTATGACTTACTAATAAATATCTGTCTTGAAAACTCTTAGGCTGTGGTTCCACAGTCCGGAACCACAGCGCTTTGGACGGAGCGGAAATTCCGCTCCGTCTAAGCCCCGCCCCCTTTATGACGCGCGCTCTTTCCGGAGGTGTTCAGGACACCTCCGGAACACCTCCGGAAAGAATGCAGGGCTACATAGCCCTGTGTTAAATTCTGTTGCGGCGACGCACCGTCGCCGCAATACGCGAGGACATGCTGCGGTCTAAAAAGACGCGCCGCATGTCCGTTTACGCAGGTCTGCCACCTGCGTATTGTTACGCATAGTGGAGACGGGATTTCTTGAAATCCCCTCCACTATGCTGTAACATCTGGACGCTGCATGTTTGGCGCTGCGCCAGCGCACAGCGTCAAACACGCAGCGTTTCCTGACCGTGGAAACTCACCCTTACCCAGTTCTAGAAGACTATTATAAAAATAAGGAGCCAGACAAAACACCCTGCTGGTCCTTCGCTATAATAATGCAACTGGGGATGTTTGAGACTAGCCTTATAGTTGCCCCTTCAAAATTTTAAACAGAGTTTTCTATTTTCCCAATGTTTCCTAGTGTAGTTACTGTTTTTACCATTAGTAATAAAACATCTTTCTCACAGCCTATGAATACCCTCATTAATTGTTAATGTATCAGGCTTAAGTGCTACGTATAAATGTTTAAAAGCTAAGTTTAATAGTTTAACTGTCCCTGCTCACTCTCAGTGTGGTCATTGGACTAGTCCAGGACTACTGTTAAATGGTGCAGTGTGTTCAGAGCACATACATACTGTAGCTATGTAACTGACATTTCTGCGTGAGCAAATAAATCAGGGAGATGAAGACCAGGGACAGCTTCTTCCACACCTTCCTTCTTTCTCAGGACATTCCAGGATGTCAGTTATACTCAGGAGTGAACCTAGCCTCTCTGCTGCCTGAGGCGAACTGCAAAATGGCGCCCCCCATTGTAAAATCAGTACAAAGCTCCGCCCCCTTGTGAACGCGCGGTGAATCCGGATGTGCTCATTGAACACATCCGGAATCACCGCAGCGCTACACAGGCCTGTGTATTTCCCTTGTCGGGAGATCATGTTTTCAAGTCCCATATAGTAACTTGAGTAGTTGCATTAATAACTAGTCACCGACCTGATTTCTCCTAACTCTGGGCATAAGGGGAGGGAGTCACAAGGATATCAAGGAAGCAGCACCGTGCGCATCAGCCAGCAGCGGAGCATGGGCGTACCCAGGATCAAAACTAGGGGGGGCAAGCCAATGTCACATCTTATACAGGTTACATCATATACACTGTACATTATCCTGCATATTAGGTATGGAGCATTAGAACTGTTGTATATTGTATAATACAGCAGTGTATGCGACACTACGCTGTATATACCATATATTATACATGGCACACTCACCTCTATACAAAGAATAAGAGGCATTATAACCTGTATATGAAAAGTATAATACAGCAGTGTATATACACTCTATATACCGCACACAATATGTATGACCCTGTATACACCATATACTACACTCTATATACCGCACACGATGTATATGACCCTGTATACACCATATACTACACTCTTATTTTGAATTAATTAAACCCAAACTCTGGGTGACATATTTAAACATAGTTCCAAAGTGGAACAGGGCAACTCTCTATCATTTACTTTATCACAAAAAATAAGAGCATCCAGCCCAAATAGAGACATAAGGCAATGATATATAAAAATACAAATTTTATTAACAAATATTTCTAAAACGTTCACAATATTGTAATTTAAAGATGAGAGGTACAATGGTGAATGAGCAGATATAAACATCTGTCGCACAAAAATCAGCACATCTAAATCCGCTGGTAGTCTTACAAGCACAATATGCCAGATAGTGATAAGACAAGTAAGTCAATCTAATATCCAGACCGGGGAACAATATATATTCCCATAATGGGATAATATATCATTTCATATAATATGTGGGATAATGAATCCATCAGATCCTGCCTGGAGCATAAATGTGCCAAAAGGTAAAACAGAAATAAATAGACCTGATATGGCATTTGAGAGAGGGGGGGGAAAAAAAGGAAAAGGAAAATCCCCCCCAAAAAAAAATTATATATATCTAACCACTCCTGTGAGGTGCCATATCAACTGCGGAAAAAGATGCTAGATAGTGCTTACCCATATTGGGGAAATGTGACAGACCAGGTACGTGCCCCGACGCACGTTTCGCTCCTTGAGCTTCCTCGGGGGGCAGTGTGGGTAAATGGCGCTGTGTCATATTATATACTAGTGTACTCAGCTGCATCGAATAATAATCAGTGGGACGGCACATGCGGCACGATAACAGCGGCGACCGCTTCCGGTACTCCGATGACGACCAGGGTCAAGGAATAAACTTCCTGTGACGTCAGTGCGACCCTGTCGTCATCTAAAGGAGACCTTCGCCGGCGCGGTCCGGCGCTGTCGTGTGCGCATGCGCACCACCGTGGGAGCCATTTTGGTTACTGGTAGTAAAAAGGGAACATATGTAAGTATGCAATGATCTATCAGAAAGTATGTATCTATCAATCAGCAGCCCTGCGTTATCCTATGCGGATATGTATCACTATGGGGGCCATGATAATAACCGATAATATACAGAAAAGAAGAGGGAGGGGGAGGGAAAAGAGGAAAAGGTGTGGGGGCCGGGGAAAAAAAAGGGCAAAAAGAAAAAAGAAAAAAAGAACAAGGAAAAAGGGGAAAAAAGGAAAAGAAAATGTATAAATTATATAGGACATAAATATATAATATTCCCTATTGTCAAGAAATGTAAATATAAATCCAAAAGCACGTATATAAATGTAATGCAAGGATCTGTACATATACTCAATACATAGCCTTTGTTCCTAAAAGATCCTCAAATAGTAATGATCAAGGAATAGGGCCATAGTAATACTCGGCAATACGCCGCAGTCCTTCAGGTACGCATGCAAAACGTTGGGGATTCCTCAATGAGCTCCCACGGAGCTTTCCATAACCGTAATCTTCAGGTCCTCTATTAAATTGTCCAATGCTGCAGAATATTTGAAGATAATAGGAAGGTGATGAAAGATATAATCTGTGAACAATATAGACAAATTAAGAACAGCACAAATAAAAACAAAAGAACATAGACCCAGTGGCTATCTATAAAAAACAGGCAAATGAAAGTTTCTCGTTGAGACCATTTGGTAACATTGTATTCAGGATCGTAATTAGTGTTGAGCGATACGATACCGCAAGTATCGGGTATCGGCCGATATTAGCTCTATCGGCCTTTCGATACTTAGTTCCGATATTTTCGTCTTATCGGATACCGGAATCGGGATTGTCACTGTCACTGTCAGTGTCCGTCGGTCGGGTCTGTCAGGAGTCAGCGGCACTTATCTGGCAGAAGATCTCCGGCGGTCACGGGCTGGACTGCTTCATGGCCGCCATCATCTTTCCCAGCGGTCACATGCAGTTTCTCGCGATAACTGCAGTGACTGCTGGGTAATCCCGGCCGTAAAGCAGTCAGTCCGATGACGTCACCGCCGGGGAAGCAGGTAATCAGCTGTGCTGCGTCGAGATGTAGCAGAGCTGGATCGCCGTGGGACAGTCGTTACTATGGACTGCGTCGGACAGGTGGTATACTGTTGTTTTTTTTTTTTTTTTTTTTTTACAGGAGATCGATGGCGTCGCAGGAATGAGAGTATAATAAAAGAAATGAAAACTGTGTTGTCTCTTTTATTTCATTAAAAGACTTTTTTCTTGCTGTGTCTTTTTTTTATACATTTAAAAACTTTGGGATTAACCCCTTAACGACCGCCGATACGCCTTTTAATGGCGGTCATTAAGGGTACTTAAACCACAGCGCCGTTAATTAACGGCGCTGTGGAAAAAGTGAATAGCGCCCCCCAGAGGCGCATTTTCTCCGGGGTCGCGGCTACCGGGGGTAGCCAAGACCCCAGAGAACATGAATCGGGTCGGTTTTTACCGACACCGATGTTGCGATCGCCGTTATTAACCCTATAACGGCGACCGCAACAAAAAAAAAAAAAAAAAGTTGTGTCATTTAATTTCTTTGTCCCCTGATGTCATCGGACATCAGAGGACAGAGAAAAAGGGTCCCCGGGACCCCCATGTGGCCCTCGATGTCCTGTATGTGGCCCCAGGGCCCTCCGGTGTCCCCCGGGGCCGGCGCGATGAAGAGAATGGCGGGCGCATGCTCAGTGCGCCCGCCGCTATGTGCCGCTGTGTCCTGGGGGGGATGGGCAAATATTCTCTGGGGTCTCGGCTACCGGGGGTAGCCGAGACCCCAGAGAACATGATCCGGGTCGGTATTCACCGATCCCGGTGTTGCGATCGCATCTATGAAAGCATAGATGCGATCGCAAAAAAAAAAAAAAAGATTTCTCTCCCCTCTGATGTGATCGCACATCAGAGGGGAGAAAATGAGGGTCCCCCGGTCCCCGATCGCCCCCCCGTATACTTACCGGTGTCCTCCGTCCTCCCGCAGGCCCCAGGATCCCGGCGTCTTCTTCCTGCAAAAAAAAAATGGCGGGCTCATGCGCAGTGCGCCCGCCGATCTGCTTGGCGGCAGATTCAAAAATGATTTCATTCATTCTCATAAAAGTGCATTTTGATCACTGTGATAAACTATCACAGTGATCAAAATAAAAAAAACAGTACATAACCCCCCATTTATCACCCCCTTAGTTAGGGACATATAATAAAAAATAGAAATTATATTTATTTTCATTTTTCTGTTAGGGTTAGGGTTATAATTAGGGTTAGGGTTATAATTAGGGTTAGGGTTAGCATTAGGGTTAGGGTTAGCATTAGGGTTAGGGTTATAATTAGCGTTAGGGTTAAGCTGGGTTCATACTGCGTTATGGCAGTCCGTTAGACGGACTGCGTTACACCGCGGTATAACGCGGTGTAACGCAGTCCGTTAACGCTGCCATTCACCCCCATTTGAGGGCGCATCGCGATGCATGCCGTAAAGCGGGATGCGTTTGCGACGTGCCATCATTCAGTGGCGGAGCTGCAGCGTCTGGGCTCCGTCACCGCTAGCGCAGATGAATCATCTGCTGATTCCTCTGCGCTAGCGGGTATAGCATAACGCGATCGTGTTATGCTATACCGTTACCAGCCCGTCAACGCTATGTGTTGAACGGGCTGGTAAAACGCAAAATGAACCTAGCCTTAGGGTTAGGGTTATAATTAGGGTTATAATTAGGGTTAAGGTTACAATTAGGGTTAGGGTTAAAATTAGGGTTAGGGTTACAATTAAGGTTAGGGTTGGAATTAGGGTTGGGATTTAGGTTAGGATTAGGGTTGGGATTAGGGTTAGGGGTGTGTTGGGGTTAGGGTTGGGGCTAGAATTGAGGGATTTCCACTATTTAGGCACATCAGGGGGTCTCCAAACACGACGTGGCGTTCAAAAAGTCAAATGGCGCTCCCTCCCTTCCGAGCCCTGCCGTGCGCCCAAACAGTGGTTTACCCCAACATATGGGGTATCAGCGTACTCAGGACAAATTGCACACCAATTTTGGGGTTCTAATTTCTCCTGTTACCCTTGGGAAAATAAAAAATAGCTGGCTAAAAAAACATTTTTGAGAAAAAAAATGATTTTTCATTTTAACGGCTCTGCGTTTATAAATTTCTGTGAAACACTTGGGGGTTCAAAGTGCTCACCACACATCTAGATAAGTTCCTTGGGGGGTCTAGTTTCCAAAATGGTGTCACTCGCAGGGGGTTTCTACTGTTTAGGTACATCAAGGGCTCTGCAAACACAACATGACGCCCGCAGAACATTCCCTCAAAGTCTGCATTACAAAATGGCGCTCCTTCCCTTCCAAGCACTCCCATGCGCCCAAACAGTGGTTTCACCCCACATATGGGGTATCAGCGTACTCAGGAAAAATTGCACAACAACTTTTTGGGTCCAATTTCTCCTGTTACCCTTGGGAAAATAAAAAAAATAGCTGGCTAAAGAATCATTTTTGAGGAAAAAAATGATTTTTTATTTTCACGGCTCTACGTTTATTAATTTCTGTGAAGCACTTGGGGGTTCAAAGTGCTCACCACACATCTAGATAAGTTCCTTAAGGGGTCTAGTTTCCAAAATGGTGTGATTTGTTGGGGGGTTTCGACTGTTTAGGCGTATCAGGGGCTCTCCAAACGCGACATGGCGTCCAATTTCAATTCCAGCCAATTTTGGTTTGAAACAGTCAAACGGCGCTCCTTCACTTCCAAGCCCTGCCGTGCGCCCAAACAGTGGTTTACCCCCACATATGGGGTATCGGCATGCTCAGGACAAATTGCACAAAAACTTTTGGGGTCTTGTTACCCTTGGGAAAATAAAAATTGGGGTAAACAGATCGTTTTTGTGGAAAAAATATGATTTTTTATTTTCACGGTTCTATGCTATAAACTTCTGTGAAGCACTTGGAGGTTCAAAGTGCTCACCACACATCTAGATAAGTTCCTTAAGGGGTCTAATTTCCAAAATGGGGTCACTTGTGGGGGGTTTCCACTGTTTAGACACATCAGGACCTCTACAAACACGACATGACGTCCAGACAATTCTGCGCTGAAAAAGTCAAACGGCGCTCCTTCCCTTCCAAGCTCTGCCTTGCACCCAAACAGTGGTTTACCCCCACATATGGGGTATCAGAATGCTCAGGACAAATTGCACAAAAACTTCTGGGGTCTTGTTACCCTTGGGAAAATAAAAATTGGGGTGAAAAGATTGTTTTTGTGGAAAAAATATGATTTTTTATTTTCACTGTTCTATGTTATAAACTTCTGTGAAGCACTTGGAGGTTCAAAGTGCTCACCACACATCTATATAAGTTCCTTAGGGGGTTTAGTTTCCAAAATGGGGTCACTTGTGATGGGTTTCCACTGTTTAGACACATCAGGGCCTCTACAAACGCGACATGGCATCCAGCCAATTCTGCGTTGAAAAAGTCAAATGTCGCTCCTTCCCTTGCAACCTCTGCCGTGCGCCCAAAAAGTGGTTTACCCCCACATATGGGGTATCGGCTTAATCAGGAGAAATTGCACAACAAATTTTGTGGTTCATTTTTTCTTTTAACAGTTGTGAAAATAAAAAAAATAGGTTCCGAATTAAAGTTTTTGCAAAAAAAGTTAAATGTTAATTTTTTCCTTCCACATTGCTTCAGTTCCTGTGAAGCACGTAAAGGGTTAATAGACTTCTTGAATGTGGTTTTGAGCACCTTGAGGGGTGCAGTTTTTAGAATGGTGTCACTTTTGGCTATTTATATCATATAGACCCCTCAAAGTGACTTCAAATGTGAGGTGGTCCCTAAAATAAAAATGGTGTTGTAAAAATGAGAAATCGCTGGTCAACTTTTAACCCTTATAACTTCGTAACAAAAAAAAATTTTGGTCCCAAAATTGTGCTGATGTAAAGTAGACATGTGGGAAATGTTATTTATTAAGAAATTTGTGTGACATATCTCTCTGATTTAAGGGCATAAAAATTTAAAGTTTGAAAATTGTTAAATTTTCAAAATTTTCGCCATATTTCCGTTTTTTTCATAAATAAACACAAGTCATATCAAAGAAATTTTACCACTAACGTGAAGTACAATATGTCACGAAAAAACAATCTCAGAATCAGCGGGATTCGTTAAAGCGTTCCAGAGTTATAACCTCATAAAGTGACAGTGGTCAGAATTGTAAAAATTGGCCCGGTCATTAAGCTGCAAAATGGCTCTGTCACTAAGGGGTTAATAATGGATCGGTGTCTTATTGACACCTCTCCATTATTAACAGGGCTTATTGTCACCGTGCAATCAACGGTGACATTAACCCCTTATTACCCCACTTGCCACCGCTACAGGGCAGTGGGAAGAGCCGGGTAAAGTGCCACAATTGGCACATCTTTTGATGCGCCAAATGTGGGGCTGCTGTAGCCTGGTATTATCAGGCTGTTGAGGGCCAAAATCCATGGGCCTTGACAGTCTTTTAATACCAGGCCGCAGCAGTCTGCATTTTACTTGGCTGGTTAACACAAATAGGGGGACCCCTACGCCTTTTTTTTTCGAGGGGATCCCCTATTTTGTTAACCAACCAAGTTAAGCAAACTGCTGTGGCCTGGTATTATCAGGCTGGCAAGGTCCATGTATGTTGGCTCCTTAACAGCCTTAAATACCATTCCTCAGCAGCAGGGGCGTACATATAAATCATGGGGCCCCATAGCAAAAGTCTGAATGTTCCCCACCCCCCAAAAAAAAAAACCAGAGGCATTGTAAATGTAAAGTGCCAGCACAGTGAGGGAAGTTGAGTCGCACAGAGACAGGGGTTTTTGGGGGTACTCGGCACCGATCACGTCGACTTCTATGGGGGATGTCACGAGTAGCACAGCTCGGTCCGTGACCTGGGCGATCACTGGAATGTGGGATATTTCCAGGGGATGATAGAATGTTCGTGTAGTTTGTCGTGACGCCACCTGTAGTACCTGGTCAGGGTGTCCAGCGCTGCTGTGCAGGTCCTCTGGAAGGGATGGTGTAGTGCAGGTAGGTGAAAAGTCTTCTACAGGTAACACGCTATCCTTCCAGGGCAGATAGATGTGAGATAGAGCAATGGTGCAAAGTGATGTAGCAGAGTGGACTATGCGACGTAGTAAGAAAGCAGGAAACACTTCAAGTTAAACGTTGCATAATAAAATTTTTAATAATAACATTACAAAAGTGCAAATGGCTTATATTATGTGACATGTTTTGTTACTGTTCATACCCTTGATATGTGTTATACATGTGTGTTAATAAATACATATTCAACAAAAGTGCAAATAGCATTAGTGCCGAAGTTCGTGGAGACTTCTTAGGACTACAACCCCACCGGGGTAACTTCACAGTGTCCTTTACTTGTGCTTGTGGAGGACCCGCTCCAAACCTCCAACTGTGGTTTTGGGTGGGCTGAAAGACTTTCCTTGAGCAGACCTCACTTTCGCCCACACCAAACGGGTTTTTAGTTTCTGAGGTAGTTGAAAATAGTGCACAGTAAAGTTTTTTGTAAAACCAAAATGGAGCACCGAAGTGCCAACTATTTACAGAAAAATTTGTGAGCCAGTACAGTTCATGGCTTCAAAGTTCAACATTTTCATTACAGTGAAACACCATTACCCAACCTGGGTATATTAAGGCAACAATAAACTTGTTCTTCTGAACATTCACCCGTCCGGGTACATCAAACCATTACCCAACATGGGTATATTAAGGCAAAAATAAACTTGTTCTTCTGAACATTCACCCGTCCGGGTACATCAATAATTTAACTATTTACATACAGAGACCCTGTCCGGGTTATTTAGACTTCTTTGGCTGGCCTCTTCCAGGTACCACCTGGTACTGTTGTGGAGCTTGCCAAACATCCGTGACAGGAGGGTCCACCCAGACCTGATGACGTCGTGTGGCGTGTACAGTGACGTCGTGACCCGCTATCTGGGTCTGTGTGGCCACCTCTTTCATCTCCCTCCGGGTCTGGACCCCTATGTCCCGGACTGAACGAACCCCAGGGGGCCTAACAGGCGCCGGGTACGGGCCAGCTATCATTATCATGTCCATAGCTGGGGCTGCTGAGGAGACCACTGAGGGAGGCTGGGGAGATTTACGGCGTGGGGTGGGCACTTGTGCAGAGGCCTGGTTGGGGAAGGCTGAAGGCTCGTAGGGTCTGTCAGTTTCCTGACACTCTGGGGAGTAGGGGTCGCACCTGGTAACATTTAGGGCGTACCATCCATTGTAACCCCAGTGTCGGGTGTAAGTCACCAAGTCTCCTGGCAACAGGTCCCTCCCCGGGTGTCCTTCTGGGAGGTGAGCCTCCACGTCCCGCCGGGTTACAAAAACTTCTAAATAAAGTCCAGGCTCCTGGAAGAAGCCCCAACCACCTTTTAACTTAAAGTTCCGTACTGCACCCTTACGCCGCGGCTCCCTCACCGTACTTTTATCCTTTCTCATATGTGCCTTCTCTGCCAGGTCCTTCTCCAGGTGACGTTGCCGAAGCTTTTGGGATTCTCGCTGCTCCCTTTGTCGCTCTGCTTCCCGCTCCCGACGTCTCCACTCTTCCTCCTGACGCCGATTGTAATTCTCCTCCACCAGCTGCTCCATGTCTCCACCATCAAATGCCAGCTTACGATGTCCGGTTTGCGGCAGCTCTCCTGGCGCCCGCCAGTCCTGGCAGCGCTCACCTGTGGCGGAAGCAGCCGGCTCTGGAACAGATGATGGTCGGGGCTCCGGTACAGGCAGGTAGAGCTCTGGTGCCTGCGCGGCCTCCTCCATGAGGACGGGTGTCGCTTCTTCTGCCTCAGCGACGGGGGCAGACAGCGGGATCTGGGGTGCTGGTGCAGCGTTTTCTGCAGGAACGGGTGCCTCCACTGTGATACTGGCAACCGATTCAGATTGCAAGGGCTGGGATGCCCGCACGGCCTTCTGTACTGGGACGGGTGCCTCCACTGAGATACTGGCAACCGGTTCAGATTGCAAGGGCTGGGATGCCCGCACGGCCTTCTGTACTGGAACGGGTGCCTCCACTGAGATACTGGCAACCGGTTCAGATTGCAAGGGCTGGGATGCCCGCACGGCCTTCTATACTGGAACGGGTGCCTCCACTGAGATACTGGCAACCGGTTCAGAGTGCAAGGGCTGGGATGACCGCACGGCCTCCTCTACTGGAACGGGTGCCTCACCTTCCGGTACAGACACTTCAGGGGGTAAGAGGGATTGGCGCCACTCCAATTGTAGTTTTAGGGCCCGCCAGCTCGCTTCCATCCTGGCGACCTCCTCCCGGTGCCGGGCCAGGTCTCTCAGGGTATCCTCCGCTTCTTCCAGCGTAGGAGGGTTTCCAGGCCGGGTGCCAAACGGTGGCTCAGTGGCGATCGGGTCGCTTCCGTGGGGGGAGAGCTCTGACTCCTCCATCCCTTCCCACTTCTGCTCACGTCCATTCGCCATCTCAGCAAAGTCACATGTGTCATTAGCATCAGGAGAGGCGACATCTTTTGTAGGGAGGCGGGACCTTCGCGTTCGTTTACGCCCACTGAGGAGGATGAGGAGGCGGAACTCCAGAGCTGTGGGGCACGATCTTACATTGCAGTAACATTTAGAGTGTGCGGACATCGTTTTCGCGCCACGGAGTGAGTGTACGCCCACGAGAGCCCCCTTATTCTTCACCTGTGCCTCGTGGCGCAGATATGACGGAAAAATGGCAAATACAGTCTATGATGATTTTTGCAATTCTCAAGCAAAAACACAGTTCAATTAAGGCACACAGGACTCGCTTATAGCGAGCTTCTGAATCCTGTTCGCTGGGTGCGATGCAACATCTCTGTGGCGACTGGACCCTCGGGTGCTTCTGTCTTTTCACAAATGCCGGCTTTACCCGGCAATTGAATCAGAGGCTATTTTACTATGTAGAAGTGAATAAACTATAAATATATGTATATATATATGTCACAATGACATGTATATATATATATATATATATGTATTCTAAGTGTGTATATTTTGTGTTTACAAGGAAAGAAAGTGTTTTTTAGATATCGAGCAGTATCGCTCAATACTAATCGTAATACATCGACATTCTAACTGCGCCAAGGTGCGTTTCAAATCGCCTCCTCTAATCCCAGTGCGGACACGGTCAATACCAATGAATTTGAGGCCGCTCGGATTGCAGTTGTGGCGCAGTCGAAAATGTCGAGGGATCGTCTTTAGAGAGTCAACATCTATTATATCCTTTGCCGCGTGTATGCCCCGAACGTGTTCCCTCACCCTCACACGAAATTCTCGTGAGGTGAGGCCCACATAACTAAGGTTACATGGGCACGTGGCCAAATTACCACGTGGTCAGAACTACACTAAATATATTGTCCTATCCGGTGGTTCCCACTCCCACCCACAGTGCCAAAAGTGAATGCTCGGCTGATGTTCCGACATGCCAGGCAGGACCCACATGGAAAACAACCTTGTCTCTGTACACCAGCACCAAAATGACAACGTGGACCGACTGTGTAATGACTTCTTACCAAAAGGTACTTCAGATTTGGAGATCTCCTTGCTGTAAGGAGTGGACGATCTGGCAAAATTTGTCTAAGTATGGGATCAGAGCAAAGTATCGGCCAGTGTTTATTTAATATCTGTCTCATCTGTGACCAACGGTTGTTGAATGTTGAAATAAATCTAATAGGTGGATTGGTCTCCTTAGGTTTTTGGACCGTACCAAGTAGATGGTTACGTGGTGTTCTTTTGGCTCTTAGGTAACCACGTTTAATCGTTCGTTTGCTATAGCCCCTATCATGGAATCGCTGGGATAGGTCTCTGGCCCGCCCCTCAAACAGCTCATCAGTAGCACATATGCGTTTCATCCTCAGAAATTGGCCCGTAGGTATAGCCCGGATGGTGGATGAAGTGTGTGACGAGCTAGCATGTAGCAATGCATTAACAGATGTCTCCTTACGGTAGACATCTGTTAGTAACATACCACCGTCCGTGACCAGAATTTTAATGTCAAGGAAGTCAATTTCAGTTCGTGAAAATTTATAAGTTAATTTGATATTGAACGCATTTTCATTAAGTGCACCGATGAATTCCTGAAGGGCGGGTTCTGTACCTTGCCAAATAAACAAAAGGTCATCAATGTACCTATGCCAACATACCGCCTGGGAGGCGGCGTGCACGCCGCCACCAAATACCTCCCTCTCCCAGTACCCCAAGAAGAGGTTAGCATAGGACGGCGCACACGCCGCCCCCATGGCGGTACCACGTCTCTGTAAATAAAATTTGTCCTTAAATGTAAAAAAATTGTGGGTCAAAATAAACTCCAGTAGCTCCATGATTAGAGCCCGCAGAGGAGAATCAAGATCACCCATATCAAGAAAAAATCTAACCGCATTCAGTCCATCGTCATGATTGATGCTGGTGTACAGAGACTCGACGTCCGCAGTTACCAAGACCATGTCTGGCTACAACGTTAAGCCATCGATCTTCCTCAGGACGTCCGTAGTGTCCCTGACATAGGAGGGCAGGGTCTCCACTATGGGATGTAAATAATGTTCTATAAATTTGCAAATTGGATCGCATAGCCCTCCTATGCCAGAGACAATGGGACGCCCCGGGGGTTCGCATGGGTCCTTATGAACCTTCGGCAGTAAATAGAAAGTGGGAACCACCGGACAAGGCACAGTAAGGCCGTCAAAAACCTTTTTAGGTATAATACCCTATGTGAAGGCCTCTTCAAGAATCGCAAGGAGATCACTCATGAAGTTCTTGACAGGATTATTTGGGAGGAGAATGTATGCCTCCCTATCTCGGAGTTGTTTATACACCTCCCTTTCATACTTCTCCACCGGCCAGACCACCACATTCCCCCCCTTATCCGATGGTTTTATAACCACATCCTTTAGGGATCTCAATTGTTTCAACGATTCCCTCTGCTTGAGGGTGAGATTATCCCCTCTCCATTGATTGGGAATGGTTTTAAATTCATCCGAGACAAGCTTATTAAAAATCTCCACTTGTGGGCATAGTGAAAAAGGGGGGAAGGTGGTGGACTTGGGAAAGACCGAAGTGGGGAAGGTACCTGTTGTGCCGGTAGAATTCTCCCTCTCCAATTCCTCCAAGATAGATAGGGCCTCTTGTTCATCAGTGGTATTGAGGCCATGGTCTCTCTCCGGTTTGAAATGCAATCTCCGAAGGATAACTTTCCTTAGGAAGAGTTGCAAGTCCTTTACGGCTGGAAAAAAGTCAAATTTATTAGTGGGGGAGAAAGTTAGACCTAGACCCAGCACCTCTATTTGAGTTTCTGTGAGTGTATGGTGTGATAGGTTGATTACCTCCAAATTGTTGGTTTTTGATTTTTTATCACGAGATTGAGGAGGGGTCGTCTTGCGCTTGTTGTATGTCCTATATCTATGCGTGGCAAGTCTATTTGGAGCATTGGATCCCTGATGTATAGTGCCATGTTGATTTCCCTGGGCTGAATCATCATCCAGAGATGACATTGATGAAAAAGAATTCCTATGAGTTGGAATCACATTTCCTGAGGGTCCGTTCCTCCTTTTCCACTTATACACATAATTAGATTTAAAGTCACTAACATCTCGCTGGTACTTTTTTGATTTGGATGCCACAATCTCTTTTTCCCATTTGGAAAATTCACCTTCCAAATCCTTACTGAATTTACTCCTCGCCTCGCTAGTCATATTTTCATATACTTGAGATTGAAGTGTGTTGATCTCAATCTCAAGGGCCTGTAATGTCGCACTATTGGATTTTATCAAAAGTTCCATAAAGCCCTTTGAGCAAGTGGAGGCCAACGCCTCCCAGTCTTGCTAAATGATCCATCCTCAGTACTGAAGGAGGGAAATACCTGGACCCTGAGTCCTCTAGGAATAAGTCCCTTAATGAGATATCGTTCTAAAAATGCCTTGTTCCACCATAGGCGAGTCTTTTTGTTATACAAGTATTTTAATTTGGTAGCCAGGTCATCTGTTTCTTTCGTATTTAAAACCACAACTTGCTCCTCACCAAAAACTTCATCTAGTTTGTGTAGCCACGTTTTTTCACGGGCTTTTAGGTCCATTTGTTCAGGTAATTTAGCTGTGAAAATTCACAGAATGATGCATAGATTAATTAAACCCAAACTATGGGTGACATATTTAAACATAGTTCCAACGTGGAACAGGGCAACTCTCTATCATTTACTTTATCACAAAAAATAAGAGCATCCAGCCCAAATAGAGACATAAGGCAATGATATATAAAAATACAAATTTTATTAACAAATATTTCTAAAACGTTCACAATATTGTAATTTAAAGATGAGAGGTACAATGGTGAATGAGCAGATATAAACACCTGTCGCACAAAAATCAACACATCTAAATCCGCTGGTAGTCTTACAAGCACAATATGCCAGATAGTGATAAGACAAGTAAGTCAATCTAATATCCAGACCGGGGAACAATATATATTCCCATAATGGGATAATATATCATTTCATATAATATGTGGGATAATGAATCCATCAGATCCTGCCTGGAGCATAAATGTGCCAAAAGGTAAAACAGAAATAAATAGACCTGATATGGCATTTGAGAGAGGGGGGGAAAAAAGGAAAAGGAAAAGGAAAATCCCCCCCAAAAAAAAAAAAATTATATATATCTAACCGCTCCTGTGAGGTGCCATATCAACTGCGGAAAAAGATGCTAGATAGTGCTTACCCATATTGGGGAAATGTGACAGACCAGGTACGTGCCCCGACGCACGTTTCGCTCCTTGAGCTTCCTCGGGGGGCAGTGTGGGTAAATGGCGCTGTGTCATATTATATACTAGTGTACTCAGCTGCATCGAATAATAATCAGTGGGACGGCGCATGCGACACGATAACAGCGGCGGTCGCCGCGCCGCTTCCGGTACTCCGATGACGACCAGGGTCAAGGAATAAACTTCCTGTGATGTCAGTGCGACCCTGTCGTCATCTGTTAATGTATCAGGCTTAAGTGCTACGTATAAATGTTTAAAAGCTAAGTTTAATAGTTTAACTGTCCCTGCTCACTCTCAATGTGGTCATTGGACTAGTCCAGGACTACTGTTAAATGGTGCAGTGTGTTCAGAGCACATACATACTGTAGCTATGTAACTGACATTTCTGCGTGAGCAAATAAATCAGGGAGATGAAGACCAGGGACAGCTTCTTCCACACCTTCCTTCTTTCTCAGGACATTCCAGGATGTCAGTTATACTCAGGGGTGAACCTAGCCTCTCTGCTGCCTGAGGCGAACTGCAAAACGGCGCCCCCCCCCATTGTAAAATCAGTACAAAGCTCCGCCCCCTTGTAAACGCGCGGTGAATCTGGATGTGCTCATTGAACACATCCGGAATCACCGCAGCGCTACACAGGCCTGTGTATTTCCCTTGTCGGGAGATCATGTTTTCAAGTCCCATATAGTAACTTGAGTAGTTGCATTAATAACTAGTCACCGACCTGATTTCTCCTAACTCTGGACATAAGGGGAGGGAGTCACAAGGATATCAAGGAAGCAGCACCGTGCGCATCAGCCAGCAGCAGGAGCATGGGCGTACCCAGGATCAAAACTAGGGGGGGCAAGCCAATGTCACATCTTATACAGGTTACATCATATACACTGTACATTATCCTGCATATTAGGTATGGAGCATTAGAACTGTTGTATATTGTATAATACAGCAGTGTATGCGACACTACGCTGTATATACCATATATTATACATGGCACACTCACCTCTATACAAAGAATAAGAGGCATTATAACCTGTATATGAAAAGTATAATACAGCAGTGTATATACACTCTATATACCGCACACAATATGTATGACCCTGTATACACCATATACTACTCTCTATATACCGCACACGATGTATATGACCCTGTATACACCATATACTACACTCTTATTTTGAAGTAAAAAAAAAAAAGAAACAGGATCAAATACAACACTTAAAATAAAGAACAAGTAAAGTTAAAAATCAACAAACTTACTGGTATTTCAGTGGGAACTATGGGTCTGCTTTTGGTTAATGAGATGGTCAATGTTCGGTTCCATATTTGTCACAAGTGAAGCAATTTTTCTCTTTCTTGATATCATTATTTCCTAGGGATTCCAAATTGCTATTAGTAAAATACCAATATATATACAGCGCTACAAAAACAATATACCAGCAATAAAACTGCCCACACAGACATACAGCCTGCACTGCCCATCACTGCAGCCTTGCCAATCCATATCATTTCATCCTCATCAGTGCACATAGTGGCGCAACTCCGCTTTTAGCTCAGGCTCAGACTGGTGTGGTGCGAGAGTCCCTAATAGGCAGGTAAATGTCCCCAATAGGCAGCATTGGTCCCCAATAGGCAGGTAAATGTCCCCAATAGGCAGCATATGTTCCCAATAGGCAGCATAGTCCCCAATAGGCAGCATATGTCCTCAATAGACAGCATATGTCCTCAATAGACAGCATAGGTCCCCAAAAGCAGCATAGGTCCCCAATAGGCAGCATAGGTCCCCAATAGGCAGCATAGGTCCCCAATAGGCAGTATAGGTCCCCAATAGGCAGCATAGGTCCTCAATAGGTAGCATAGGTCCCCAATAGGCAGCATAGGTCCCCAATAGGCAGCATAGGTCCCCAATACGCAGCATAGGTCCCCAATACGCAGCATAGGTCCTCAATAGGCAGCATAGGTCCCCAATACGTAGCATAGGTCCCCAATACGCAGCATAGGTCCCCAATACGTAGCATAGGTCCCCAATACGCAGCATCATCCCCCAATAGGCAGCATAATCCCCCATAGCCAGCATAATCCCCCATAGCCAGCATAATCCCCCATAGCCAGCATAATCCCCCATAGCCAGCATAATCCCCCCCATAGCCAGCATAATCCCCCAATAGCCAGCATAATCCCCCATAGCCAGCATAATCCCCCAATAGCCAGCATAATCCCCCATAGCCAGCATAATCCCCCAATAGCCAGAATAATCCCCCATAAGCAGCAGAATCCCCCAATAGCCAGCATAATCCTACAATAGGCAGCATAATCCACCAATAGCCAGCATAATCCCCCAATAGCCAGCAGAATCCCCCAATAGCCAGCATAATCCCCCCATAGCCAGCATAATCCCCCAATAGCCAGCATAATCCCCCAATAGCCAGCATAATCCCTCATAGCCAGCATAATCCCCCATAGCCAGCATAATCCCCCATAAGCAGCAGAATCCCCCAATAGCCAGCATAATCCCCCAATAGCCAGCATAATCCCCCATAGCCAGCATAATCCCCCAATAGCCATCATAATCCCCCCATAGCCATCATAATCCCCCAAAAGCCAGCATAATCCCCAATAGCCAGCATAATCCCCCATAGCCAGCATAATTCCCCAATAGCCAGCATAATCCCCCATAGCCATCATAATCCCCATACCCAGCATAATCCCCCAATAGCCAGCATAATCCCCCATAGCCAGCATAATCTCCCCACAGCCAGCATAATCCCCCAATAGCCAGCATAATCCCCCAATAGCCAGCATAATCCCCCAATAGCCAGCATAATCCCCCCATAGCCAGTATAATCCCCCCATAGCCAGTATAATCCCCCCATAGCCAGCATAATCCCCCAATAGCCAGAATAATCCCCCATAAGCAGCAGAATCCCCCATAGCCAGCATAGTCAACCATAAGCAGCAGAATCCCCCATAGCCAGCATAGTCCCCCATAAGCAGCAGAATCCCCCATAGGACGGGCCCGGCGTTAAAAAAAAAAAAAGCCAGTACTCACCTATCTCCCCCACAGCTCTGAAGAAGCGCGCTCGACTCCGTCTTCTCCTGGCACAGGCGGCGTGACGTCATCACAGCGCGCAGGCGGCGTGGTGACGATCACGTCGCCTGTGCTGCATATGTGCCTGCGATTAAAGGGCCTGTGCTGCATTCCGCCCGCGATTAAAGGGCCCGCCGGCACTGAACTGTCAGTTCAGTGTCGGCGGGGCCGACGGGCCGGATCAAGCACAGTGTGCGCCCCTGCTTTGCCGCCCCCTAGCTGCCGCCGCCTGAGACAGAGGCTCAAATCGCCTCATTATAGCGGCACCCCTGGTTATACTACTATGGAGGTGCTGTCCTGTGCCTTAGCCTTAATTGACACTGATCCGAATTAGTTTGGTGGTCGCAGGCAGGGACACATAAACTTAGTTTTTAGACATACTTAGCATTTAGAGCTAATGCAGACAACATTAAAGAAAGTATTTCTATTCTAGAGGTAAATCCTGATGACAGTTTCCTTTTAACGTCTTAAACGCTTTGTCCTGTTCCTCCAACTATTCATGAATAATTTTTGAAGAGTGGTAAGTTATTTTGTTGAAACCTCTCTTTGCTGTTAAATAAAATTGTTGCCAGAAACATTGGCCTGCAACAAGGGCTGACTGTCAAATTTTAGCTTGGGATGCAATCACAAAGCACTGGCCCACGAGTTTTGGTGGCCCATCTTTAGCCTTCTTACAATGGCTTGCGAAAGTACTCAGCCCATATGGCTTTTTTCCTATTTTGTTACGTTACAACCTTTGTTTAAATATTTTTGTAATCCGATTTGTGTGTGATGCATCAGCACTAGTGTTGAGCGATACGATACTGCAAATATCGGGTATCGGCCGATATTAGCTGTATCGGGCTTTCGATTCCGAGTACCGATATTTTCGTCATATCGGATACCGGAATCGGATTTGTCACTGTCACTGTGAGTGTCCGTCGGTCGGGTCTGTCAGGAGTCAGCGGCACTTACCTGGCAGAAGATCTCCGGCGGTCACGTCCTGGACTGCTTGATGACCGCCATTATCTTCTCCCTGGCGGTCACATGCAGTTTTTCGCGATAACTGCAGTGACTGCAGGGTAATCCCGGCCGTAAACCAGTCCGATGACGTCACCGCCGGGGAAGCAGGTAATCAGCTGTGCTGCGCCGGGATGACAGGCTCTGCCTGTCATTCTGATGTAGCAGAGCTGGATAGTCGTGGGACACTCGTTACTATGGACTGCGTCGGACAGGTGGTATACTGCTGGTTTTTTTTTTTCATTTTTTTACAGGAGATCGATGGCGTCGCAGGATGAGACTGTAATAAAAGTAATGAAAACTGTGTTGTGTTTTTTATTAAATTAAAAAACTTTTTTATGAACATTCACCCGTCCGGGTACATCAACAATTTAACTATTTACATACAGGGACCCTGTCCGGGTTATTTATAATTCTTTGGCAGGGGTGTTCCAGGTACCACCTGGTACTCTTCTGATGCTTGCCAAACATCCAAGACACCAAGGACCACCAGGACCTGATGACGTCGTGTGGCCTGTACAGTCAAGTCGTGACCCGCTATCTGTGTCTGTGTGGCCACCTCTTTCATCTCCCTCTGGTCTGGAGCCCTATGTCCCGGACTGAACGAACCCCAGGGGGCCTAACAGGCGCCGGGTACGGACCAGCTATCATTATCATGTCCATAGCTGGGGCTGCTGAGGAGACCACTGAGGGAGGCTGGGGAGATTTACGGCGTGGGGTGGGCACTTGTGCAGAGACCTGGATGTGGGAGGCTGAAGGCTCCGAGGGTTTCACAGGTTCCTGACACTCTGGGGAGTAGGGGTCGCACCTGGTAACATTTAGGGCGTACCATCCATTGTAACCCCAGTGTCGGGTGTAAGTCACCAAGTCTCCTGGCAACAGGTCCCTCCCCGGGTGTCCTTCTGGGAGGTGAGTCTCCACGTCCCGCCGGGTCACAAACACTTCTAAATAAAGTCCAGGCTCCTGGATGAAGCCCCAACCACCTTTTAACTTAAAGTTCCGTACTGCACCCTTACGCCGCGGCTCCCACAGGGTTCCTTTATCTTTTCTCACCCGGTCCTTATCTGCCCGGTCCTTCTCCAGGTGACGTTGCCGAAGCTTTTGGGATTCTCGCTGCTCCCTTTGTCGCTCTGCTTCCCGCTCCTGACGTCTCCACTCTTCCTCCTGACGCTGGTTGTAATTCTCCTCCACCAGCATCTCCATGTCTCCACCATCAAACTGCAGCTTACGATGTCCGGTTTGCGGCAGCTCTCCTGGCACCCACAGTCCTGGCGGTGCTCACCTGCGGAGGAAGCAGCCGGCTCTGGAACAGATGACAGTCGGGCTCCGGTACAGACAGGTAGACCTCTGGTGCCTGCGTGGCCTCCTCCATGAGGACGGGTGTCGCTTCTTCTGTCTCAGCGACGGGGGCAGACAGCGGGATCTGGGGTGCTGCCGGTGCAGCGTTTTTTGCAGGAACGGGTGCCTCCACTGCGACAACGTCAACCGGATCACATTGCAAGGGCTGGGATGCCCGCACGGACTCCTCTACTAGAACGGGTGCCTCACCTTCCGGTACAGACACTTCAGGTAAGAGGGATTGGCGCCGCTCCAAGTTTAGTTTTAGGGCACGCCAGCTGGCTTCCATCCTGGCGACCTCCTCCCGGTGCCGGGCCAGGCCTCTTAGGGTATCCTCCGCTTCTTGCAGCGTAGGAGGGTTTCCAGGCCGGGTGCCCAACGGTGGTTCCGTGGCGATCGGGTCGCTTCCGTGGGGGGAGAGCTCTGACTGCTCCATCCCTTCACACTTCTGCTCGTGTCCATTAGCCATCTCTGCCAAGTCACATGTGTCATTAGCATCTGGAGAGGGCCCCTCTTTTGTAGTGAGGCGGGACCTTTGTGTTAGTTTCCGCACACTGAGGAGGATGAGGAGGCGGAACTGAAGAGCTGTGGGGCACGATCTTACATTGCAGTAACATCTAGAGTGGTCGGCCATCGTTTTCGCGCCACTGAGTGAGTGTACACCCACGAAGAGCACACCCTTCTTCTTCACCAGTGCCTCGTCGTGACGCAGATATGGCGGAAAAATGGCAAATACATTCTCTGATGATTTTAGCAATTCTCAAGCACAAAACCAGTTCAATTCAGGCACACAGGACTCGCTTATAGCGAGCTACAGAATCCTGTTCGTGACGCCCAAGTTGAGTCGCACAGAGCCAGAGGTTTTGGGGGTACTCGGCACCGAGCCCGTCGACTTCTATGGGGTATGTCACGGCTTTACCCGGCAATTGAATCAGAGTCTATTTTACTATGTAGAAGTGTATAAACTATAAATATATGTATATATATATATATGTCACAATGACATGTATATATATATATATATGTATTCTATGTGTGTATATTTTGTGTTTACAACGAAAGAAAGGGTTTTTTTTGTTGCGATATTTTGTTCCCATAGACTTACATGGGACTTCCGGTATCGGAATCGGATATCGACGATATTTAGTGATATCGGCGATACCATTCCGATCCGATATTTTTAGATATCGCGTAGTATCGCTCAACACTAATCAGCACTAAATAGTGTAAGTTGGTGAAGTGAGAAAAACATAGGCATAAATTAAATTTATGGGATCAAATAACTAAAATTTGTCATGTGCATATGTATTCACCCCTTTTGCGATGAATCCCTTAAATATTTCTGGTGCACACAATTACCTTTATAATCACATACTTAGTGAAAGCAAGTCCATCTGTGTGCAATCTAAGTGTCACATGATCTGTCAGTATTGTGGTAGATCAGCTCACTTGGCTGCGCACTGAGGTAGACACAGGTACATTCTAATTCTTCCTTTGGTTTATTATATATGCAGCATAAACCGACATCAAACAAAAATTATCACAGCCCTTTCGGCAAAGCGAGAAAACAAAACAAAATGGTATCTCACAGTTTCTGCAGCTGCGGGGATCTGCCACATCCAGGGTAGGCAAAACCTCCTGGTTCAGTTTAGCTCTAGGATAAGCACTTTCCTGGAGATCCTCTCTCCTCACATGCTGAACACTGACTGCCTCTGGTGGCCAGCTATTTAAGCTCCAGACAATACACTGAGGTGATGATAAGGTGGACAACCTCCCACCCGCTCTATAGTTGTCCACAAAAAAAAAAAACAGCCCTTAAAACAATTTGGCTGTTAACTGCTCACAGCACTTAAAGTGCTGGAGGAAATTTTCTGGGTTTTACATCACTGAAGCCATTAAGTGCAACAAAACATAACTCCATTCCAACACCATACCAGTGACTTTGTCAGAGTATACACACACTTTTTCTGAAAGGTCACATAAGCTGCAACACCATTAAGTAAGAGGCACCACTAACCAAACAACACCATGAAGATCAAGAAAATCTCAAAACAAATCAGGGCAAAAATTGTAGAGAAGTACAAATAACATAACATTGTTGGGCTATCAAAATATATCCCAATCTCTGATGATTCCCCAGAGTACCATCAAATCAATTATAATCAAACGGAAAGAACATGGTCCCATAACAAACCTACCAAGAGAGGGCCGCCCATCAAAATTCTCAGCCTGGGCAAGAAGGGCATTAATCATGCAGGCAACACAGAGACCAAAGGTGACCCTGAAGAAGCTGCAGAGTTCACAAGTAGAAAATGGAATATCTTTCCATAAGACCACAATAAGCTGTATACTCAATAGAGGTGGCCTTTGTGGAAGTGTGGGCAGAGAAAAGCCTTTACTTACTCACAAAAATTTTAAAGCTCATTTTGACTTGTGGGAGACTCCCCAAATGTATGGAGGACGGTGCTATGGTCAAATAAGACCAAAATTTAACTTTTTGGCCACCAAGTTAAATGCAATGTCTGGTGCCAAACCAACACAGCTCACCACCCCAAGAACACCATCCCCACAGTGAAACATGGTGGTGGCAGCATTATGCTGTGGGATTGTTTTTGGCGGCAGGGACAGGGAAAATGATCTGAATCAATGAATCAATGGGAAGATGGATGGTGCAAAATACAGGGATATTCTTGTGCAAAACCTGTTTCAGTCTGGCAGTGATTTGCGACTGGCATGAAAGTTCACTTTCCAACAAGATTATGACTCAAAGCCTAGTGCTAAAACAACACTAGGAGTTTAAAGGGAATCTGTCACCCTAAATTGGCAGGATATTTAAATGATGGCAGTCAGGTCAGATGGGCGGTGTTTTGGGTACTTGCCTTAACATGTTGTTCGCCGCTGTCTCCATTATTTCTGGGAATTGTAGTCATTGCCCTCCATATAACGTGCCTGCGCATTGCAATCTTGAATTGCAGTATGCTTTGCCCGCAGATTGCAATACGCAGGTGCGTTATATGGAGGGCAACGACTACAATTCCCAGAAATAATGGAGACAGCGGTAAACAACATGTTAAGGCAAGTACCCAAAACACCGCCCATCTGACCTGACTGCCATCATTTAAATATCCTGCCAATTTAGGGTGACAGATTCCCTTTAAACTCCTAGTGTTGTTTTAGCACTAGGCTTTGAGTCATAATCTTGTTGGAAAGTGAACTTTCATGCCAGTCGCAAATCACTGCCATCATTTAAATATCCCGCCAATTTAGGGTGACAGATTCCCTTTAAGGCTGTGTTTCCACTGTCAGGAAACACAGTGCATTTGACGGAGCGGAAATTCCGCTCCGTCTAAGCCCCGCCCCCTTTCTGACGCGCGTTCTTTCCGGAGGTGTTCAGGACACCTCCGGAACACCTCCGGAAAGAACGCAGGGCTACATAGCCCTGTGTAAAATTCCGTTGCGGCGACGTAGCGTCATCGCAATACGCTAGGACATGCTGCGGTCTGAAAAGACGCGCAGCATGTCCGGATACGCAGGTCTTCCGCCTGCGTGTTGTTACGCATAGTGGAGACGGGATTTCTTGAAATCCCCTCCACTATGCTGTAACATCTGGACGCTGCGTGTTTGGCGCTGCGCCAGCGCACAGCGCCAAACACGCAGCGTTTCCTGACCGTGGAAACTCACCCTAAGGGGAAATGTGTACATGTTTTGGAGTGGCCTAGTCAAAGTCCAGTCCTCTATTCAATTGATAATGTGTAGTAAGACTTGAAGATTGCTGTTCACCAGAGGAAACCATCTAACTTGAAGGAGCCGGAGCAGTTTTACTTTGAGGAACGGGCAAAAATCCCAGTGGAAAGGTGTGGAAAGCTCATATAGGCTTATCCAAAGCAACATGCAGCTGTAAATGCAGCAAAAGGAGGCTCTACAAAGTACTGACTTTAGGGGGGAGAATAGTTATGCACACTAAAGTTTTCAGTTATTTTGTCCAATTTGTTGTTTGCTTAACAATAAAAAGAAAACCAAATATTAACAGTTGTAGGCATGTTCTTTACATGAACTGATGCAAACCTTAAAAAAACAGTGAAATTCAAGCTTGTGAGGTAGCAAAAAGAGGAAAAATGCCAATGGGGTGAATACTTTTGCAAGCCATTGCATCTCTGGTCACTGTATTAAAGCAGGAGAGTTAATAAGATTTAACATTAAGGGTGTCTGGTACATAGATATGAGAACTGTACTGTCATGGTTCCACCCCTCAGGGTGTCTAGGATGCAGTTACTGACAGCTCGGCCGTCCAATTTCAGTACAGGGGCATGCTGAAGCTGTCAGTACTTTGATTGACAGCATGGCCATCCAATCTGGTTCAGTGGGCGTGCTGAGCTGTCAGTGTGTTGATTGACAGCTCGACTAGCCAATCTGTGACTGAGAGGCATCGGGGTCTACAAGTGTTCACTATCTCGAGTAATTGCCATGCATACTTAACTGAGCAGCTTCTCCCAGACCACTGCCAGACGTACATTCATCTTGTGAGGTTTGTGCTTTGTGCACTCCTATGCCTTGAGTTCTGTATGCTTGATCTCTTTCCTGACCTTGGACTTCTTTGTGACCATCTGCCTGTTTAACCCTTTCTGCTCTGATCCATTATTCTCCCGGTACTCTGACCTCAGAACGTTACCTGACTACTCTTTTGTCTCTTCCTTCTGTTTATGACGTACCTTCCTGGCTTCTGACCTTGGACTCCTTGACCACTCTGACTCACGGCGTGGCCGTGAGAAGTGACTAGCGTTACAAGTACATAGATGTAGAATCTATGCAAACAATTCTTAAGCAAACATGCAGTAAGTAGTTATTAGTTTTCAAGGATAATTCTGTCGAAAAAGACTTGGTGGCATCTGGTTTCTGTGACAAGCTTTATAGACCAGCATCTTACAGAACATTCTAACAATATCTGCAGGTTTTGCTTTGTTTTTTATTAGCTAAAACGAAACATGATTTTAAAAAGCTGGTGCATAGCTGCCATATAACAGGTAATATAACATACTGGAAAGTATGGATTATAATAACTGTATTGATTTTTTTTTATCTTGCCCAAACAAGATTAAGGAGAATATACTCTGGCAAAAAAGAAACATGGTCTTGTAAGAACATAGTTAAATAAGTTTGAAAATCACATAGGTCCATCATATTTAGTCTTTCTCCACCAATTGTACATTTTTTTACACTAAATTATCTATAACCCACAATGTTATGTGTACTGAGGAAATTATCCATCTTTTTAAAAAGCTGTTATACTGACTGTCATTATTACAACTTGTGGTAGTGCCTTCAACAGTGTGACTTTTCAAATTGTAAAGAACATATTTAGCTGCCGGAATCTTCCACCTGTAATGTGTGCTCCCTGGTCCTTTCTATGGTCTTTGGTAGGAATAAGTCATGGGCCAGGCCTTTGTATTAACTACACATGCCCCATCTCTTCTAATAATCTAGTTAATCGCTTTTGAACTGACTCTAACTTCTGAATATCCATTTTTAAATGTGGATCTCAAAACTATATCCCATATCCTAGATGTGACCTTATGCTTTAGGATCACAGGATTTTGTCTTTCTTTTTGTACACCCTAAAATCTTCTTTGCTTTTGCATCTGATGCTTGACATTGAGTACTGCTGCTCAGCTTACTTGTAACCAGAATACTCTAGTCCTTCTCCTGTTCTGTAGTCCCGAGTATACTCACATTTAATGTACAGTGGGTGCGGAGAGTATTCAGACCCCTTTAAATTTTTCACTCTTTGTTTTATTGCAACCATTTGGTAAATTCAAAAAAGTTAATTTTTTTTCTCATTAATGTACACTCTGCACCCCATCTTTACTGAAAAAAATAGAAATGTAAACAGTTTTGCAAATTTATTAAACAAGAAAAACTGAAATATCACATGGTTATAAGTAGAGATGAGCGAGTTTGCTTCCAGGAGGGTCGAGTCGGGTTTCGGACCACCCGACTTTCACAAAAGTCGAGTCGAACGAAATCGGTCGACTATCGGAAAAAGTCGGAGGTCCGACTGAAACACGAAACCCAATGCAAGTCAATGGGAAAGCAAAGTTGGCAAGGAGTGGAGGACAGTAAACACAGCTACACTGCCCATTTCAATGCCAACAACATCAATTCTTATTACTTAAGCTTGGCAACCTTAATTAACTTTAAAATAATAGTAACTGGGGGTTATTTGGCTAAAGTGGGGGGCAGGGCTGGCTCCAGGTTTTCGTGGGCCCCGGGCCAAAGAGTCTCAGTGGGCCCCTTTAACACATACCACAATTCATGATGCTCCGATATGGCAGAGAAATATAGGTATAGTACAATGCCAAATACTTCACTTCTTACATTACATGACTGATATCTATTTTAAATTCTACAATAGCTCAAAAACCAGACAGTATTTTCCTCCATACAGTATTATGGCCACCACATAGTGCGCCATACAGAATAATTGGTCCTATATAATGTTCCATACAGTATATGATGAGCTCCACATATTGTAACAGTATATGATGGTCCCCATATAATGTGCCATACAATATAGGACGGTCCCCATAGAGTAAAATGAGCCCCACATATTGCTCCATACAGTATAATGAGTCGCATATAAAGCTCCATACAGTATATGATGGGCCCCATATATTACTCCATACAGAATGGGCTCCATATAATGCTCCATACAGAATAGGCCCCATATGTGCTCCATATGATGCTCCATACCCTATATGATGCCCCATAAATAATGAACCCCATATGATGCTCCAGTGTATGATGGGCCCCATGAATGATGCTCCAGTGTATGATGGGCCTATATAATGCTCCATGTATAATGGGCCCTATATGATGCTCCAGTATATGATGGGCCCCAAGGATGATGCTCCAGTGTATGATGGGCCTATATAATGCTCCATATATAATGGGCCCCATATGATGCTCCAGTATATGATGGGCCTCATGGATGATGCTCCAGTCTATGATGAGTCTATATAATGCTCCAGATATAATGGGCCCCATTTATAATGCTCCGGTGTATAATGGGCCCTATCTATGATGCTCAAGTGTATGATGGGCCCCATATGTAATTCTCCAGTGTATAATGCTCCCAATATATTGCTCCTAAACATTAAAAAAAATGAAATACCTCTCCTCGCTGGGCACTGCTCTACTCTGGACTCCTCAGTGTCGCCATCTTCCAGCTCTCTGCACTTGGACTGTTCAGGCAGAGGGAGTACAGACGTGACATCATTGCGCTCTCTCACCTGAATGTCACTGTCAGGAAACGCGGAAGACGTCACAGCGGTGGAGCAGGGAGAGGTAAGTATTGCAAGTGCTGGGGCCCTGAGCAAGCAGAGGGGCCCACTCATGGGCGATGGCACTGGCACAGGGTCCATCATAGTACGCCGGTGACTCTAATGTCGAGTGGGCCACCCCACCTGCTCAGGGCACCGACACCTGCCCGGGTGCGCCAGGTGCTGACGCCGGCCCTGGGGGGGTACAGCCCAGTTAGGGTGGTGGAAAAACTGGCATATGTTAAGGTGTAGGCTGGACGTTCAGCAGCTGCAAATGGAGCAATTGGAGAAGTCGGAGGTAGAGGAGGACAAAGCGAGCCATTTTGTTGGCAACCTATGTGTCATCAGGGGAGGGTGGTACAAAATCCTTTGAAACCCAGGCATGGTTCATTTTAATAATGGTGAGATAACCTACATTTTGGGTCAACAGCCGGGTCCTTCTTTCTGTCAGGATTGATCCAGCAGCACTGAAGACCCTTTCTGATAGCACACTACCAGCAGGGCAAGCGAGCTCCTGTAAGGCATATTGTGCCAATTCAGGCCAGGTGTCCAGTTTACAGGCCCAGTAGTCAAAGGGGAATGAACTGTGAGGGAGAACATTGATAGGGGAGGAGAGGTAATTTTTAACCATAGTTGACAACTGCTGTCTCCTGTCTGTTGCAATCGATTCAGCATTACCAGTCGTGTGAGCGGTACTCGAGAAATCAGTCCACAACATGGTCATGAAACCCCTGTCTCCAACGCCACTTCAGCTGTGTGCACCACGAACACCTCTTACATTTGGCCCAGTATGGCTCGTGGTAGAACCTGCACCGCTGCTGTGTGCTGGGAATGCCTCTAACAAACAGTTTACCAGAGTTGCTTGTTTGTTTGCCAATGTGAGCTCTAGGTTCTCCTGTGGCATGATGCTCTGTAATTTGACTTTATAGCGTGGATCGAGGATGCTGGCCAACCAGTAGTCGTCATCCTTCATAATTTTGGCAATGCAAGGGTCCCTTTTTAGGATCCGCAAGACATAATCACACATGTGGGCCAATGTTCCAGGTGTCAATGATGCACTGCCAGTGGTGGGTGGAGGAGCACTTTCTGCCAAATCCACATCCCTCCAGTCACGCACAAACCCTGTACCTGACCTTGGCAAGCCAATATTTTCTCTTGCCCCCTGAGAAGCATCCTCCTCCTTCTCTTCCTCTTAATCCTCCACCTCGTCCAGGACTGTTCCCTGAGCAGACAATGGCTTACTGTCATAAAGGCTTCCCTCCTCCTCCTACTCTTCCTCCTCCGCTGCAGATGCCTGATCCTTAATGTGCGTCAACGTTTGCATGAGCAGAAGCATAAGTGGGATGCTCATGCTTTTGATGGCGTCATCTGCACTTACCAGCCGTGTGGATTACTCAAAAAAATGAAGGACTTTACAGAGGTCTTTCAGCTTTGACCACTGCACACCCGACAACTCCATGTCTGCCCTCAAACTGCCTGCCCGTGTATCCTCCCACAAATGCATTACAGCCTGCCTCTGATTGCACAGCCTCTCAACCATGTTCATGGTGGAGTTCCACCTTGTTGCAACGTCTATGATTAGGCGGTGCTTGGGGAGGTGGAGAGATCGCTGCAGCCTCTGCATACGACTGGAGTCTTCGCACTTTATGGAGCAGGGCTGTTAACTCCGGATAATTATTTAGGAAGCACTGCACCACCAGGTTCAAGGTGTGAGCCAGGCAAGGTATGTGTCTGAGTTTTGCCAGGGCTATGGCCGCCACAAAATTACTGCCGTTATCACTGACTACCTTGCCTGGCTCAAGATGCAGACTGCCCAGCCATGACTCAGTTTCTCGCTGCAAGTAGTCGGCAGTACCTCCGTGGTGTGTCTGTTGTCGCCCAAAGACATCATTTTTAAAACAGCCTGCTGATGCTTACTACTAGCTGTTTGATAGTGGGACACCTCGTGTGCAACACTGGCAGCTGCGGATGGATTGCTCATGCGACTGTGCTCTCTCAATAAGCTTTTGCTTCTGGAGGAGGAGGAGGAAAAGTGTCGAACACCTACAACCAACTGTTGCCTATACCGTGGGCTAGGCAGCACTGTCCCACCACCACTGTCCCCTGTGGACCCTGCATCCACCACATTAACCCAGTGCGCAGTGATGGACACGTAACGGCCCTGGCCATGCCTACTGGCTCATGCATCTGTTGTGAGGTGCACCTTTCTACTCACTGATTGAGTGCATGGACAATGATGTCTTTCACATGCAGGTGGAGAGCAGGGATGGCTTTTCTAGAAAAGAAGTGCCGACTGGGTAGGTCATAGCGTGGGACAGCGTAGGCCATGAACTCTCGGAACGCTGCGCTTTCAACCAAACGGAAGGGCATCATCTCTAATGAGATCAGTTTTACAATGTAGGTGTTCAAAGCCAGTGTATGCGGATGAGAGGATGAGTACTTTCTTGTCCTATTCAGAGTGTCTGCTAGGGTGAGCTGGACTTAAAAGCTGCATATGGGGGAACTAGCGGTGGAAATGGCGGACTGAGAAGGGGTTGGTGATGGTGATGATGGTGGTGGTGGTGATGGCCTAGATTCAGTCTTTCGTTGTAAAAACATTGTGATTCCCTGACTGCTTTGGCCTTGCGACGACACCTCAACATTTCTTGCTGGTGGTGTGCTAACCGGTGGGCTTACAGTGGGGGAAGCGATGTAGCGTTGCAGGCTACCTTCAGTCGGAGCAGGTGCACATGGGCTACCTGAGGTTTTATAGACCGCTTACGCTTGAATGTGCATGGTGTTTAAATGTCTATACATGCAACTAGTATTCAAATTTCAGAGATTTTTCCCTTGGCTAAAGGTCCTTCCGCACTTCTTACAGATAACCTTTGCCTCATCAATAGGATTTTGGTCAAAAAAGTGCCACACTGCACTTTTCCTACTATGGGATAAATTTTCAGGGCTTGCACACTGTGCTATTTTGACCATCTGGCCAAGCTGTCCTGCAACTCTTTTTTTTTTTTAACACTTTTTTGGACTGCTACGGGCCTGCCAGATAACACCAGCTGCAATGTCGATGCCTGCTGCGGATCCTCCTCCTCTTCTGAGCTATTGCCAGTGGCACCCTCTTCCCCCAATGGATGGCAGTCCGGGTCAACAACTGGGTCATCTATCACCTCCTCTTCAATTTCATCTGCACCTTTCTCTGTGTCGCCGTTTAAGGTGGTATAGTATGCGGGAAGGGGCACCTGAGTTTCATCAGGGTCAGAATCTGGCTCATATATTTCCGGAGTCACACACAGACACTCTCTCAGTATGGATTTGACCGTAATACAAAAGGCATAAAAAAGGTACTGTATCAGAAGATACCAGGTGTATATAGTGTAGGGGAAAATTTCAATCTCCGTATATATTTCCGGAGTCACACACAGATAATCAGCATGTATTTGTCCATGATCCCAGCCGGTACACGGTAGTGTGTGAGGAGCGTACAGCTCTATACGATGTGGTAAAAAATGAACGCTCGGTAACTGTGCAGAAAAAAAGAATAACAGTATTAGTGCTGTGTAAAAGCAGTCTGCACAGCAATGTACACGCAGTAATACAGCTAGCAGGCAGCATATTAACCAGCGCTGCTGCACACAAGAAAATCCTCCCCTGTCACTGGCAGGCAGCCTAATAACCAGTGCTGCTGCACACAACAAAATCCTCCCCTGTCACTGCACACTAACTGTACAGCACAATTGCTATCAGCACAAGTACAGTAGAACTTCTCTTTCCTGTCCTAACTCTCTCCCTACTGAAAAACAGTGTCAGCAACCTCTCCCTACTGTTAAGATCGGCAGAAGTAAAATGGAGGTCGGCGGTCAGGGCTTTTAAAGCTACTATGACGCCCCCCCAAAGCAAGCCAATCACTGCAATGCCCTTCTTTAAGATGGTGGTGTACGCTGCCCATGTCATCTCGTTGCCCACAGTGTACGTCCTTGCTCATTGGCTGAAAAAAGGCGCCTGCACGCATTATGGGAAAACTGACTTTGGCGCTCGGGTCGACGACCACATGGCCGACTTCACGCTATGGTCGGGTTTCAATCGGCGAAACTCGACTTTAGCGAAAGTCGGCGACTAATGAATCTGACGACCTGTTTCACTCAACTCTAGTTATAAGTATTCAGACCCTTTGCTCAGACACTCATATCTACATCACATGCTGTCCATTTCCTTGTGATCCTCCTTGAGATGGTTCTACTCCTTCATTGGAGTCCAGCTGTGTTTAATTAAACTGATAGGACTTGATTTGTAAGGGCACACACCTGTCTATATAAGACCTCACAGCTCGCAGTGCATGTCAGACCAAATGAGAATCATGAGGTCAAAGTAGCTGGTCAAGGAGAACAGAGACAGAATTATGGCAAGGCACAGATCTGGCCAAGGTTACAAAAGAATTTCTGCAGTACTCAAGGCTCCTAAGAGCACTGTGGCCTCCATAATCCTTAAATGGAAGAAGTTTGTGACCACCAGAAGTCTTCCTAGACTTGGCTGTCCAGCCAAACTGAGCAATCGTGGGAGAAGAGCCTTGGTGAGAGAGGTAAAGTCAAGTATCACTGCAGCCCTCCATCAGTCGGGCCTTTATGGCCGAGTTACCCGAACGAAGCCTATCGTCAGTGCAAGACATATGAAAGCCCGCATAGAGTTTGCTAAAAACACGTGAATGACTCCCAGACTATGAGAAATACAATTCTCTGGTCTGATGAGACGAAGATAGAACTTTTTGGTGATAATTCTAAGCATTATGTGTGGAGAAAACCAGGCACTGCCCATCACCTGCCCAATACAATCCCAACAGTGAAACATGGTGGTGGCAGCATTAAGTTATGGGGGTGTTTTTCAGCTGCGGAGACAAGACAACTGCTTGCAATTGAAGGAAACATGAATGCTACCAAGTACAGAGATATCATGGATGAAAACCTCTTCCAGTGTGCTCTGGACCTCAGACTTGTCCGAAGGTTCACCTTCCAACAAGAAAATGACCCTAAGCACACAGCTAAAATAACAAACGAGTGACTTCAGAGCAACTCTGTGACCATTCTTGACTGGCCCTGTCAGAGCCCTGACCTAAACCCAATTGAGCATCTCTGAAGAGACCTGAAAATAGCTGTCTACCAACATACACCTTCCAACACGATGGAACTGGAGAGGATCTCCAAGGAAGAATGACAGAGGATCACCAAATCCAGGTGTGAAAAACTTGTTGCATCATTCCCAAGAAGACTCATGGCTGTACTAGCTCAAAAGGGTGCTTCCACTCAAAACTGAGTAAAGAGTCTGAATACTTATGACCATGTGATATTTCAGTTTATCTTTTTTAATAAATTTGCAAAAATTTCTACTTTTCTGTATTTTTTTCAGTCAACATGGGGTGCAGAGTGTTAGGGTTCGAGTTCCCACTGCTGCACAAGGGGAGTCTCGAACCAGTCCCGCTGCGGTCCCCCATCCATTTCCGGCCGCAGTGGAGCCTGCTCAGCAAAGATGTCGGTCCCAGCGTCTCGCCCGGTCTAATACTGTGCAGAGACTTGCTGCTGCCTCTTCAGGTTCTGCTATTGTAGCCAGTACTGGTCAGCGGCGAGCAGCCGTCTTTAGGACTAAGTCCTTTGTTGCTTCATCTGAGCATGTCCAGGGCAAGACCTCCCATTGGAGATCAGAGGTCACATGCTCAGATACAGCTGCCACTCCTATTGGTCCTTCAGCAAGGTCCTGTGGCTGTTGATGTTCTGAAGCAGCTTCCCATTGGTCCTTCCTGGAAGGTCTTTTTCTCGTGGCTGCTATAAAAGGCTGTCCTTACCGCACAGCCGTGCGCTAGTATCAAATCTGTTACGTGCTTGCGCCAGTGTGGTCATGTATGCTTGTGGTTAGGTCAGGCTGAAAAAAGCCCCTAGAATACCGGCTACTCCAGTGAGGAGATTACTGCTTGGGTTCTGTTTGCATGACCACAGACTGCAATCCGCTTAGCAGTCATCTGTGTTCCCTGTGAGTCTAACAGGACACAGTCTTTGTACCGTGGCTCTGTCAATTAACAGAGTCCGCTTATATCGCCATATAGTGCTACGGCGTTTACATCTGCGACTCTGTGGGATAACAGAGTTCGCTCATACTACTTATTTACGCCATTTTACTAGCAGCAGGCTCTGCCTGCACGGTGGACCCCGGGCTGCGAACGCACCTCTCCTTAATATCTATTAGGTGCATTCCGCAGGCCCCTAACATAATACTAGCGCCAGGGTCTGGCTAGTAAAATGGCGGATGACCAGCGTCTACCGCAGTACATCCAGCAGCTGGAGGGTAGGTTGGCGGCTCTTGAGCGCACAACCTCAGCTGTGGATGTTACCGCAGTCGCTGTTCAGGCTGCTAGCGTGGCTGCAGCCAGTTTGTCCTCTGCCACCTCTGCCCCTACATTATCCCACCTCCCGCTTCCTGACAAGTTTGCCGGTGACAGCAAGCAATGTCGGGGATTCGTGAGTCAGTGCTCTATACAGCTCGAGCTTCTGGCTGCACGTTTCCCCACGGATCGGGCACAAGTGGGTTTTGTACTGTCTCTACTCTCGGGCAGAGCGTTGGAGTGGGCAATGCCACTGTGGGAGCGCGACGATCGTGTGGTGCCGAGTGCTCCTCGTTTCCTGGAGGCTCTTAAAAATGTCTTTTTAGGACCTCAGGTCACCCACGATACGGCGCTCCAACTGCTGGCATTGGCACAGGGTTCGTCTTTGGTCAGTCAGTTTTTATAGTGCTACGGCGTTTACATCTGCGACTCTGCGGGATAACAGAGTTCGCTCATACTGCTTATTTACGCCATCTTACTAGCAGCAGGCTCTGCCTGCACGGTGGACCCCGGGCTGCAAACGCACCTCTCCTTAATATCTATTAGGTGCGTTCCACAGGTCCCTAACAGCAGAGTGTACATTAATGAGAAAAAAAATGAACTTTTTTGAATTTACCAAATGGCTGCAATGAAACAAAGAGTGAAAAATGTAAAGGGGTCTGAATACTTTCCGTACCCGATTGTATATGCAGCAATAGGATCACTTCATCCTAGGTGCATTACACAACATTTATCTACATTAAATCTCATTTGCCAAGTGTTTGCCCATTCCGACATCTTATTCAGATCATAATTTTGTTGTCATGATTCCACTGCTCAGAGTGTCATCCTATCCTGTGCTGGGGCATGCTGAGCTGTCAGTGCTTTCATTGACAGCTCAGTTGACCTATCTGAGACTGGGAGGTGCAGAAATTTCTCCAGGTGCTTAGTAATTGCCCTGCTACTTAGGTGAGCTGTCTGGCCCAGATCACAGCCAGTTCAAAAGCTTACGCTTTCTTTTGTATATTTGCCTCATTCCTGTGCTGAAAGTTCTGATCTACTGCTGCCTGTGTTGGACTGTGTTCTTACTACCCATTTGTTATTGCCCATTTGCTTATCCACTATTTCTCTGGTATTCTGACCCTGGATTGTGACTTGACTTACACCTTCATCTTTTCCCTTAGTATACTACGTGCTTTCTTGGTACTGACTTTGCCTGACGGCCTGTCCGTTAGTTGTGACTAGCATCAGTCTTTAATATCCTACATAGTTTGGTGTCATCAGGAAAGACTGATATTTGCTCTCAATCCAATCCACAAGGTCATTAATTAAGAGGTTAAAAAGAATTGGTCCTAGCTCAGATCACTGGGGTATCCCACTGTTGACTTTATCCCATTTAAGGAATGTCCCATTTATGATGACTCTTTGTTTCCTGTCTTTTTGCCAGTTCCCTACCTGTCTGCACTCCAGTCCCTGCTTCTGGAGCTTTAGTAAAAGGCTACTATTTGATACAGTATCAAATGCCTTTGCAAAGTCCAGATAAATCATGTCAGCTGCATTACCAATATCCAGATTTGCACTTACCTCCTCATACAGACCCAACATATATTTTAGACACGACTTATATTTCATGAATCCATGCTGGTTGTCAGTTATTATATTATTCTCTGCAATATATTTCATCAAGTCATGTCTTATAATGCCCTCAAAAATTTTGCACACTATTGATGTCAAACTTACTGGACGGTAGTTTCCTAGATATACCTTCTTACCTTTCTTAAATATCAGCATCATGTTAGCTATCCTCCAATCCTGTGGCAATAAACCTGTTACAAGAGAGTCTAAGAATATGAGATACATTGGTCTGTCTTTTACGGAACTCAATTCCCTCAATATCCATGGATGAACGCCATCTGGCCCAGTGGATTTGTCAATATTTAACACTTCTTCTTGTGTTTAACCAATTATATCAGGTGGTGAACTTTGATTTTTTTGCCTTGTTGAATGATCCCTGGAACAGTCAGTTCATTGGTGAACATGGATTAAAAGTATCGGTTTAATATCTTAGCCTTTCTTTGTCCTTTATAGTTATTATCATCTATTACTAATCTTTTAATACTTATAAAGTGATTTGATTCTATCTATCTATTATATCTACCTATCAATGTAATCTTCTATTTGTTTGATATTGTCATATCAGTTAGTTTATTTTCCATACCTTTTTAAGATATCCTTGTAATATGAATTTTCTACTGAATTCCGATTTTTTTAATATAATTATTTTTTTTAAGCTCCGTCTTACAGACCCTCTTTGATGAATTACTGTTGTAAAGGGTACATAATACTCATATTGTATATTAAAATAATCAGTTAATATCAATTTTAATGAAAGACATCTGTGATTTTTTTTTGTGTGGTCCATTGTGTCAACTACACTCTATTATAATAAATTATGCAAGCCTTGTTCAAAAACTACTATAACGTTTCCATGAATTATATATATGCACTTATATTTAATATTTATTTTGCGTACATATGTACAACCTAATTATGATTCTTTAACATATGTATTATACCTACATTAATATTTATATAGGTCTGTTGTATTTTATACATTTCTTATGCTAAAATATGTAAATTAGTTTTACTTAATACCATTGATCAATTTAAATGAAAATTCTGTTTGAACAACTTAGTGGTGGGCCTTAGTTAGAAATTTTCTACGTCTATCACTCTTGGCTAAACACATTATTATTGGACACCATAATTGTGATAATGAACATATACTTCATGATACAGAGGATCCAAATTAGTTACAAAATATCTTAAACCAAATGCTAGAATATCATGAAAGAAAAATGACGATGACTACTTTAAGAAACCAATTAATGAATAGCAAAATTGAATCACCTGGCTTTAAGATAGTATTGTGCATTGTAGAGAATCAATGTTTAAGACTTTTATTGTAAATCTGGCAAAAGTTGTACAAGGGCACAATAAAAGTACATTTTCCATGTTTCTGGTCTCTTTTTAGTATGATAAATTTTTTTCTCAAAGTGTCGGAAAAAAATAAATAAAATGAGTAAGATGGTAATTAAAGATTTGCAGTGAATGGATGAGATTATGTCATTTAGTCTCTTTGAAGCTTATCTAAACTTTAACCCCTTCGCGACATGCACCATACTAGTACTGCTCTGCAGGAGGCGCGATTGTGCCCGGAGCAGTACTAGTACGGTGCCACGATCACGGGGCCTCACGCTGAGCACCGCGGCAATCGCGTGCAGGTGTCAGCTGTGTGTGTCAGCTGACACCCCGCAGCAATGCCCACGATCGGTGCATTTAACCCCTCTGATACCGCTGTCAGTAGTGACAGTGGCACAGAGAAGCATCGGGCAGAGAGGGATCTCCTTGCACACTCCCATCAGAACACTGCTGTGCAGTGTCAGATCAGTGAACTGATGTAAAATAGTAATGTCATACCCTGGGATAATGTAAAAAAATATATATATTATAATGTGTAAAAATATTTTTTTTAAAATCCCCAAATAAAAAAAAGATATCTATTTTATGATTAAATACTTATTTATGTAAATAAAATAAAGTACACATATATGGTATCGCCGCATCTGTAATGACCCACTCTATAAAACTGTTTCACTAGTTAACCTCTTCAGTGAACACCATAAAAAAATAAGTAATAAACTAGGCAAAAAACAATGCTTTATCATCATACTGCCGATTAAAAAGTGCGATAAAACGTGATCAAAAAGACGGATGTAAATAGAAATTGCACCGCTGAAAACGTCATCTTGTCCTGCAAAAAACAAGCTCCATCAGCAGAAAAATAAAAGTTATAATTCTCAGAATAAAGCGATGCAAAAATAATTATTATTTCTATAAAATAGTTTTTATTGTGTAAGAGCGCCAAAACATAAAAAAGCTTATAAATGAAGTATCGCTGTAATCGTACTGACCCAAAAAATAAAGCTGTCTTACCAATTTTACCACATGCCGAACGGTATAAAAAAAAGCAATTCCTGAATTGCTGTTTTTTGTCCATTCTGTCTCCCAAAAATCGGAATAGAAAGCGATCAAAAAATGTCAAGTGCCCTAAAATGGTACAAAAAAAAGTAAGCTTGTCCCGCAAAAAACATGCCCTCACATGAATCTGTCTGCCGAAATATGAAACAATTATAGCTCTCAAAATGTGGTGACGCAAAACTAGTTTTGGCAATAAGCATCTTTTAGTGTGTGACAGCAGCCAAACATAAAAACCCAATATAAATCTGGTATCACTGTAATTGCACCGACCAGAAGAATAAAGTCGCCTAATCACTTATACCACACGAGGAATGGCATAAAAAATAAGTAAAACTAATTCTTCACATGCTGTTGATTTTTTCATTCTGCCTCCCATAGATCAGAGTAAGGCACGCTCATTTATCCTGTGCTCTACGCTGAGCGCTTACATCGGGGTTTCCGTGTAAATGTTTTAAATATGTGATTCAGACAGAACCCGGTGGAAAATTCCCTATAATGAGGCAGATCGAGGCACTGTGAATGCCATAGCACCTGTGATCTGGGGGTGTCCGTCTTTTTAGGATTGCATAAAAGTGCCGTCGACCACAGTTTTGTGCACTTCTGAAAAGAAGGAAATCGCGGAACAGAGGCCAGATGCAGTCCAGAGTAACTCTGCTGCCTCACTATAGTGAATGGATCCATTGGGGGTTTCATCTGAATCATGTCACTCAGAGATTTAGATGGAAACCCCAAAGTAAGTGGTAAGCATAGAGCGCCAGACAACTGTGATCCCAAACGTTATGTAAAATGTTCCCAAAAAAAGCTTCCACTCAATACACAAAAAAAGCAAGTCTCCACTCAGATCTGTCATCTGTTATTGGTAATATAGGGGGCTTCCACGTTACTGGTAGCACAAAGGCTCTTGAAAAGTGAAATGGCTCCTCACCCGCCAAAAGAAATTCAGCAAATTCTGCATTCCAAAATTAAAATGCCCCCCTCCCTTCTGAGCCCCAGTGTGCCTAAACCACATATAGTGCCCATGTTTGGCATTTCTGTAGTGATGAGAGACCACCTAATTTACAGGTGCGTGCCTCCAGAAGCAAGGGCTGGGCATAATGTACTGGTAACTACAGTGTACTGGTCATTACAACAGCAGTTTGCAATTTTCACTCAGCAACATCCACTGCTTCCTGTTTCTGGAAAACAGATAAATTCCAAGAGAGTTATAATTTACAAAATGGGGTCACTTTAGGGGGATTCTGCTTTTCTAGCACTTAGGGGCTCTTTATATGGAATTCACAAACTAGTCTAGAAAAATCCTCCAGGAGGCAAATAGCTCTCTGTCACATCCAAGTCACTCCGTATGGCAAAATAGTACTGTACGGCCACAAACGTGGTATTTCTACATTCAGTAGTTTGTGTGACAAATTTTGGTGCCATTTTTACCCATTTCCCTGTGTGAAAATTTAAAACTTTGGGCTAACACACAATCTTGGTGGTAAAAATGTAAATTATTTTTCGTCACTGCCCAATGGTTTAAAAAGTTTGTGACACACCTGTGGTGTCAATATAATCACTGCACCCCTAGATGAATTGGGTTCTGCTGTTCTGGCACCTCAGGGGCGCGGTCAATATAACATGGCACCCTCAAACAATTGCAGCAAAATCTTCACAGTAATATGGCGCTACTTCTCTTCTGAGTTTTACACTGTGTTTCCACTTATGGGGTATCAGTGAACTCAGGAGAAATTGCACAACAAACTTTGGGGTCCATTTTCTCCTTTTGTCCTTGTGAAAATACAAATTTGTAGCTAAAAAAGATTTTTGTGGGAAAAATGTGATTGTTTTTTTTTTTATTTTCACTGCTTAACATTATAAACTTTTGTGAAGCACCTGGGGGTTCAAGGTGCTCAATACACTTCTCGATAAGGTCCCAAAGGAGACTAGTTTACAAAATGGTGTCACTTGTGGGGGTTTCTACTGTTTAGGCACATCAGTGGCTCTTCAAATGCGACATGGCGTCCGCTAATTATTCCATCAAATTTTGCATTCAAAAAGTCAAATGGCTTCCTTCCCTTCCAAGCCCTGCCAAGTGCCCAAACAGTAGTATTCCCCCACATATGGGGTATCGACGTACTGAGGAGAAATTGCACAACAAATTATATTGAGCAATTTCTCCTGTTACCCTTATGAAAATGCAAAATATGAAGCTAAGAAAGATTTATTTGAGAACAATGTGATTTTTTTTATTTCCACAGCCTCTACGCTATAAACTTCTGTGAAGCACCTATGGGTTAAAGGTGCTCAATACACATCTAGATAAGTTTCATAAGGGGTCTAGTTTCCAAAGTGGTGTCACTTGTGGGGGATTTCACTGTTTAGGCACATCAGGGACTCTTCAAACGCGACAAAATTATTCCACCAAATTTTGCATTCCAAAAGTCAAATGGCCCTCGTTCCCTTCCAAGCACTGCTGTGCACACAAACAGTTGTTTTCCACCACATATTGGGTATTGGCGTACTCAGGAAAAATTGCACAACAATCTAAAAAGATTTATTTTGGAAAAATACGATTTTTTTTATTTCCACGGCTCTACATTATAAACTTCTGTGAAGCACCTGGGAGTTGAAGGTGCTCATTACACATCTAGATAAGTTCCCTAAAGGGTCTAGTTTTCAAAATGCTGTCATTTGCTTCCACTGTTTAGTCACATCAAGTGCACATCAAGCGCTCTCCAAATGCAACATGGCAACTGCTAATTATTCCAGCATATATTACATTCAAAAAGTCAAATGGCGCTTCTTCCCTTTGAAGCCCTGCCGTGTGCCCAAACAGTAGATTTACAACACATGTGGGGTATCAGCATGCTCAGGAGAAATTGCTCAACAAAATGTATGGTTCATTTTCTGCTGTTAGGCTACTTTCACACTTGTGTTTTTTTGCGCTGCGTTTCGAGCGCACATGAAGCGCATTAAAAAAACGCATGCAAACGCTTGTAAACGCTGCGATTTTTATTGGCATCAGCATGCACATTTCGACAAAAAAACGCAGCGTTTGTCTGTTTTGCATGCATTTGCGTTTTTTGGCGCATGCGTTGTCTATGTGTCACATTTCTATCATCTCTGTCTCCATCATCTCTGTCTCCATCATCTCTGTCTGTCTCCATCATCTCTGTCTGTCTCCATCATCTCTGTCTCCATCATCTCTGTCTGTCTCCATCATCTCTGTCTCCATCATCTCTGTCTCCATCATCTCTGTCTCCATCATCTCTGTCTGTCTCCATCATCTCTGTCTCCATCATCTCTGTCTGTCTCCATCATCTCTGTCTCCATCATCTCTGTCTGTCTCCATCATCTCTGTCTCCATCATCTCTGTCTCCATCATCTCTGTCTGTCTCCATCATCTCTGTCTCCATCATCTCTGTCTGTCTCCATCATCTCTGTCTGTCTCCATCATCTCTGTCTCCATCATCTCTGTCTGTCTCCATCATCTCTGTCTCCATCATCTCTGTCTGTCTCCATCATCTCTGTCTGTCTCCATCATCTCTGTCTGTCTCCATCATCTCTGTCTGTCTCCATCATCTCTGTCTCCATCATCTCTGTCTGTCTCCATCATCTCTGTCTCCATCATCTCTGTCTGTCTCCATCATCTCTGTCTCCATCATCTCTGTCTGTCTCCATCATCTCTGTCTGTCTCCATCATCTCTGTCTCCATCATCTCTGTCTGTCTCCATCATCTCTGTCTCCATCATCTCTGTCTGTCTCCATCATCTCTGTCTCCATCATCTCTGTCTGTCTCCATCATCTCTGTCTGTCTCCATCATCTCTGTCTGTCTCCATCATCTCTGTCTCCATCACTCTGTCTGTCTCCATCATCTCTGTCTCCATCATCTCTGTCTCCATCATCTCTGTCTGTCTCCATCATCTCTGTCTGTCTCCATCATCTCTGTCTCCATCATCTCTCTGTCTCCATCATCTCTGTCTCCATCATCTCTGTCTCCATCATCTCTGTCTGTCTCCATCATCTCTGTCTCCATCATCTCTGTCTCTCATTATCTCTGTCTCCATCATCTCTGTCTCCATCATCTCTGTCTGTCTCCATCATCTCTGTCTCCATCATCTCTGTCTGTCTCCATCATCTCTGTCTCCATCATCTCTTCTGTCTCCATCATCTCTGTCTCCATCATCTCTGTCTCCAGATCTCTGTCTCCATCATCTCTGTCTGTCTCCATCATCTCTGTCTCCATCATATCTGTCTGTCTCTCATTTCATCTCTGTCTCCATCATCTCTGTCTGTCTCCATCATCTCTGTCTCCATCATCTCTGTCTGTCTCCATCATCTCTGTCTCCATCATCTCTGTCTGTCTCCATCATCTCTGTCTCCATCATCTCTGTCTGTCTCCATCATCTCTGTCTCCATCATCTCTGTCTGTCTCCATCATCTCTGGCTCCATTATTTACAGAAAAATCGCGTGCGTGCAAAAGCGCTGACAAGCGCAAAGCCATGCGCACGCCAGCACCCCCATAGACTGCAATGTTATTTTTTGCGCATAGCATGGGCACACGTGCGCACGCGTTTTTTTAAAGCGGTTGACCGAAAAAAAAAATGCAACATGTAGCGTCTAGCGCGTATGGGCGCACACCGGGAAAATGCGCAGCGCACGACAAACGCACATGAACGCGTGCAAGCGCTAGACCCTGCGCCCACCATGTTAAAGATAGGGAAACATTGCGCATGCGTCCGATAGCGCAAGATGCGCTGTGCAAAAAAAACGCAAGTGTGAAAGTAGCCTTACCCTTGTGAAAGTAAGAAAAAATAGGTCTAAAGGAAAATTTTTGTGAAAGAAAAGTAAATGTTTATTTTTTCCTTCCACATTCCAAAAATTCCTGTGAAGCACCTGAAGGGTTAATAAACTGTTTGAATGTGGTTTTGAGTACCTTGAGGGCTGCAGTTTTTAGAAAGGTGTCATTTTGGGGTATTTTCTGTCATTTAGGCTCCACAAAGTCACTTCAGGTGTTAGGTGGTCCCTAAAAAAAATTGGTTTTGAAAATTTTGTTGTAAAAATGAGAAATCGCTGATCAAATTTTAACCCTTATAACTTCCTAACAAAAAAAATAATGTTCAAAAATTGTGCTGATTTAAAGTAGACATTTGCTTAATATTCTGTATTAACTATTTTGTGTGATATGACTCTCTAATTTAAATGCATACAAATTAAAAGTTTGAAAATTGCAAATTTTTAAATTATCACCAAATTTCCAGCTGCATGTGCATCTCTATAGGAAGCCGTGGGTCCTAGTGCACGCATAGTAGGGATGAGATTCTTCAAATCTCATCCACTATGTTGTTTCATCCAGATGTATGCAGCATACCCTAAGAGGAACATACCCTAAGATGTGCCAATTCCGTGCTGGGCCTTGGCTCTTCCCACTTGCCTTTGTGAGTTGGTAAGTGGATATTATTTGTAGATTGATGTCAACTTTGTAATGTCAGCTGAAATGATCACCAAATTTCCATTTTTTTTACAAATAAATGCAAAGTCATATCAAAGAAATTTTACCACTATCATAAAGTACAATATGTCTCAAGAAAACACTCTCAGAATCACCAGGATCCGTTGAAAAATTCCAGAGTTATTACCTCATAAAGTGACCGTGGTCAAAATTGTAAAAATTGCCTTGGTCATTAAAGTGAAAACAGGCTTCGTCTCAAAGGGGTTAAAGGAATGATAAAGGGAGACACCAATGTTGGGAATAGCTTGGCTGACAACAATTACAGCAGTAGCAAACTTTTCTAGAGATTCAAGTAAACCAATAGTGGGTAGAGGAGTAGGAGAAACAGCACAATAGGTCTAAACCAGATAAGAAAAAGAGTGCAGTTAGGTTAACAAGAAATTGAATCCTGGAACAAACAATCTTGAAATAATTACAGGAACATGAGAAGATGTATTCAGACAAATCAGTGGGACTAGTAAGGTGGACGGGGCAATGGAATGCTGTGGGCAATTTTGAATAAACAAGTGGTCATTAATGAGGATCAAAAATACTGACAAACTGGTACTAGAATGTTCCTATAGCTAGAGAAGCATTTAAGCCAAACAGGATGACTGATAAATCCCAACTAGTAATTACATCATTAGCGTGCAATGGGTTTTTGAATGTTTTATGAATTTTATCTTTTGTTTGGTCATATTGGCAAACATCCAACTGAACTCAAATATCAACATGTATGCTCTGATAGTGGTAAAAACATATTAAGATTGTTAATTCCATGACTGAAGCTAGATAAGCTAAGTTCACAAGGGTAAGTCCTGATGAGACCACTGATAATGTCTTGATTTGTAAAGCACTGCTTGCTTGTTAAGGACAATCTTCTCTGAATGCATGGAGATCTTACCCTAAATATAGCCACTGAAAGGGAGGCATGTGATTTTAGAAGTACATCAACAGACCCTATTAAAACACTGTGTATAGAAAACAATTGATGGATGTGTCTGGCTACATTACCCTCCATAGGTGGCGATGCATCCTTTCACCAAGTTTTACTAGGCACTGCCGATGCACTTCCTGTGTTATGCAAATTGCCTCTTCAAACAAAGAGGACTTGTACTCTATAGCGCCACCTATTGGAAGTAGCGATCCTACAAGTCACAATCAACCCTTTAACGAGTCTTGTAATATGACTTAGGATAAAAGCCAAATCAGAATCTCCATTTGCAGACACGGTGTTTCGGACTGTTGGTCCTCGTCAGTGCAAAGTAGGAGAGATCTGATTTGGCTAGATGAGAGGCTCTGGACTGGGGTCTGGGGGGTAAGGTTACTCCTTGTGGAGAGTGACATACCAACTCTGGCGTGTCGAGGTAAGGAGGCTTATTCGCCGTGCAATGCTCCTCTGGGAAATTTTAATATGCAAATTGCCTCTTCAAACAAAGAGGACTTGTACTCTATAGCGCCACCTATTGGAAGTAGCAATCCTACAAGTCACAATCAACCCTTTAACGAGTCTTGTAATATGACTTAGGATAAAAGCCAAATCAGAATCTCCATGTGCAGACACGGTGTTTCGGACTGTTGGTCCTCGTCAGTGCAAAGTAGGAGAGATCTGATTTGGCTAGATGAGAGGCTCTGGACTGGGGTCTGGGGGTAAGGTTACTCCTTGTGGAGAGTGACATACCAGCTCTGGCGTGTCGAGGTAAGGAAGGGAAAGAAGGTGGTCCCAGGGAACTACAGGCCGGTGAGTCTGACTTCTATACCAGGAAAGATCTTTGAACAAATTATTAAAGAACATGTATGCAAGTACCTGGATAAGAATGAAGTGATTAAACAGAGTCAGCATGGGTTTGTAACTAATAAGTCATGTCAGACTAACTTAATTTCCTTCTATGACAGAATCACTGACTGGGTGGATCAGGGAAATGCTGTAGATATAGTGTATCTTGACTTCAGCAAATCATTTGACAAAGTATCTCACACAATCCTTATTGAAAAAATGACTAAGTATGGAATGGACAAGGCAACTGTTAGGTGGATTCATAACTGGCTTAGTGATCGGACCCAAAGAGTGGTCGTAAATGGCTGCACATCCAGTTGGAAGAATTGTTCAAGTGGGGTACTGCAAGGCTCTGTTTTGGGCCCTGTATTGTTCAACATCTTTATCAATGATTTAGATGAATGAATTGAGGGTAAACTGATCAAATTTGCTGATGACACAAAGCTAGGAGGGGTAGCTAATACTAGAGAAGAGAGAGATTGGATTCAAAAAGATATAAATAAACTGGAGCAGTGGGCAGCAACTAACAGAATGGATTTTAACAGGGAAAAATACAAAGTACTACATCTGTGCAATAAAAATGAAAAAAGCATATACAAAATGGGAGGAATAGGGCTAAGTAACAGCACATGTGAAAAAGACTTGGGTATAACTAATTGATCACAGACTGAACATGAGTCAACAGTGTGATGCAGCAGCAAAAAAGGCAAATGCAATTCTAGGATGTATCAACAGAAGCATACAGTCTAGATCACGTGAGGTCATTATTGCCCTCTACTCCTCTTTGGTCAGACCTCATCTGGAATACTGTGTCCAGTTTTGGGCACCACATTTTAAAAAAGACATCAACAAACTGGAGCAAGTTCAGAGAAGAGCCACCAGAATGGTGACCGGTCTGCAAACCATGTCCTATGAGGAACGGTTGCAGGATTTGGGAATGTTTAGCTTGCAAAAAGAAGACTGAGAGGAGACTTAATAGCTGTCTACAAATATCTCAAGGGCTGTCACATTGTAGAAGGATCATCTTTATTCTCATTTGCACAAGGAAAGACTAGAAGCAACGGGATGAAACTGAATGGGAGGAGACACAGATTAGATATTAGAAAAAACTTTTTGACAGTTAGGGTGATCAATGAGTGGAACAAGCTGCCACGAGAGGTGGTGAGTTCTCCTTCAATGGATGTCTTCAAACAGAGGCTGGACAGACATCTGTCTGGGATGATTTGGAGAATCCTGCTTTAAGCAGGGGGTTGGACCAGATGACCCAGGAGGTCCCTTCCAACTCTACTATTCTATGATTCTATGATTCTATGACATGGTGCTGTCTGGAAAGAAGCGCTGCATGTGCATCTCTATAGGGAAGCCGTGGGTCCTAGTGCACGCATAGTAGGGATGAGATTTCTTCAAATCTCATCCACTATGTTGTTTCATCCAGATGTATGCAGCATACCCTAAGAGGAACATACCCTAAGATGTGCCAATTCCGGTGCTGGGCCTTGGCTCTTCCCACTTGCCTTTGTGAGTTGGTAAGTGGATATTATTTGTAGGATTGATGTCAACTTTGTAATGTCAGCTGAAATGATCACCAAATTTCCATTTTTTTTACAAATAAATGCAAAGTCATATCAAAGAAATTTTACCACTATCATAAAGTACAATATGTCTCAAGAAAACACTCTCAGAATCACCAGGATCCGTTGAAAAATTCCAGAGTTATTACCTCATAAAGTGACCGTGGTCAAAATTGTAAAAATTGCCTTGGTCATTAAAGTGAAAACAGGCTTCGTCTCAAAGGGGTTAAAGGAATGATAAAGGGAGACACCAATGTTGGGAATAGCTTGGCTGACAACAATTACAGCAGTAGCAAACTTTTCTAGAGATTCAAGTAAACCAATAGTGGGTAGAGGAGTAGGAGAAACAGCACAATAGGTCTAAACCAGATAAGAAAAAGAGTGCAGTTAGGTTAACAAGAAATTGAATCCTGGAACAAACAATCTTGAAATAATTACAGGAACATGAGAAGATGTATTCAGACAAATCAGTGGGACTAGTAAGGTGGACGGGGCAATGGAATGCTGTGGGCAATTTTGAATAAACAAGTGGTCATTAATGAGGATCAAAAATACTGACAAACTGGTACTAGAATGTTCCTATAGCTAGAGAAGCATTTAAGCCAAACAGGATGACTGATAAATCCCAACTAGTAATTACATCATTAGCGTGCAATGGGTTTTTGAATGTTTTATGAATTTTATCTTTTGTTTGGTCATATTGGCAAACATCCAACTGAACTCAAATATCAACATGTATGCTCTGATAGTGGTAAAAACATATTAAGATTGTTAATTCCATGACTGAAGCTAGATAAGCTAAGTTCACAAGGGTAAGTCCTGATGAGACCACTGATAATGTCTTGATTTGTAAAGCACTGCTTGCTTGTTAAGGACAATCTTCTCTGAATGCATGGAGATCTTACCCTAAATATAGCCACTGAAAGGGAGGCATGTGATTTTAGAAGTACATCAACAGACCCTATTAAAACACTGTGTATAGAAAACAATTGATGGATGTGTCTGGCTACATTACCCTCCATAGGTGGCGATGCATCCTTTCACCAAGTTTTACTAGGCACTGCCGATGCACTTCCTGTGTTATGCAAATTGCCTCTTCAAACAAAGAGGACTTGTACTCTATAGCGCCACCTATTGGAAGTAGCGATCCTACAAGTCACAATCAACCCTTTAACGAGTCTTGTAATATGACTTAGGATAAAAGCCAAATCAGAATCTCCATTTGCAGACACGGTGTTTCGGACTGTTGGTCCTCGTCAGTGCAAAGTAGGAGAGATCTGATTTGGCTAGATGAGAGGCTCTGGACTGTGGTCTGGGGGGTAAGGTTACTCCTTGTGGAGAGTGACATACCAACTCTGGCATGTCGAGGTAAGGAGGCTTATTCGCCGTGCAATGCTCCTCTGGGAAATTTTAATATGCAAATTGCCTCTTCAAACAAAGAGGACTTGTACTCTATAGCGCCACCTATTGGAAGTAGCGATCCTACAAGTCACAATCAACCCTTTAACGAGTCTTGTAATATGACTTAGGATAAAAGCCAAATCAGAATCTCCATTTGCAGACACGGTGTTTCGGACTGTTGGTCCTCGTCAGTGCAAAGTAGGAGAGATCTGATTTGGCTAGATGAGAGGCTCTGGACTGGGGTCTGGGGGGTAAGGTTACTCCTTGTGGAGAGTGACATACCAGCTCTGGCGTGTCGAGGTAAGGAGGCTTATTCACCGTGCAATGCTCCTCTGGGAAATTTTAATATGCAAATTGCCTCTTCAAACAAAGAGGACTTGTACTCTATAGTGCCACCTATTGGAAGTAGCGATCCTACAAGTCACAATCAACCCTTTAACGAGTCTTGTAATATGACTTAGGATAAAAGCCAAATCAGAATCTCCATTTGCAGACACGGTGTTTCGGACTGTTGGTCCTCTCAGTGCAAAGTAGGAGAGATCTGATTTGGCTAGATGAGAGGCTCTGGACTGGGGTCTGGGGGGTAAGGTTACTCCTTGTGGAGAGTGACATACCAGCTCTGGCGTGTCGAGGTAAGGAGGCTTATTCGCCGTGCAATGCTCCTCTGGGAAATTTTAATATGCAAATTGTTGAGAAGGCTGAACTGTTAAATTCCTATTTTGCATCTGTTTTCTCTCAGAAAGGAAATGTAACATCAACTGATCTTCACTGTCCTATTAAAGGAATAGAAGAATCCAGGATATCTATAAACGGAAAGACAGTGAGGAAACACTTAGCTAACCTAAATGAATTCAAGTCTCCAGGTCCAGATGAATTACACCCCAGAGTACTGAAGGAGATAGCGGAAGAAATTCTTGAACCACTGTCCATAATCTTTGAAAATTCTTGGAGAACAGGAGAAGTCCCAGAAGACTGGAGAAGAGCAAATGTTGTTCCTATCTTCAAAAAGGGAAAGAAGGTGGTCCCAGGGAACTACAGGCCGGTGAGTCTGACTTCTATACCAGGAAAGATCTTTGAACAAATTATTAAAGAACATGTATGCAAGTACCTGGATAAGAATGAAGTGATTAAACAGAGTCAGCATGGGTTTGTAACTAATAAGTCATGTCAGACTAACTTAATTTCCTTCTATGACAGAATCACTGACTGGGTGGATCAGGGAAATGCTGTAGATATAGTGTATCTTGACTTCAGCAAATCATTTGACAAAGTATCTCACACAATCCTTATTGAAAAAATGACTAAGTATGGAATGGACAAGGCAACTGTTAGGTGGATTCATAACTGGCTTAGTGATCGGACCCAAAGAGTGGTCGTAAATGGCTGCACATCCAGTTGGAAGAATTGTTCAAGTGGGGTACTGCAAGGCTCTGTTTTGGGCCCTGTATTGTTCAACATCTTTATCAATGATTTAGATGAATGAATTGAGGGTAAACTGATCAAATTTGCTGATGACACAAAGCTAGGAGGGGTAGCTAATACTAGAGAAGAGAGAGATTGGATTCAAAAAGATATAAATAAACTGGAGCAGTGGGCAGCAACTAACAGAATGGATTTTAACAGGGAAAAATACAAAGTACTACATCTGTGCAATAAAAATGAAAAAAGCATATACAAAATGGGAGGAATAGGGCTAAGTAACAGCACATGTGAAAAAGACTTGGGTATAACTAATTGATCACAGACTGAACATGAGTCAACAGTGTGATGCAGCAGCAAAAAAGGCAAATGCAATTCTAGGATGTATCAACAGAAGCATACAGTCTAGATCACGTGAGGTCATTATTGCCCTCTACTCCTCTTTGGTCAGACCTCATATGGAATACTGTGTCCAGTTTTGGGCACCACATTTTAAAAAAGACATCAACAAACTGGAGCAAGTTCAGAGAAGAGCCACCAGAATGGTGACCGGTCTGCAAACCATGTCCTATGAGGAACGGTTGCAGGATTTGGGAATGTTTAGCTTGCAAAAAAGAAGACTGAGAGGAGACTTAATAGCTGTCTACAAATATCTCAAGGGCTGTCACATTGTAGAAGGATCATCTTTATTCTCATTTGCACAAGGAAAGACTAGAAGCAATGGGATGAAACTGAATGGGAGGAGACACAGATTAGATATTAGAAAAAACTTTTTGACAGTTAGGGTGATCAATGAGTGGAACAGGCTGCCACAAGAGGTGGTGAGTTCTCCTTCAATGGAAGTCTTCAAACAGAGGCTGGATAGACATCTGTCTGGGATGATTTAGAGAATCCTGCTTTGAGCAGGGGGTTGGACCAGATGACCCAGGAGGTCCCTTCCAACTCTACCATTCTATGATTCTATGATTCTATGTATATGTTGGGCCCCATGGATGATGCTCCAGTGTGTTTAGGGCCAAAATCATGGTCCATATTATTAATGATCCAGTGTATAATGGGCCCCATAAATGCTGCTCCAGTGTCTGCTGTCCACCATTTAAAATGCTTCAGTATATGATGGGCCCCATGGCTGCTGCCCCAGTCTCTGATCGGCCCCATGGCTGCTGCTCCAGTCTCTGATCGGCCCCATGGCTGCTGCTCAAGTCTCTGATCTGCCCCATTGACAATGCTCCTGTATATGATGGGCCCCATGGCTGCTGCTCCAGTCTCTGATTGGCCCCATGCCTGCTGCTCCAGTCTCAGATCTGCCCCATTGACAATGCTACTGTATATGATGGGCCCCATGGCTGCTGCTCCAGTCTGTGATCTGCCCCATTGACAATGCTCCTGTATATGTTGTGCCCCATGGATGATGCTCCAGTGTATAATGGGCCCAAAGAAAGCTTCATATATGATGGTCCACATTATTAATGATCCAGTGTGTTATGCTACCCATATATTCGTGAAAACATTTAAAAATATTTAATAACTCTCCTTGCTGTGCAGTGGTCTAATCTGCCGTCCTTAGCGTCACCATCTTACAGGTCTCTGCACTTGGACTGTTTAGGCAGAGGGGGTACAGACGTGAGGTTATTTCCCTCTGTAACCTGAATTTTACTGTCAGGAAACGCGGAAGACGTCACAGCGGTGGAGCATGGAGAGGTAAGTATTGCACGTGCTGTGGCCCTTAGCAAGCAGGGGTGGCCGACTAGTGGGCAACGGCACTGGCACAGGGCCCCTCATAGTACACCAGTGCGTCTGACGCCGAGAGGGCCCATCCCACCGTCAGAGGCAAATGTTTGTACTATGAGGGTCCCTGTGCCAGTGCCGTTGCACACGAGTAGCCCCCCCACCTGCTCAGTGAACCTGCACTTGCCCGTGTGCGCTAGGTGGCTCATGTATTCATCTGGTGGAAAGCATGGCCCCCCAGGATCAAAGTCAGTAGGCTGTGTAAGTGTGAGCGCTTAGGTTGCAATGTGCCTCAGGAGTTGGTTGCCCTGGTGTGATTCTGAGCTTGCTTTGAGTCACATCCTGGGAAAGTCTTGGACTCTGTAGCAACCCGGCACCTGGCCTATCAGACTTTCTTCAATAACCCCACCCCCCCGTATTCCTGGCATTCTGGTCATGATGGTTAATTTTTTTAAACAAGGTTAAAGGTCAGGTAAGCTTTGGCCTGAGAACATGGCTCACAGCTCCACTACAGTGGCAGTGTGGTTGGATACTGTGAGCACGAAAACTTTTCTCCCCCGGCATCGGCTACGGAGAGCATCGAAGATCCCTGTTGCCTATACTGTGGTCTAGGCAGTACTGTCCCAACCCCGCTTTCCCATGTGGACACTGCAAATGTGTAGCCCTGGTGTTAGGCACACGCAGTACCCTGGAGAGTGTGTGGCGAGACAGCAGTTTAATGCTAAATATCCATTCACTCAACATATACTAGACACACCCTTAGGGTAGTGGAGTTTACTCTTGAGGGAGTGGTCAAGGTGGTATGTGTTGGAGTGATTTAGTCGGTGTCCAGACTTCAGAGGGAGAGGTCAGGAGGAGTCTGTGCCTGGACTTCAGAGAGAGAAGACGTCTGGAGGGAGGAAGGAGTCCAGATTGCTCTATCATCAGTTCGGAATGTGGAGTCTAGTACAGGTGGTTTGATTCACCTCAGCCTAGTCAGAGCTGTACCTCATCAGCATACACTGGAAGGAAAGAAGAAGTTTAGTGCAGAAAGTCTTCAGTATCCTGTCTAAAGGACGGTGTAAGGTTCAGAGACGTGCTCCTGCCTATTGATAACTGAGCATCTGTAACTAACTTTGAAGTAAGGAAAAGAAAGAAGTGACTGCTCGACCCTTGGCTAGTTTGAGTGCTTATGTTACCAGCGAGGACAAGGCGAAAGGCACAGTGGTTTATTGGAATAGTGCTTACGGATTGAAGAAGTCCTGCACATTGCAACCGGTCACTGGGGACCGAAGGATCACTATTGTTACATGCATAGTGGTAAGAAAACCAGGAATTTACCGGACCTTAGGTCGCGGCAAACGAGCCCCTTATAGTCAGTACGTAACTGGGGTCAGGGGGAGTGAAGACTTTGAGTCAGGCGCAGACAAAATAAGAATTCAGCTCTCTCGCAGGAAGGCTCCTAACACAAAGCTGACTGGGCGGTACAGCTATAGATTAGCTGGAGTTATTGAGGGAACTACGCTTCAGGCTGGTTGTACTCATTGTGTGTGGAAAGTAAAGGAGGCCCCTAACTTGTCCAGCTGCTGTCTCAAGATATACTCTCCTTGGATCAGCCTCCCTGGGACCTGCCTGAACATCTTACAAGTAAAGGTATGGAAAGACGCTGACCGTGTGAGACTGTGTTATTTATCTGCACTCGACTTCACTAACTTCATAGACTTTGAGGGAAGAGTCCCACCTGTAGGGGACCCGACATCTAGCTGCCTCACCATCCCCTCAGAGATCTACAGCAGCGCTGGTACTAATTACCAGAAGACTACAGGTGGCGTCACGAACTGTACATAAATCAATCCCCTGTAAATATATCCCCAACATACGCCAGACCGCCCGGGCCACAGACCGAGCCACAGCTACCTGTGACAATCCCCATAGACTTCTACGGGCTCGGCTCTGAGTACCCCATTGCCCTGGTAACCCACAATTGTGGTGGCGGGTCGACACACATGCACCACATTCACCCAGGTCGCAGAAGGGACACCGGGCCATTAGCCTATTATATAACTTCCGTACTCATATAGCAAGCCGGAGGCAGTGTCATCTCTAGGAGTCTCAGCTACTGAACATCAATTATGTTTGCCGAAAACGTGTCTATTAGTGTTGAGCGATACGATAATGCAAATATCGGCTATCGGCCGATATTAGCTCTATCGGCCTTTCGATAATTCGTTTCGATATTTTCGTCTTATCGAATACCGGAATCGGAAGTTCCCATAATTATTTGCGAGGCAATGTGATTTTATTCAGCCAATAAGGAATCCTGAGAAGTGTGGGCACATCCTGTAATGCTGCGGTCATGTTAACTAATGGCATGGCTGTGATTGGCTGCTGAAATGATGTCAGAATGCACTATAAAAGGCGCCGCCGCCATTTTAGCGTCACTGTGCTGTGAATTCAGTAAGGGACAGAACGCTGCTGTGCTGACTCTGAGGGACAGTTAGAGATTGCGATTTAGTGTACTGTGCTGTAGGCAGGCTAGCACCAACCGCTGTGTAAAGCTTCCTTTTGCCTTGCAGTGTTGTTTTAACAGCTGTGTGCAAGGTGTGTGTGTGAGTGCAGGTGACGCTGCAGTTTGCTCTGCATGCAACGCTGTCTGTAGGCATCTGCACGTGTCACTCACAGACTCTTTTTTTTTTTTCTTCAGTGTATAAAAGGCGCCGCCGCCATTTTAGCGTCACTGTGCTGTGAATTCAGTAAGGGACAGAACGCTGATGTGCTGACTCTGAGGGACAGTTAGAGATTGCGATTTAGTGTACTGTGCTGTAGGCAGGCTAGCACCAACCGCTGTGTAAAGCTTCCTTTTGCCTGCAGTGTTTTAACAGCTCTGCAAGGTGTGTGTGAGTGCAGGTGACGCTGCAGTTTGCTCTGCATGCAATGCTGTCTGTAGGCATCTGCACCTGTCACTCACAGACTCTTTTTTTTTCCTTCAGTGTAATTCTTGCTGCTCCATGCAATTTAACTATTAGTGTGACGCGCTTCCATCCGTATCCAATACATTGGTTGCAAACACTATAGAAGTAGACAAAGGAGTAGCCTTTCACAGATTGTGATTTGTGAACAGTTGTGTTTCAGTGTTCACTTCAGTCTCTGCGTAATAACCACACTTAGGCCTTAAGTTATAACTTTTCTGACTTTCTTTATCAATCTACCAAGATGAAGAAGTCAGTGAGTAAGGCACGTGGTCGTGGCCGTGGAGTTTCAGCAGGGAGAGGACGTGGGGATTCTGTGTCTGCTGCCGCCCTCAGTGACACAGCATCCACCATTTATCCCCGTGAGCGTTCCTTTATGCGCACTTTGGTAGGAGCTCGGCGTGCCCCCCTGCTGCGGGAAAAACAAATTGAAGCCGTTGTTGGTTGGATGGCAGCCAATGCATCGACTTCAATTCCTTCCACCTCCTCTCAGGAACACAACACTGTTGAGCAACCATCTGTCTGTTCACCGCCTGTCAAATTGCCAAGGCAGTCAGAGAGTTCTGTACAGGAGCCAGCTGAGTCTCTGCTTCTGTTCTCAGAATCTGTTGGCTCACAAACACGGGCACAGGCAAGCAGCATTCTGCAATTTGAAGAAGAGGGAGTATGCAGTGATGCGCAACAGCTGTGTCTCTCTCAATCTGAAGAGGCGGGTGAGCCAGTGCCGATGGACAGCACACCGCAGAACGCATCTTATGATGATGATGAGACTCAGGTGCCAGGTTTTGTGGAGCATGGTGCTGCCCAGACCATCCAACAGCAGCAGGTGTTGGAAGAGGGTAGTGGAGATGATGAAGTCCGAGACCCAACATGGCGTGAGCAACAGCAAGGTGGTGGGAGCAGCTCTGAGGAAGAGATTGTCCCAACGGTACAAAGAGGAGGGAGAGGTAGGCTGCAGACTCGCTTGCCTGTAGCCTCCAGTTTGGCACCTGTTGGGAGCAGTTCTCATAGAAATGTCAAAATTGGCGCTCCCATGACTTGCACTGCGTGGTCCTTTTTTGACAGACTTGTAGATAATATTTGCTATGTTCAATGCAAGCTGTGTAAGCAAAAAGTTAAAAGAGGTAAAAATATCAGGAACCTGAATACCACAAATATGTGGACACATGTACGGACAAAGCACGTAGCTGAGTTCCAAAGACACACTGGAGATGTAGGCCAACCTACAGCAGCACCTACATCTTCAGCTCGTGTTGGAGCCTCTTCCTCCAGTTCACACACGCTGTTTCGGCTTCCTCACAGGATCGCCATGGAAGAACCTCTGTCACTGTTGTCCAGAGACAACAGTGTTATTCCACGCACAGCTGCAAGTTCCTGTCATCCTCACACCCCAGGCACAAAACAGCCATCGGTAGCACAGGCATGGGATAAAAGACGGCCATACTCGGCAAACCATCCACGAGCACAGGCTCTGAATGCTGGCATTGCAAAACTCCTGTCCCTTGAAATGCTGTCATTCAGGCTGGTGGAGACTGACAGTTTCAGGAACTTTATGGCATTGGCAGTCCCACAATATAATGTGCCAAGCCGATTTTATTTCAGCAGGCAAGCTGTCCCTGCTCTGCAACAACATGTCGAGGGAAACATTAAACATGCGCTACTAAATGCCGTCAGTAGCAGGGTCCACCTGACCACCGATGCGTGGACCAGTACCCATGGCCAGGGACGATACCTTTCCCTCACTGCCCATTGGGTCAATGTTGTGGAGCCGGGTACAGATCTTGCCAGTGGCGCTGTACGTGTTCTGCCAACTCCAAGGATTGCAGGAATCCAGTCTGTGCACATTGATTCCTCCTCCTACTCCAGTTCCTCAGAATCATCGCTGCACGAGCCATCACGGTATACCTCCACATGGACCCGTCAACGCTTACCTGTTGCGACCGATATGAGCACAGCCGTGGCCAAACGTCAACAGGCCGTCCTGAAATTAATTCCCATGGGGAATCGAACCCACACAGTGCAGGAGCTCTGGGATGCCATCAAGCAGGAGAGCGACGTGTGGTTTTTGTCAGCTAATCTCCAGCCAGGCTTGGTAGTGTGTGACAATGGCCGAAATCTGGTGGCAGCTCTGGGCCTTGGCAACCTCACTCACATACCATGTCTGGCACATGTGCTCAACTTGGTCGTGCAGAGTTTTTTGAGGGACTATCCGGATCTTGATGCACTGCTGCACAAGGTCCGCCTAGAGTGCGCTCACTTGCGACGTTCCAGCATGGCCAGATCGCGCATTGCAGCTCTGCAAGTCAGATTTTGCCTTCCTGAACATCGCATCATATGTGACGTACCCACCAGGTGGAATTCCACGTTACATATGTTGGAGCGGTTGTGTGAGCAGCAGCCAGCAGTAATGGAGTATCAGCTGCAACAGGCGCAATCAACTCGCAATTTGCGCCGTTCACACTTCACCACTACTGAGTAGGCCTCTATGAAGGACATCTGCGACGTTTTGCGTGCGTTTGATGTCTCAACGCGGATGGCGAGTGCAGATGATGCACTAGTCAGCATGACTGTCCCCCTTATCTGCCTGCTTCAGAAATCACTGAAGCACTAAAGGAAGAGGTTTTGAAACAGGTGGAGGATGAGGAGTCACAAATTCAATTACCTTCAGGACAGTCAGCGCAACGTGGTTCCTCACAAAGGACTGGGCAGGGCTCACTTTGTGAGGAGGATGAGGAGGAGGAGGAGTCAATGGAGGAGGAAGAAATCCCTACAGAGGAAGGTACACAACGCTGTAGTCAGTATGTAGAGCGAGGGTGGGGTGATGCAGAGGAGACAGAGATGACGCCTCTTCCAGAGGACAGCCTTTGTTGGCCAGTTGGGAGTCTGCAGCACATGGTTTATTTCATGCTTCAGTGCCTAAGAAACGACCGCCGCATCGCCCACATTCTCAGCACGTCAGATTATTGGGTGTACACCCTCCTAGACCCTCGCTACCGGGACAACTTACAAACCCTCATCACACCGGTGAACCGGGACCGTAAAATGCAGGAGTACCAAGACACACTGGTGCAATCCATACTGTTGTACATTCCAGCCGAGAGAGATGCTGCTGCTGCTTTACAAAGCAGCTCTGTGCGTCGAGGCAGTGTAGACACCTCTACAACAGTCACCAGGAAGAAACGTTTCCGTAAGATGGTGACAGACTACTTGGCTTTCCCTCTAAGTGTACTCCCAGATGCCTCTTCCCCTTTCAAATTTTGGGTCTCTAAGTTGGATACATGGCCAGAGCTTAGCCAGTATGCATTGGAGGTGCTGGCTTGCCCTGCTGCCAGTGTATTATCTGAGCGTGTCTTTAGTGCTGTAGGTGGTGTAGTAACAGACCGTCGCATGCGACTATCCTCAGAGAATGTAGACCGGCTTACTTTTCTGAAAATGAACAAGGCATGGATCTCACCTGAATTTGCCTGTCCGTTTTCAGATTAAATAACTGTTTGGCAACGTTTTCCATGTCTCCGGTTATGTTCATCTTTCTACCACCTGAACTCTACTCCCTGGGCTACAACACTGCCATTTGTTGCTCGTAAGTAATTGGCAGGGGTACTGACTCCTGGCCAGCCTGGTTACAGCACGACAGCTGTTTCCTGGCAGTGTGAACGTCAATTATCCTCCAATAAGTTGTGCTGTCGTGTTGCATTCGGGTTAGCCGACTCTATGGTGCCTGCAGTTTAGGTGATTCCTATGTGTGCTGTGGGATATGTAAATAAAGGCGGTTTCCATTGTGACAATAGGATAAGCACCCACTGTAGGACTGTGTGATTCTGTAACTGCGGACGGCTTGCGTCCTGTCAACTTACATTTTCATGGGTGCGTTCTTCTACCCGTCCGGGGTCCAGTAGCGTCAAGTGGTTCTCCCCAGTGCCTTTGGCCTAGGTGCCTCCATCTCCGTATCCGAGTTCCAGCAACGTCTGCTGGTCCTTGGTAGTGCTTTGGAGCACAGGTACCTCCTGCTTAGTAACCGTGTCACAGTAACGTCAGCTGGTACTCGGTTGTGACATTGCCTCTTTTCCTTCTGCTACCCGTCCGGGGTCCAGCACAGTCAGCTGGTCCTTGTAACTTCCATTGTCTCTTGCTCCATCTGATACCCGTCAGGGTTCCAGTAACGTCAGCTGTTTCTCGGAAATTAGACGACATTAAAGACCACCCAGAAGAAGATGACGACAACAAGGACGACGAGCATGAAGCCAACCAGCCTGAACACCATCACAAAGAAAAAATAAAAGATTACCAAGAAGAAGATCACCAACAGGACAAAGAAGGTTAAGACAAACTACAAGATACAGAACAAGAGACAGAAGAACAATAAGCAGAAGATCAAAAAGCAGAAGAACATGAAGTATAAGACCAAAATGAAGAGCAAAATATATGCTCTAAATTCTAAGCAGAAGAAGACTAAGCAGTGTATGGGGGTGAGTCCGTTCCTCCTCGTGGTGCCCCTGGAAAATGCCTGCTGCTGCTGCAGGCTAAACTGAACACGGACAAAGTCAAATACTGTTGTAATTTAAATCTTTTGTGACAGCAAGAACGGAAGGATGAACAATTCATACTTTTACAGATTACAAGTACAGGAATCTCTGTCACAAATAAGAATATGATGAAGAAGATGAAGAGGAAGAAGATGAAGAATTTGAATATGAAGAAGATTAATTAGTTTAATAATAACAATATGAGTAATGTAAACAAAAACATGAATAGCAAGAAGTTTAAGAAGAAAATTAAGAAGGTGAAGATGAAGAATAATTTGATGAGAAAGATGATGCTGCTGCTGAAGATTATGAAGGAGAAAGTGTGGCACTGGCAAAAGTTAAAAAGGTGAAGAGCATGGAAGTTGTTAAACATACATATTTGCCAAAATAGAAAAAAGGTTAACAACATTGTCAATTTGTTAGTCAATCCAAACGTATTTCCAAAAAAAAATATATGAATGCTATTCCAATGCATTGGGTTAAACATGTATGCCTTTATTGTCTCCTCAACCTCCCCCAATACATTCTACATTAGTCTTTGTTGTTTTCCTTCATGTACAATTAACCAACAAGGCAAGAATGGTTTTTTTTAATTTCGATATTTTGTTCCCATAGACTTACATGGGACTTCCGGTATCGAAATCGGATATTGACGATATTTAGTGCTATCGGCGATACAATTTCGATACGATATTTTTAGATATCGAGCAATATCGCTCAACACTAGTGTCTATATAATAGCAAGGAAAAGAAGAGCAGACGTTAGACCACAAGTTCCGCGGCTACTGGCTTGGGACAATGATTGCAAGGTCTTGTCAGGAAGGAACAAAGAGTAATACTACACCGTGAGACAACAGAGAAAGGAACATATTTAAACGAAACAGTGAAAGTTGCCTTCCCAATTTACCGGTGAGTTCGCTGAGCCCCTCACCTGGAGGACACTGTACCAAGCGTGCATGTGTGCACAACTGAACTCGTAGTAAAGCCTAGGAAAATGCACATCCCTTTAAGATCCCTGATGACTCTTTGCACCTTCATTCACAGAGATTCACAAGTGACTCGACATGGCACATGAAATGTGGACCCAAATATAGAATAGCAATTGGTGTACCTGGACAACACTGGGGAATTTTAAATGCAAGTATATTCCTGGGTGACTGGGTGGCTTACATTGCAGCACTAAACAGATACGGATTTACAATAAATATTTTGGAATTGTACAGTAATACTAAAATGGGTAGTCCAAAATCAAAGTGTGGAGTCATATCATATGCCTTTGTGATTTTAGGCTGGACGTTTGTGTACTGACTTTGACGTTTCAGTTCGCAGTGGGCCATGGTGATCAGTCACAAAGGAGCGTTACAGTTCAGTACTTTTAATAAATTAAACCATGTATTCTGGTGGATCAGGATCTGGGTTTTTGTGCCTTGAAACATGAAGCTGTCCTCTCTCACCAAAACCCTTCACAGTCCACTCTGCACCTCAACCTGATAATAAGCCTTTGTATTTAACCATCAGTGCACAGCACTAATAGAACCACCACTTATAAGGCCATTAGATTTGTCAAACATTGTCAAAAATACCTTCCGGTTTCTCATCGAGCTTCTGTGACCTCCATCAACCTGAATTTCGTACGGTTACAATGTGACACTGTGTAAAAATGTATGGAAGCTGCCACGTTTTAGGTATGTTACAACTAGTGTTGAGCATTCCGATACTGCAAATATCGGGTATCGGCCGATATTAGCTGTATCGGAATTCCGATTCTGAGTTCCGATATTTTCGTCTTATCGGATACCGGAATCGGGATGTCACTGTCACTGTCAGTGTCCGTCTGTCGGGTCTGTCAGGAGTCAGCGGCACTTACCTGGCAGAAGATCTCCGGCGGTCACGTCCTGGACTGCTTCATGGCCGCCATCCTCTTCTCCCCGGCGGTCACATGCAGTTTCTCGCGATAACTGCAGTGACTGCTGGGTAATCCCGGCCGTAAAGCAGTCAGTCCGATGACGTCACCGCCGGGGAAGCAGGTAATCAGCTGTGCTGCGTTGCAATGACAGGCTCTGCCTGTCATTGCGATGTAGCAGAGCTGGATCGTCGTGGGACAATCGTTACTATGGACTGCGTCGGACAGGTGGTATACTGTTGGTTTGTTTTTTTTCTTTTTTTACAGGAGATCGATGGCGTCGCAGGAATGAGAGAGTAATAAAAGAAATGAAAACTGTGTTGTCTCTTTTATTTCATTAAAATACTTTTTTCTTGCTTTGTCTTTTTTTTACACATTTAATAACTTTGGGATTAATAATGGATCGGTGTCTTATTGACACCTCTCCATTATTAACCGGGCTTATTGTCACCGTGCAATCAACGGTGACAATAACCCCTTATTACCCCGCTTGCCACCGCTACAGGGCAAGTGGGAAGAGCCGGGTAAAGTGCCACAATTGGCACATCTTTTGATGCGCCAAATGTGGGGCTGCTGTAGCCTGGTATTATCAGGCTGTTGAGGGCCAAAATCCATGGGCCTTGACAGTCTTTTAATACCAGGCCGCAGCAGTCTGCATTTTACTTGGCTGGTTAACAAAAATAGGGGGGATCCCCACGCCGTTTTTTTTTCGAGGGGATCCCCTATTTTTGTTAACCAGCCAAGCTAAGCAGACTGCTGTGGCCTGGTATTATCAGGCTTGCAAGGTCCATGGATATTGGATCCTTACCAGCCTGAAAAACCAGGCTCAGCGGTCTGCTTCATCTGGCTGGTTAACAAAAATAGGGGGGACCCCACGCCAATTTTTTTCGAGGGGATCCCCTATTTTTGTTAATCAGCCAAGATATGCAGACTGCTGTGGCCTGGTATTATCAGGCTGGCAAGGTCCATGGATCTTGGCTCCTTAACAGCCTGAAAATCCAGGCCTCAGCGGTCTGCTTCATCTGGCTGGTTAACAAAAATTGGGGGGACCCCACGCCAATTTTTTTCGAGGGGATCCCCTATTTTTGTTAATCAGCCAAGATATGCAGACTGCTGTGGCCTGGTATTATCAGGCTGGCAAGGTCCATGGATCTTGGCTCCTTAACAGCCTGAAAATACAGGCCTCAGCGGTCTGCTTCATCTGGCTGGTTAACAAAAATAGGGGGGACCCCACGCCATTTTTTTTTCGAAGGGAACCCCTATTTTTGTTAATCAGTTCCCTCTGACGTCACTGATTGTGTCCCTGGCTGACCTGAAGTGAAAGTGGAAAGCAATCAATTAAGCTTTCCACTTAAGGGCCCGTCTCACATAGCGATATCGCTACCGAGATCGCTGCTGAGTCACTAGTTTTGTGACGCAGCAGCGAGCTCACCAGCGATATCGCTGTGTGTGACATTCAGCGACGATCAGCCCCCCTGCCGGGTATCGCTGATCGTCGCTGAAATGTCAGGACCTTTGATCGCTGGTTTCCCGCCTGTCACACGCAGCGATGCGTGCCTGTCAGAGGGAAACCAGCGATCAAAAAAAGGTCCTGACATTTCTGCGACGATCAGCGATACCCGGCAGGGGGGCTGATCGTCGCTGAATGTCACACACAGCGATATCGCTGGTGAGCTCGCTGCTGCGTCACAAAACTAGTGACTCAGCAGCGATCTCGGTAGCGATATCGCTATGTGAGACGGGCCCTTAAGCGATGTTACCCGCAGTGTCGCTGTCCCAGATCGCTGCCTGAGCTGCCTGTTTGGCAGCTCAGCAGCGATCATGTAGCGATACACCAGCGATCCTGACAAGTGCATATCGTTGTCGGGATCGCTGGTGTATCGTTATGTGACACCCAGCCTTTACTCTCCTGTCAGGCAGGAGAGGAACTCATTCATTTGGGGTTTACTGTGAGGCTGCAGCATTAGCTGCGGTCCCTGCAGTAAACATTAACCCTTTCTGAAGGATTACACCGTGGGACCTGACTGTGCATGGGATAGGTAAGAATAATTTTGCTTTTTTATTTTATTTTTATTACAGGAAATGGTTTTTGCAGTAAAATAAAAGATGGTCAAAAACATGTGTCTTTATTTCATTAAAATGATTTTTAATTAAAGTGTGTGTGTTTTATTTTTATTTCATGCAATAGGATTAATAATTGATAGTTGTCTAATTGACAGCTCTCAATTATTAACCTGGCTTAAGGTCACCTTTCAATAGCAAGGTGGCTTTAACCCCATATTAACCCATTCGCCACCGCTACAGGGCAATGGGAATAGACGGGCAAAGTGCCAGAAAGGGTGAATCTAATTATAGATTTGTCTTTCCTGGGGTGTCTGGGGGCAGATGTTAGTAGCCGGGGGGGGGCAAAAATAATGGTCCCTCTCTGGGCTATTATTATCTGCCCCACTCACTGGCTTTGTCTGTCTGGTTGCGAAAATAGGGCGGGAGCCCACGCATTTTTTTTCAGCAATTTTACACCTCATATATATATATACATGTCATTGAATTTGTGACACATATATATATATATTTATATTTGTAGTTCATACACTTCTACATAGTATAATAGCCGCTAATTCAATTGCCGGCTTTTGTGAAAATGCAGAACCCGACATGAAATGACACTTGGTGTACATAGGGTTAACCATGTCTTTTCATGTCCTTTGCTATCTAATTTGCACAAACAATTAAATCAGACTATGTGTGCAAAATTTCACACCTCTAGGGGTTAATTAAAGGTGTAAATTCGTAGCAAAAAGTCTGTTTTTTTTACAACGAATTTACACCTTTAATTAACCCCTAGAGGTGTGAAATTTTGCACACATAGTCTGATTTAATTGTTTGTGCAAATTAGATAGCAAAGGACATGAAAAGAAATGTTTAACCCTATGTACACCAAGTGTCATTTCATGTCGGGTGACCCGACATGAAATGACACTTGGTGTACATAGGGTTAACCATGTCTTTTCATGTCCTTTGCTATCTAATTTGCACAAACAATTAAATCAGACTATGTGTGCAAAATTTCACACCTCTAGGGGTTAATTAAAGGTGTAAATTCGTAGCAAAAAAGTCCGTTTTTTTTACAACGAATTTACACCTTTAATTAACCCCTACAGGTGTGAAATTTTGCACACATATTCTGATTTAATTGTTTGTGCAAATTAGATAGCAAAGGACATGAAAAGAAATGTTTAACCCTATGTACACCAAGTGTCATTTCATGTCGGGTGCTTCTGTCTTTTCACTGAAGCCGGCTTTACCCGGCAATTGAATCAAAGGATATTTTACTATGTAGAAGTGTATAAACTATACATATATGTATATATATATGTCACAATGACATGTATATATATATATATGTATTCTATGTGTGTATATTTAGTGTTTACAAGGAAAGAATGGGGTTTTTTTAGTTGCGATATTTTGTTCCCATAGACTTACATGGGACTTCCGGTATCGGTATCGGGTATCGCCGATATTTTAGTGATATCGGCGATACCATTCCGATTCCGATACTTTAGCATATCGGAAAGTATCGCTCAACTCTAGTTACAACTATTAGCAATGCAATTGAGATTGCCTTGACAAAAGACGTCACCAACTGATACAGATGTTCAATAAGGCCTTGGTAGCATCTACCTATTCTGGAGGAAAAGAAGTACACTCAGAAAAGGGACATAATACATATGACGTTCTCAGTCATTAAGAATCATTCACACGGCTACTGCCTTGGGACAATATATATGTATAACTACAGTCCAGCTGGAGATATAAATGTGTTAATTGTTCAGCTCCGTATGTATTTACAGAGAAAAACTGGTAGCCAGAGGCCCAGTCTGGCTACCACCCAATTCTGCAAAGCAGGAAAGTGAACTGTACAACTACAGTCCAGCTGTAGATATGGTTGTGTAAATTGTTCTGCTCCGTATCTATTTCCGCAGGAACACCCATACTCGGATCACCAGTTTGGCTAACACCAAAATTGAAAAACAGGAACGTTTACTCTATCAGTACAATACAGCTGTATACATTGCTGATAGAATTGTTCATCTCCGTATCTATTTGCGAAGATAAAATGTTAGCCAGAGGCCCAGTCTGGCTAACAGCAAATTCTGCAATTCTGGGCAGGCAGACCAGGCAGCTGACTAGGGCCCACAGGCACAGCAGTGGCCCCTGGCTGCTGCCTGGTTCCACAAATTCATATATCACAAGGCAGTGATTCTCTTAGTAGAAGAGACAGATGTAAGTGCATCTTAGCTGTTGTGCAATGCGAACCTTTCACGGCGCTGCACTGCTTCTTTTAGGGGGGCAGAGGGACGGGACTCCCTCGCACATACAGATATAGCTGCTGGGATAAAGGTAAAGAATTGTCACCACATGGCATTATTCATTGAGTCATCATAGCGGTTCTCTGGTGTGAATAACTCAGCATAATAATTAAAGCTCTTTATTCATTGCCTGTTAATGGTTTCCACCAGTAAGGGGAACAATATAGAGAAATTTTATCACTCACATGCATTGTTTTGCACAGGGCCCTCAGTTACACCTCTAGGCAACAGATAGGAAAAAGTCAGCCTAATATTGTAAGCTTTTTGTAGTATTGCCTGTTTATGGTTTCCTCCGGTAGGGGAACAACATTGAGTTTCTCACTGCCATGCATTGATTTGTACAGAGCCCTCAGTCACCCCTCTTGGCAACAGATACGAAAATATTTTCTTGACTATCAAAGAAAATTTTTTTTTGGGGCATATTGGGCCACTGTTCTGTAGATCACATGTATCTGGGAATATACTCATTATTTGTTCTCTACTCAACTGTAGTGAATAATCGATAGGCAACAGATTCTATTAATATTTGTAACTTGCTGAAGATAAATTTATAGACGGCAAATGTTATTCACTAAGCCACGTAGATTATTCTAGGATCATGACATTGCAACATAATGGCAATAAATCTATTATGTATAGAGAACTGCAGGTGTTTTATTACAACTTGAGATTTCTGTGGTCACAAAACTGTAGTCTGACTCTTTACCATGCAGCAATGTGGTGAAAATGTAAGGGAGAGTCCTACGTTCCTTTTTCTAAGCTTGCATCCTTTTTCTATAAATTTATAGTGATTTTATTCTTCATATATCAATAGAATTTTTTTTTAAAAAACACTGTATCTGAGGAAATTCATTTGGCTTAATTTAATCTGGGTTTCACCTTTGACTTGGAGAGGAGGTGTTCATACAGCTTGTGTTATGTTGTAATGTCGGCGGTGGTCATCCCGGGGCTGGAGGCAGAAGCAGTCAGGTGTGTTATACTGACCTGACCGGCGCTATGCATATTATCCTGTGTTTCTGCGCTATGGCCATCCATCTTCACTCTCACTCCTCCTACAGCCTGCCTCTGTGTCATAATTTATACCGTGTCCTGGGCTGACAGCTACTATTCAGCAACAGGACCTTCCACATAGTCACCTGACCGCTGACGTCGTCCTGACGGTGTACAGGTTCACCAGCACCAGGCTGTCAGGCATGGGCGTACCCACCGTGGGGCAGGCGACGGTGCAGGGGCACACAATGAAAGAGAGCAGAGAGAGCAGCACAATGCCGGCTCCCTCTGCCCCAGGTTGCAGTGCCTGTCTGTGTGTGCGCAGTGCAGGGAGCTGCTGTCTCACCAGAGGAGCTTCTTCCTGGCTGGCAGCAGCTGTAGTTTCACTTTCTGCCCTGCAGGCTCTGGTTGTCTCAGCCACACTGGGTCCTAGTGCCCTCTGTGTGCATACACTGGACACTTCCTGCTCCTGCCTCAGCCACTGCCTGCAAGCTTCATTGTAAGAGGGGATGGAATTTATTAAATTCATTCT
>JARQOD010000001.1:312764241-312876686 GCA_033576555.1 Oophaga sylvatica
GAAGTGAAAGTGGAAAGCAATCAATTAAGCTTTCCACTTAAGGGCCCGTCTCACATAGCGATATCGCTACCGAGATCGCTGCTGAGTCACTAGTTTTGTGACGCAGCAGCGAGCTCACCAGCGATATCGCTGTGTGTGACATTCAGCGACGATCAGCCCCCCTGCCGGGTATCGCTGATCGTCGCTGAAATGTCAGGACCTTTGATCGCTGGTTTCCCGCCTGTCACACGCAGCGATGCGTGCCTGTCAGAGGGAAACCAGCGATCAAAAAAAGGTCCTGACATTTCTGCGACGATCAGCGATACCCGGCAGGGGGGCTGATCGTCGCTGAATGTCACACACAGCGATATCGCTGGTGAGCTCGCTGCTGCGTCACAAAACTAGTGACTCAGCAGCGATCTCGGTAGCGATATCGCTATGTGAGACGGGCCCTTAAGCGATGTTACCCGCAGTGTCGCTGTCCCAGATCGCTGCCTGAGCTGCCTGTTTGGCAGCTCAGCAGCGATCATGTAGCGATACACCAGCGATCCTGACAAGTGCATATCGTTGTCGGGATCGCTGGTGTATCGTTATGTGACACCCAGCCTTTACTCTCCTGTCAGGCAGGAGAGGAACTCATTCATTTGGGGTTTACTGTGAGGCTGCAGCATTAGCTGCGGTCCCTGCAGTAAACATTAACCCTTTCTGAAGGATTACACCGTGGGACCTGACTGTGCATGGGATAGGTAAGAATAATTTTGCTTTTTTATTTTATTTTTATTACAGGAAATGGTTTTTGCAGTAAAATAAAAGATGGTCAAAAACATGTGTCTTTATTTCATTAAATGATTTTTAATTAAAGTGTGTGTGTTTTATTTTTATTTCATGCAATAGGATTAATAATTGATAGTTGTCTAATTGACAGCTCTCAATTATTAACCTGGCTTAAGGTCACCTTTCAATAGCAAGGTGGCTTTAACCCCATATTAACCCATTCGCCACCGCTACAGGGCAATGGGAATAGACGGGCAAAGTGCCAGAAAGGGTGAATCTAATTATAGATTTGTCTTTCCTGGGGTGTCTGGGGGCAGATGTTAGTAGCCGGGGGGGGGCAAAAATAATGGTCCCTCTCTGGGCTATTATTATCTGCCCCACTCACTGGCTTTGTCTGTCTGGTTGCGAAAATAGGGCGGGAGCCCACGCATTTTTTTTCAGCAATTTTACACCTCATATATATATATACATGTCATTGAATTTGTGACACATATATATATATATTTATATTTGTAGTTCATACACTTCTACATAGTATAATAGCCGCTAATTCAATTGCCGGCTTTTGTGAAAATGCAGAACCCGACATGAAATGACACTTGGTGTACATAGGGTTAACCATGTCTTTTCATGTCCTTTGCTATCTAATTTGCACAAACAATTAAATCAGACTATGTGTGCAAAATTTCACACCTCTAGGGGTTAATTAAAGGTGTAAATTCGTAGCAAAAAAGTCTGTTTTTTTTACAACGAATTTACACCTTTAATTAACCCCTAGAGGTGTGAAATTTTGCACACATAGTCTGATTTAATTGTTTGTGCAAATTAGATAGCAAAGGACATGAAAAGAAATGTTTAACCCTATGTACACCAAGTGTCATTTCATGTCGGGTGACCCGACATGAAATGACACTTGGTGTACATAGGGTTAACCATGTCTTTTCATGTCCTTTGCTATCTAATTTGCACAAACAATTAAATCAGACTATGTGTGCAAAATTTCACACCTCTAGGGGTTAATTAAAGGTGTAAATTCGTAGCAAAAAAGTCCGTTTTTTTTACAACGAATTTACACCTTTAATTAACCCCTACAGGTGTGAAATTTTGCACACATATTCTGATTTAATTGTTTGTGCAAATTAGATAGCAAAGGACATGAAAAGAAATGTTTAACCCTATGTACACCAAGTGTCATTTCATGTCGGGTGCTTCTGTCTTTTCACTGAAGCCGGCTTTACCCGGCAATTGAATCAAAGGATATTTTACTATGTAGAAGTGTATAAACTATACATATATGTATATATATATGTCACAATGACATGTATATATATATATATATGTATTCTATGTGTGTATATTTAGTGTTTACAAGGAAAGAATGGGGTTTTTTTAGTTGCGATATTTTGTTCCCATAGACTTACATGGGACTTCCGGTATCGGTATCGGGTATCGCCGATATTTTAGTGATATCGGCGATACCATTCCGATTCCGATACTTTAGCATATCGGAAAGTATCGCTCAACTCTAGTTACAACTATTAGCAATGCAATTGAGATTGCCTTGACAAAAGACGTCACCAACTGATACAGATGTTCAATAAGGCCTTGGTAGCATCTACCTATTCTGGAGGAAAAGAAGTACACTCAGAAAAGGGACATAATACATATGACGTTCTCAGTCATTAAGAATCATTCACACGGCTACTGCCTTGGGACAATATATATGTATAACTACAGTCCAGCTGGAGATATAAATGTGTTAATTGTTCAGCTCCGTATGTATTTACAGAGAAAAACTGGTAGCCAGAGGCCCAGTCTGGCTACCACCCAATTCTGCAAAGCAGGAAAGTGAACTGTACAACTACAGTCCAGCTGTAGATATGGTTGTGTAAATTGTTCTGCTCCGTATCTATTTCCGCAGGAACACCCATACTCGGATCACCAGTTTGGCTAACACCAAAATTGAAAAACAGGAACGTTTACTCTATCAGTACAATACAGCTGTATACATTGCTGATAGAATTGTTCATCTCCGTATCTATTTGCGAAGATAAAATGTTAGCCAGAGGCCCAGTCTGGCTAACAGCAAATTCTGCAATTCTGGGCAGGCAGACCAGGCAGCTGACTAGGGCCCACAGGCACAGCAGTGGCCCCTGGCTGCTGCCTGGTTCCACAAATTCATATATCACAAGGCAGTGATTCTCTTAGTAGAAGAGACAGATGTAAGTGCATCTTAGCTGTTGTGCAATGCGAACCTTTCACGGCGCTGCACTGCTTCTTTTAGGGGGGCAGAGGGACGGGATCCCCTCGCACATACAGATATAGCTGCTGGGATAAAGGTAAAGAATTGTCACCACATGGCATTATTCATTGAGTCATCATAGCGGTTCTCTGGTGTGAATAACTCAGCATAATAATTAAAGCTCTTTATTGCATTGCCTGTTAATGGTTTCCACCAGTAAGGGGAACAATATAGAGAAATTTTATCACTCACATGCATTGTTTTGCACAGGGCCCTCAGTTACACCTCTAGGCAACAGATAGGAAAAAGTCAGCCTAATATTGTAAGCTTTTTGTAGTATTGCCTGTTTATGGTTTCCTCCGGTAGGGGGAACAACATTGAGTTTCTCACTGCCATGCATTGATTTGTACAGAGCCCTCAGTCACCCCTCTTGGCAACAGATACGAAAATATTTTCTTGACTATCAAAGAAAATTTTTTTTTGGGGCATATTGGGCCACTGTTCTGTAGATCACATGTATCTGGGAATATACTCATTATTTGTTCTCTACTCAACTGTAGTGAATAATCGATAGGCAACAGATTCTATTAATATTTGTAACTTGCTGAAGATAAATTTATAGACGGCAAATGTTATTCACTAAGCCACGTAGATTATTCTAGGATCATGACATTGCAACATAATGGCAATAAATCTATTATGTATAGAGAACTGCAGGTGTTTTATTACAACTTGAGATTTCTGTGGTCACAAAACTGTAGTCTGACTCTTTACCATGCAGCAATGTGGTGAAAATGTAAGGGAGAGTCCTACGTTCCTTTTTCTAAGCTTGCATCCTTTTTCTATAAATTTATAGTGATTTTATTCTTCATATATCAATAGAATTTTTTTTTAAAAAACACTGTATCTGAGGAAATTCATTTGGCTTAATTTAATCTGGGTTTCACCTTTGACTTGGAGAGGAGGTGTTCATACAGCTTGTGTTATGTTGTAATGTCGGCGGTGGTCATCCCGGGGCTGGAGGCAGAAGCAGTCAGGTGTGTTATACTGACCTGACCGGCGCTATGCATATTATCCTGTGTTTCTGCGCTATGGCCATCCATCTTCACTCTCACTCCTCCTACAGCCTGCCTCTGTGTCATAATTTATACCGTGTCCTGGGCTGACAGCTACTATTCAGCAACAGGACCTTCCACATAGTCACCTGACCGCTGACGTCGTCCTGACGGTGTACAGGTTCACCAGCACCAGGCTGTCAGGCATGGGCGTACCCACCGTGGGGCAGGCGACGGTGCAGGGGCACACAATGAAAGAGAGCAGAGAGAGCAGCACAATGCCGGCTCCCTCTGCCCCAGGTTGCAGTGCCTGTCTGTGTGTGCGCAGTGCAGGGAGCTGCTGTCTCACCAGAGGAGCTTCTTCCTGGCTGGCAGCAGCTGTAGTTTCACTTTCTGCCCTGCAGGCTCTGGTTGTCTCAGCCACACTGGGTCCTAGTGCCCTCTGTGTGCATACACTGGACACTTCCTGCTCCTGCCTCAGCCACTGCCTGCAAGCTTCATTGTAAGAGGGGATGGAATTTATTAAATTCATTCTGCTCAGGCATGTCATGGTCACTGTGGGGGAATGTGAGAGGATGGGGGTACAGTGGGGGAGGGGTACAGGGCACTGGGGTGAATGTAAGAGGATGGGGGTATTGTGGGGGCTAGGGCACTGGGGGGTTAATGTGAGAGGATGGGGGTATTGTGGGGGAGGGGTACAGGGCACTGGGGTGAATGTAAGAGGATGGGGGTATTGTGGGGGCTAGGGCACTGGGGGGGTTAATGTGAGAGAATGGGGGTATTGTGGGGGAGGGGTACATGGCACTGGGGTGAATGTAAGAGTATGGGGTATTGTGGGGGCTAGGGCACTGGGGGGTTAATGTGAGAGGATGGGGTATTGTGGGGCTAGGGCACTGGGGGGGTTAATGTGAAAGGATGGGGTATTGTGGGGGCTGAAGTGGGGGAGGGGCAACAGGGCACAGAGAGTGAATGTGAGAGAATGGGGTATTGTGGGGGAGGGGATACAGGGCACTGGTTGGTGAATGTGAGAAAATGGGGATATTGTGGGGGCTGGCGCACAGGGGTTGATGTGAGAGGATGGGTATTGTGAGGGAGGGTGGACAGGTCACTGGGGTTGAATGTAAGAGGATGGGGGTATTGTGGGGGCTGAAGTGGGGAGGGACAACAGAGCACTGAGAGGTGCATGTGAGAGGATGGGGGTATTGTGGGGTCAGTGGGACAGAACACTAAGGGGTGCATGTGAGACGATGGGCTGTTGGGGTGTGGGTGGGGGACAGGGGAGGTAGGGGGCTTTTTTTTACTTGTGAGCTTCTTAATACTTTAATAATAGATTGATATTTCAGTATTATTATAACAAGGGCATAGACAGACGGCCGTATAACTCATGCGAGGATCGCACCACAATCCTCGGACTTGCTGGTACCGCTCCTGACATGAGCGCTACTGCCATGTATAATATATGGTATATACAGCGTAGTGTCGCATACACTGCTGTATTATACAATATACAACAGTTCTAATGCTCCATACCTAATATGCAGTATAATGTACAGTCATGGCCAAAAGTTTTGAGAATGACACAAATATTAATTTTTACAAAGTCTACTGCTTCACTTTTTCTAATGGCAATTTGCATATACTCCAGAATGTTATAAAGAGTGATCAGCTTAACAGCAATTTCTTGCAAAGTCAATATTTGGCTAGAAAATGAACTTTATCCCCCAAAACACATTTCAACATCATTGCAGCCCTGCCTTAAAAGGACCAGCTAACCTCTTTTCAGTGATTGCTCCATTAACACAGGTGTGAGTGTTGATGAGGACATGGCTGGAGATCAATCTGTCACGATTAAGTAAGAATGACACCACTGGACACTTTAAAAGGAGGCTGGTGCTTGGCATCATTGTTTCTCTTCTGTTAACCATGGTTATCTCTAAAGAAACACGTGCAGTCATCATTGCAATGCACAAAAATGGCCTAACAGGGAAGAGTATCGCAGCTAGAAAGATTGCACCTCAGTCAACAATCTATCGCATCATCAAGAACTTCAAGGAGAGAGGTTCCATTGTTGCCAAAAAGGCTTCAGGGCGCCCAAGAAAGACCAGCAAGCTCCAGGACCGTCTCTTAAAAGTGTTTCAGCTGCGGGATCGGGCTACCAGCAGTGCAGAGCTTGCTCAGGAATGGCAGCAGGCAGGTGTGAGTGCATCTGCATGCACTGTGAGGCAGAGACTCTTGGAGCAAGGCCTGGTCTCAAGGAGGGCAGCAAAGAAGCCACTTCTCTCCAGAAAAAACATCATGGACAGACTGATATTCTTCAAAAGGTACAGGCAGTGGACTGCTGAGGACTGGGGTAAAGTTATTTTCTCTGATGAATCCCCTTTTCGATTGTTTGGGACATCAGGAAAATGCCTCATTCGGAGAAGACAAGGTGAGCGCTACCACCAGTCTTGTCTCATGCCAACTGTTAAGCATCCTGAAACCATTCATGTGTGGGGTTGCTTCTCAGCCAAGGGAATCGGCTCTCTCACAGTCTTGCCTAAAAACACAGCCATGAATAAAGAATGGTACCAGAATGTCCTCCAAGAGCAACTTCTCCCAACCCTCCAAGAGCAGTTTGGCGATCAACAATGCCTTTTCCAGCATGATGGAGCACCTAGCCATAAAGCAAAGGTGATAACTAAATGGCTCAGGGAACAAAACATAGACATTTTGGGTCTATGGCCTGGAAACTCCCCAGATCTTCATCCCATTGAGAACTTGTGGTCAATCATCGAGAGACGGGGGGACAAACAAAAACCTAAAAATTCTGACAAAATGAAAGCATTGATTGTGCAAGAATGGACTGCTATCAGTCAGGATTTGGTCCAGAAGTTGATTGAGAGCATGCCAGGGAGAATTGCAGAGGTCCTATAGAAGAAGGGTCAACACTGCAAATATTGACTTGCTGCATTAACTCATTCTAACTGTCAATATAAGCTTTTGTTACTCATATGTTTGCAATTATTATATTTCTGTCTGTGATAAAAACATCTGTCAAACACACATAAAAACCAGAGGGCAGCAGATCATGTGAAAATATAATATTTGTGTCATTCTCAAAACTTTTGGCCATGACTGTACAGTGTATATGATGTAACCTGTATAAGATGCGACATTGGCTTCCCCCCCCTAGTTTTGATCCTGGGTACGCCCATACTGTCAGGAATGAGTACACAGTGACAGTAGCTGTGCTGCCGCCCAGGAGAAGTGGTCCTGGAATCCTGGCTGGCTTCCATAAAGAACACGTGTGTCAATACTACTACATGACTGGGTCAGGTTCCTGGTGTTTTTTTTTTAACTGCACGCTGCACCTCAGCACAGCAAGGACTAGTACCCTATAAAATTCATGTTGGGGGAAGATGTACAACTTACTTATTTGTATATTCATTTTTGTTTGGATGTACATTAAAATGTTCCATCAAATAGCGACAAAGTGGCAGAGGTCTTCCATGCTCTTCCAAATATTGCTGTACACCATACCCTTTTTTTTTTTTTTTTTAATATGGGTAATTAATCTCAGACAATAGTTTTATGACAATAAACGAACTTAAGTGCCATCTTGAAAGCATGCCATCTATCAAATTTTTTGGTACGTGTTATCCGTGTTTTTTGACTGTGGATATGTACGATTATACAATACATATTTGGGCTGACCCTTGCAAAGTACATACATAATGTTTGAACTCTGTCAGTAATGCTTACTGCACAAATTAAGTTAACTGCTATGACAAAAAGCCCCTGGTTCTTTTGCCAAACATTGTGTGTGATGAGCAAACCCAAGTGGGTGCTCCATGAGAAGTCTGAAGTCAGTAATTATATGTATCAGCAGAAAGTACAGGGCTACTGCTATGTACCAACATAGAACCGAACGTGATGAAATTTGCTATGACCACAGAGTAATCGTTAAAAAGACACTCTATATATTGAGATGACAATAGTCCCTTGTCTACAAAATCTGAGCACAGCTCTATGAACATGATCAATCTATTTCTCAAAGAACCTCTAACATAGCCATACACATTAAACTACTGTCTGCTGAACCTGCTGATTTCATTGCCACTGTCCAACTATCTAATGTGTATGAGCTGTTGTGCTGATCCTTTTTTTGCCAGAACAGCAGACAAGAAGATATCAGACATTTTATGTTGTAGCTAAACTGTTAGTTTTACTAAATTTAAACGAGCGTACTTGAATATGGGAGAAAAAGCTGCTGTCTGAATTTGGGGTTAACTCCTCGGAGCATCGAGTGAAGCACAAAAATATTCGGTTACAGTGTGATATTCGTTGGCCCTATCATGATCCCCTTCAGGGATAAATAGGGCCCATCATTATCCCCTTCATCCAGAATTATGTGCCATCATAATCCACTTCAGGAAGAAATATGCCCCATCATGATCCCCTTCATGCAGAAATAGGCCCCATCATGATCCCTGTTGTGAATGGGTTTGAGATGAGTTCTGAGCAGAGGCTTCCTCTGGTGGTTACAAGCGGTGCTGGTCTGTCCAGTGAAGATTGTGAGGACTGGGAATCAGGTGTTACTGACTGGTCTTATATAAGGGAGTCACCTTCCCATCAGGGTTGCCGGTGATCAATTGTTCTGGTCTGAATCCTTCATTCCTGTTTCCCTTGTAGCCTGCTGTGTCGTGTCTGCATCTCCTGCTAACAGATAAGACATTTTCTTCTTTTTGTTTTTGTGCTATATTTTTGCATTTTGTCCTGCACTTCTGTGGGGGCCTTCAGGGTCCCCTCCGGGGGCTTTTGCCCTCTCAGTTTAGTTCAGCCACTGATGTTTTTACTTTTGCTTTTTCCAGTTTTTTCAGTGGCTGCTGTTTTGATTTTGTTACACCAGAGAACTAATTTAGGTGGAAGAGGTCGTGTGATCTCAGGTGTTTTTAAAATTAGTAGAGTTGGTGCTTTTCAGGGTTTTCTGGGATTGCAGTAAGTACCCTTCCTATCCTTTTCTATTTAGTTAGTTTGGGCCCCAGCGTTTGCTCATACTATTTTCTTTCTGTGTCAGTATTTCATCTTGTCTAACCGCCATTACTTGTTTGGGGGCTTTCTATTATCTTTGGGGTTCTGCTCCGGGGCAGATAGCTTTCCTATTTCTATCTTTAGGTGTAGTTAGTTTCTCAGGCTGTGACGAGGCGTCTAGGACCAACGTAGGAACGCTCCACGGCTGCCTCTAGTTGTGGTGGTTAGTCAGGGTACTGCAATCTCATAGATTCCAACTGCTCTGGTGTATTGCCTTTTTTACCTGCACTCCTCAGCTACCGAAACATAACAGTATCACCGGCCCAAAAATTGAAAATTGTATGGTACTCACAGAAGGGAAAAAATATTGTGAAAGAAAAAAGGTTGTCAGAGTTGTCAGAGATATTTTTCTGTTTGTTGCATTTTTTTCCCTCTGTATCTCTGGGTGCTGGGGAGGATCTTTTCTCTCAATGGAGTTTGCACAGTTGTCTGGCCGTGTGGATCAGCTTGCCGCTGAGGTTCGGAGTATTGCTACCTATCTTGCTAGGTTGCCTGTTGTGGAACCTAGGATTCCCATGCCAGATTTGTTTTTAGGGGATCGAGCGAAGTTTCAGAATTTCAAAAATAATTGTAAATTGTTTTTTGCCTTAAAATCTAAGTCCTCAGGGAACGCAGCGCAGCAGGTTCAAATTATCATCTCTCTCCTGCGCGGCGATCCTCAGGATTGGGCTTTTTCCCTGACACCTGGGGATCCTGTTTTGAGTGATGTTGATGCATTTTTTCAGGCTTTGGGGTTATTGTACGATGAGCCTAATGTCACTGATCAAGCTGAAAAAGCCTTGTTGGCATTAAATCAGGGGCTTTATGACGCTGAGTTATACTGTCAGAGATTCCGTAGGTGGGCAGTCCTGACCAAATGGAATGACGACGCTTTGGCAGCCCTTTTCCGGAAGGGTCTGTCAGATAATGTAAAGGATATTATGGTGGGCTTCCCTGTCCCCTCTGGTCTCAATGATTCTATGTCATTAGCGATTCAAATTGACAGACGTTTGCGTGAGCGGAGAAGTATGCGTGGAATGGTGTTGCCTTGTGAACCAGCTTCTGAACCCATGCAGTGTGATAGAGTGGTGTCTGGGGCACAGCGTCATGAGTTTCGAAAGAGCAATGGGTTATGTTTCTACTGTGGTGATGCCTCTCATGCTATTTCAGTCTGCCCTAAGCGGGGAAGACGTTTTGCACGCTCAGTTGTCTTGGGTAGTGTTCAGACTAAGTTTTTATTAACTGTCACTCTGATATGCTCTCTGTCCTCATTTTCTGCTCAGGCTTTCGTTGATTCTGGAGCAGCTATTAACCTGATGGATTATGATTTTGCTAAACGTTGTGGGTTTCCCTTGATACCCCTACAGAAGTCTATTCCCCTACTGGGGATCGATTCTACCCCTTTGGCTGAGAATAAACCCCAGTTTTCTACTCAGGTGATAATGAGGGTTGAACCTGATCACCAGGAGTGCTGCAAATTTTTGGTTCTGTATAATCTGCATGACATTATCGTGCTGGGTTTCCCTTGGTTACAGTCTCATAATCCTGTTTTGGATTGGAAATCTGTGTCTGTAACCAGTTGGGGCTGCCAATGTGTTAATACCAACACTCCTGTTTTTTCTGCCTCCCCCAGGCTCAGGATGTTCCTGACTTTTTGATTGATTTTTCTGATGTGTTTATCGAAAGTAAATCTGCATCCTTGCCTCCCCATAGGAGCTATGACTGCGCTATTGATTTAGTGCCGGGTAGTAAATTCCCTAAAGGTCGCCTTTTTAACTTGTCTGTACCTGAACATGACGCTATGCGGTCTTATATCAAGGAATCATTGGAGAAGGGTCATATCAGACCATCCTCTTCACCCTTAGGTGCCGGTTTTTTCTTTGTGGCCAAAAAAGATGGTTCATTAAGGCCGTGTATTGATTATCGTCTCTTGAACAATATTACTGTGAAATATCAATACCCGTTACCCTTGATTTCTGACCTGTTTTCCAGGGTGAAAAACGCTACTTGGTTTACCAAGCTTGACCTCAGGGGGGCGTATAACCTTATTCGCATTAAGCACGGGGATGAATGGAAGACGGCATTTAATACCCCTGAGGGGCATTTTGAGTACCTAGTGATGCCCTTTGGGCTCACTAATGCTCCTTCCATCTTCCAGTCCTTCATGAATGACATTTTCAGGGATTTTGTGGACAAATTTCTGATTGTTTATTTGGATGATATCTTGATTTTTTCTAATGACTGGGACTCTCATGTGAAACATGTTCGAACTGTATTCCAGATTTTGAGAGAGAATGCTCTGTATGTGAAGGGATCAAAGTGTCTTTTTGGCGTACAGAGGATCTCATTTCTGGGATTCATTTTGTCCCCATCTGTTATTGAAATGGACCCGGTCAAGGTTCAGGCCATCTGTGATTGGGTCCAACCTACTTCATTAAAGGCTCTTCAGAGATTTTTGGGTTTTGCCAATTTTTATCGTAAATTTATTGGTAATTTCTCGGTTATTGTAAAACCATTAACTGATTTGACCAGAAAGGGTTCTGATGTGGTGAATTGGCCTCCTGAGGCAGTCTCTGCATTTCAGGAACTTAAGCAGAGATTCACTTCTGCTCCTGTTCTACGGCAGCCTGATGTTTCTCTGCCATTTCAGGTGGAGGTTGATGCCTCTGAAATTGGGGCAGGTGCCGTTTTGTCCCAAAAAGATCCAGAGACCTCTAAAAGTAACCCTTGTGCCTTTTTCTCTCGAAAATTTTCTCCTACTGAACATAATTATGACGTGGGTAATCGGGAGTTATTGGCCATGAAGTGGGCTTTTGAAGAGTGGAGACATTGGCTGGAGGGAGCCAAACATCAGGTGGTGGTCCTTACGGACCATAAGAATCTGGTCTATCTGGAATCTGCCAAGCGACTCAATCCTAGACAGGCCAGGTGGGCCTTGTTTTTCACACGTTTTAATTTTGTGGTTTCCTTTCTTCCTGGCACTAAGAATGTTAAGGCGGATGCCCTCTCGAGGAGTTTCCTTGCGGACTCTCCTGAGTTATCTGATCCTTCTGTTATTTTGAAAGAGGGTGTAGTTCTTTCCGCCATCTCGCCCAATTTGAGACTTGCTCTGGAGGGGTGTCAGGAGGATAGGCCCGAGTGCTGCCCTGTTGGAAAATTGTTTGTCCCGGACCAGTGGAAAAAGAGTGTGATGTCTGAGATTCATTGTTCCGCATTGGCTGGGCATCCCGGAATTTTTGGTACCAGAGACTTGGTTAGTCGGTCCTTTTGGTGGCCTACCTTGTCTCGTGATGTCAGGGAATTTGTGCAGTCCTGCGGGACTTGCTCTCGCTCCAAGCCTTGCTCTCGCTCTAGTGGTTTGTTGATGCCATTGCCTGTGCCCAAGAGACCATGGACCCATATCTCTATGGATTTCATTTCCGACCTTCCTGTTTCTCAGAGAATGACCACCATCTGGGTAATTTGTGATAGGTTTTCCAAAATGATACATCTTGTGCCATTACCTAAGTTGCCTTCCTCCTCTGAATTGGTGCCGTTGTTCCTTCAGCACGTGGCTCGTTTACACGGCATTCCTAAGAACATTGTGTCTGACAGAGGAGTCCAGTTTGTTTCCAGATTTTGGAGGACTTTTTGTTCTAAACTGGGTGTTCAATTGTCTTTCTCCTCGGCATTTCATCCTCAGACCAATGGTCAAACTGAGAGAACAAACCAGACATTGGAGACTTATCTAAGATGCTTTGTGTCTGCTGATCAGGATGACTGGGTCTCTTTTTTGCCTTTGGCTGAGTTTGCTCTTAATAATAGGGCTAGCTCTGCCACTTTGATGTCTCCGTTTTTCTGTAATTCTGGGTTTCACCCTGGATTTTCTTCAAGACAGACGGAGGCTTCTGTCTGTCCAGGTGTTGACTCTGTTGTGGAGCGTATGCAACAGATTTGGGACCAGGTAGTGGAGAGGTTGTCCCTCTCTCAGGAGAAGGCCCAGCGGTTTGCTAACCGGCATAGGACTGATGGTCCTCGGTTTAAAGTGGGGGACTTGGTCTGGTTGTCCTCAAGGAATATTCCTATGAGAGTAGCATCTCCTAAATTTAAGCCTAGGTTCATTGGACCTTATAAGATCATGGAGATTATTAATCCTGTTTCTTTTTGTTTGCTTCTTCCAGGGACATTTAAGATCCATAACGTGTTCCACAAGTCCTTGTTGAAGAGGTTTGTTGAGCCAGTGGTTCCTGCTGCTGTGCCTCCTGACCCTGTTTTGGTTGAGGGCAATCTGGAGTATGTGGTTGAGAGGGTATTGGATTCTCGTTTTTCTAGACGGAAACTCCAGTATTTGGTTAAATGGAGAGGTTATGGTCAGGAAGACAATTCTTGGGTGTTTGCTTCGGACATCCATGCTAGGAGACTTATCCGTGCTTATCATAGAACTCATCCTGACCGACCTGGTTGCTCAAATGAGGGTTCGGTGACCCCTCCTCAAGGGGGGGGTACTGTTGTGAATGGGTTTGAGATGAGTTCTGAGCAGAGGCTTCCTCTGGTGGTTACAAGCGGTGCTGGTCTGTCCAGTGAAGATTGTGAGGACTGGGAATCAGGTGTTACTGACTGGTCTTATATAAGGGAGTCACCTTCCCATCAGGGATGCCGGTGATCAATTGTTCTGGTCTGAATCCTTCATTCCTGTTTCCCTTGTAGCCTGCTGTGTCGTGTCTGCATCTCCTGCTAACAGATAAGACATTTTCTTCTTTTTGTTTTTGTGCTATATTTTTGCATTTTGTCCTGCACTTCTGTGGGGGCCTTCAGGGTCCCCTCCGGGGGCTTTTGCCCTCTCAGTTTAGTTCAGCCACTGATGTTTGTACTTTTGCTTTTTCCAGTTTTTTCAGTGGCTGCTGTTTTGATTTTGTTACACCAGAGAACTAATTTAGGTGGAAGAGGTCGTGTGATCTCAGGTGTTTTTGAAATTAGTAGAGTTGGTGCTTTTCAGGGTTTTCTGGGATTGCAGTAAGTACCCTTCCTATCCTTTTCTATTTAGTTAGTTTGGGCCCCAGCGTTTGCTCATACTATTTTCTTTCTGTGTCAGTATTTCATCTTGTCTAACCGCCATTACTTGTTTGGGGGCTTTCTATTATCTTTGGGGTTCTGCTCCGGGGCAGATAGCTTTCCTATTTCTATCTTTAGGTGTAGTTAGTTTCTCAGGCTGTGACGAGGCGTCTAGGACCAACGTAGGAACGCTCCATGGCTGCCTCTAGTTGTGGTGGTTAGTCAGGGTACTGCAATCTCATAGATTCCAACTGCTCTGGTGTATTGCCTTTTTTACCTGCACTCCTCAGCTACCGAAACATAACAGATCCCCTTCATGCAGAAATAGGCCCCATCATGATCACCTTCATGAAGAAATATGCCCCATCATCATCCGCTTCATGTACAAATATGCCCCATCATGATCCCATTCAAGTAAGGGGCGGATAAAAGCGCAGATGATAGGAGCCCCCCTGACTGCGCTTGTGCCTATGGGCTATCCTTTGACCTTTGGGCTTTAGAGGTATTGATTGGGTAGGGGATTTTGGGGGAGGTGCAAGGGGAGGGGGCGTTGGGGAGGGTGCGTTGCTGAGCTGGGGAAAAAAGTACGGTAAAAAGGTCATTGTGGGCTGGAAGCCGAAGCGTGCAGACAGACACAGCAGAGTCTGCAATTTTGCCGCCACTCCCATCCTCTCACCTTATGGAGTCTGTGTCAAATGTTATGGAGCACCTGCGGGAGCTCGCGTGCTCCAGGAGAGGGGGATGGCTAGAAGACCAGCTGTCTTCCCTCATGGGCGCTTACGGCAGGCGCAGGTCTGCGGAGCGGACCTTGATTGAGTGCCGCAACATAAGTGCAAGCCATACAGGATGTGCGGCCTCCTCGTAGAGTGCAGTCGTCATCAGGGGCTAGCGGCGCTGCGGGGGGTGGCGTGGAACCCCGTAGTGAGCCGGGAGAAGCGTCATAGCGGAGGCATGGGGTACAGGCCGGAGCCGGCAGGGAGCCAGACACGGGGGCTGTGCGTGCGGCAGGCGCACTGGAGGAGGACGTCGGCAGCGGGCCTGCAATGGGGAGGAAGAAGAGGAGGTGTTCAGCGGGCAGGCTGCATCAGCTGGAAACCCTGCTGCCTGGCCCTGACAGCAGGCGAACCAGGAGGAGAGTGGTGGCCAGCTTGGTCGCATTGGCGGACGGGGCACAAGGATGCCCATCGCTACAGTTCACGGGATCGCAGGGGCATTCCAGGGCCTGATGGAGGTCAGCAGTTTGTCGCACTGCACGTGCTACGGTCCCCCCTGGTGATGAGGAGGCCAGGGGAGCATGCCAGGGGCAGCGAGGTGGCGCAGAATTTTATGATCCAGACAGCGATATGGACGTGGCTGGAGAGCGACAGGATGCCGGGGACACAGCACCTGTGCAGCTTGGTGAGTATGAGTCTTTGTCATGTTTGTCGCCCGCAGGGGTTGGCTGAGGTGTAATCGGTGGGGGTAGTGCGTTAGGGTTAGAGGAGCTGGGTCCGAGGGGTGGCGGCAGTATGGTAGGCCCGGATATTAGGGAGGTGCTGTTGACTATGTCTCACATTTTAAAAAGAATGGAAGGGGGTACGGCAGGGGTGTCACCCGTCGGGCTATGGGTCGCGGCATCGGGTTAGGGGAATCAGATTGTGGGTGACCCCTGTAGGGCCATGGAGGGGGAACAGGTACCCAGCTCTGGTGTATCCGTGTCACTGCAAACGGATAAGGATAAATGGGATGCGGTAAAATTGGACGATAGGGCAAAGGGTGATGTTAACTTTTGCTTTGAGGGCCCCTTGGGGGCGCATTTTAAAAAAGAGTTGAAGGCGAAAATTTGTCATGATGAATAAGTGGAAATTTTTCCCTTTACCCCCTTGGAGAAGTTTAATTTGGATAGGGCAAAGAGGGATGACAGGAAAAAGGACGAGGAGAAGCGAAACTGGCACTGGCGCCTTATCCAGCAAACTTTCATAAACTCGATGCAAGCATTCCCTATATTAGCGAGTGTTAGAGTTCAGAAGTCCACGGAGAATAGTTCATGATTGATTTGTTATCTGGATGCGATTGGGGAAGCTCACCGCACTTATGCTGCGCTGACTTGGTTGCGCTATGATGAACAATTCAGGCAGCGGAAGGCTGTCAGGCCTGACATTAGGTGCTATCAAAAGGATATAGGCCTGTGGCTTTAAGTGATGGCGCCCGCAAGGTATGGGCAGTCCTTTCACGGAAGCGGAGGACTGACAAGGAGGAGGTAGTCAGGGGGGGCAAGGAGCAAAAGAAAAATCCGGAACATGCTGACAGTTTAATAAGGGCCAGTGCAAATATGGCAATACATGCAAATTAAAGCATGTGTGCTCCCACTGTAACGTGTGCAGTCGTGTCCAGGTACTGTTTTATTTATTGAAATTTTCAATGACTTTTGATATTTATTGCTTTTATCCGGCTGTTTTTCATGTTTTTGGTTGTGAATCAATACCTAAGGTGTGGCTACATCTGTGGAAAATTTACTGTGAAGAATCTGAGGCGCAACATTACTGACTTTGTTAAGAGGGTGTATTGTGCGTACCTCAGAGTAAAACTTGTAGAACAAGACAACCATAGTTTTCCTCACAAAAGTATGCAAAACCTGTATTGAGAGCTTGAGATCATGGTCTCAAGGAAACAATGCTAAACTTCAGTTTGGAGTTCCTATGGTTTTGAGAGAACCAAGCAATCATTTAGAAGAGTGCAATTTCTGCCTTGTCGATGTAAAAGGTTTGAATAACAAAAACAAGCAATATTTACAATACCCGAGTATCCCTTCAGCTATTCGACCAGTTGCCCATAGTGAAGACATTCCTGTTCCAAAATTAACTGCGCTTCCAGAACACGTTGACACAGATCTCTCCACACATTGTTATACTGATGAAGAAGACAGTCCAGATATTTTTCAGCCATGTCATGAAGATAGTGACAAAGCAATTCTGTTTACTCAGTCTGCTTTGAATGATCTGGTTAGAGATCTTTATCTCCCAAAAGAGTCTGCTGAACTATTGGCTTCAAGAAGACAAGAGAATCGAATGTTCAAACCCAGTACAAGTGTCTCATTTTATCATAACACGGAAGAAGAACTGCGTAAGTACTTCCATTCAGATGGCCAGCTTGTCTATTGTACTGATGTTGAAGGGCTACTTGTCTTTATGGGACTTCCAGCATATGATTCAAGTGATTGGAGGCTTTTTATGGATAGTTCCAAAAGAAGTTTAAAATGTGTTCTATTACATAATGGAAATAAGTATGGCTCTGTAACAATAGGTCATTCTGTAAAACGTAACGAAGAATATAAAGACATCAACATTGTTCTAGAGAGGTTACAATATAATGTTCATGGGTGTTTAATTTGTGTTGATTTTACAATGGTTAACTTTCTTTTGGGTCTGCAAGGAGGGTACAAAAAACACCCTTGTTTTCTGTGCTACTGGGACAGTTGAGCTAAAGCAGAGCATTGGTTGAAAAATGAATGGCCTCAGCGACAGAGATTGGCATCTAGCGATAAGAATGTGATCCATGATCCTCTAGTGGATAGGAAGAACATTGTCTTTCCTCCCTTGCACATAAAACTTGGATTGATGAAGCAGTTTGTCAAAGGTCTCATTCACTGTTGAGAATGCTTTAACTATATATGTTCAACTTTTCCTGGTCTTAGTGAAGAGAAGAAAAAGGCTGTAATATTTGATGGACCTCAAATAAGAACACTTCAGAGAGACCCAAATTTTATCACATCAATGAATGAGACAGAAGAATGAGCTTGGAATGCATTTTGAAATGTGGTGCAGAATTTTCTAGGGAATAAGAAAGCAGACAACCATGAAGACATTGTGGAAGAGCTACTAATGAGTCTGCAAAATCTTGGATGTAGAAGGAGTATCAAGATTCACTATTTACACAGCCATTTTGACTTTTTTCATGAGCACCTTGGGATGTGAGCGAGGAACAAGGGGAGCATTTTCATCAGGACATTAAAACAATGGAAGAACGGTATCAAGGCCGGTGGGACTCACACATGATGGCTGACTATTGCAGGAGCTTGACGAGAGACTGTCACGCTGTATAGCAGATATATATATATGTGATGTCAGTAACCTATATCAAAAGGGCAACATACTATATAACATGCGCATAGATATATGATAACATAGAATTACCTGACAGAATGTCCAGTGGGTCAAAACGGAATCCGTTATACGCTGTCTCCGGCTAGAGGGTTACCGGGGTCTAAGCTGACCCTAAACTGGGGTCCTAACTAATCCCTCAACCTGGAGGTACTGTTAAAGGTACAGAGGTCCAGGCCACCAGCGTAAACCCTGTCTCCTATCAATCCCTGCCAACTGTATTCTAGTCCTAAGAAGGACCCTGAATACCACCAAAGGGAATGAACAGGTAACGGTTAATGAACAGAAAGACATACAAGAAAGACAAGAAATAAAGTAAATAAAGTCTTACATACAACACTCACACACAGTAGGAACACCTAAGGTCTCAGAGAAAAACTATAAGCTGTAAGAGTAAAAACAACTAAGGAGCTCTTAGCTTAAGTATTCTCAGAACCGATCCAGTCTGCTAAACTACATGAATGCTTTCACCGGCGTCTAACACCCAGACTGGCAGAAATATAAAGGAAACTAATTAGAACATAATCAAAAGCAGCCGGGCGAGGCTGCACCTAGCCTTAGCAAAGAGCTAGGTAAAATTAACTCTCTCATTACCAAAAAACAAAGAAACAGCAGCTCAGCTGTGAGAAGTCAGAATGTGCAATCGCGACGATCTTCGTGGCGATGCACCCATGACAGTACCCCCCCTTCTACGAGGGGCCTCCGGACCCTCATGACCAGGTCTGTCCGGGTGAGTTGTGTGAAAGGTCCGAACCAATCGATCTGCGTTAACATCAGACGCAGGGACCCACGTCCCCTCCTCAGGACCATACCCCCTCCAATGAACTAAGTACTGAAGGGATCGGCGACTGAGACGTGAGTCAATGATTTTCGACCCATGAATTTCCACGTTATCATTGACCACCACTGAAGGAGGTAGAGGTGACGGTATGACTGGTGCCACATACTTTTTAAGTAATGACTTGTGAAACACATTATGATTTTTAAACGTAGGAGGGAGGTCCAGACGAAATGCCACAGGATTAATTATGGAACTGATCCTGTACGGCCCGATGAATCTGGGACCCAACCTCCAGGAGGGAACTTTAAGTTTTATATTCCTGGTAGACAACCACACCAGATCGTTCACCTTCAGATCTCGACCAGAAACTCTCCCCCTATCAGCCATCCGTTTGTAACGGTTCTCCGTAACCTTCAGTCTTAACCGATCTGGAACTATCAGTCTCCCTGGAAGTCCCACAGGGGCGTCCCCCTGAGCCCCCAATACCTCCCCCTCAAGCTCAGAGCATACAGCTGACACTACAACTCCCTCCTGAGGAATAGGAACCGGATCATCCATCCTCCCGGTCCCTGGGAAAGTACGAGATAAGGCATCAGGAAGCAACTTTATTGAGCAGTCATATGCGCGATGAGGAGGTAACTCTTTACACCCCTCCTCTGAGAACATCTCCCCAAAGTCCTCCAGAAAAGGAGGCAAAGTCCTAGGCACAACCGCACCGATGACCGTGCTCATGCAGTTATTCTTGCAAAATTCACCCCACTGGCTTATCTTTCTGGATTGCCAATCAATCACTGGGTTATGTTTAGCCAACCAAGGAAGTCCCAACACAATAGGAGTAGGTAGACCCTCCAACACATAACAAGACAATTGCTCTTTATGTATTGCCCCTACTCGAAGATCTATGTTATGAACAGCTTGTACCAAGCTACCTTGACCAAGAGGTCTAGAATCAATAGAGAGTATAGGGACCGGTTTGGCCAATACACTCAGTTGCATACCATGCACCTGGGCAAACCGAGCGTCCACCAGATTAGCCCCGGACCCACTATCAAGAAAAACAGAAATCCTCTCAGTTCTAGTACCAATCACCACCTCCGCAGGCACGAGAAACTGAGAGGGATTTGGGGACGAAATACACACTCCAAGGTTAACTCCTTGGCTCAAAGAGGTCCGGGATGGACACCCCCCAACAAAATGTCCCTCTCTCCCGCAAAAGAAACACCTTCTAGACTTGCGGCGCACCGCCGATTCCCTCCTACAAAATGATGTCCCTCCCAACTGCATGGGTTCTTTAAGTATGGCGCGCAAGGTATGGCATCCTGTCACGGAAAGCGGAGGACTGGACAGAGGAGGATATCAGGGTGGCAAGGAGCAAAAGAAAAAGCGAATCAGTCGACAGGTTTAATAAGGGCCAGCAAATATGGCAATACACAATTACAACATGGGTGCTCCCACTGTAAAGTTGCATCGTGTCCAGTACTGTTTATTATTAAATGTTAAATGACTTTTATATTTATTCTTTTATCTCCGGCTGTTTTTCATGTGTTTTGTGTAATCAATACCTAAGTGGCACATCTGTGAAAATTGACTGTGAAAATATTCGAGCCAACATTACTGACTTGTTAGAGGTGTATGTGCGTACCTCAAGTAAAACTTTAGAACAAGACCAACATATTTTTCCTCGCAAAAGTATGCAAACCTGTATTGAGAGCTTGAATCATGTCTCCAATAAACAATGCAAACTTCATTTGAGTTCCTATGTTTTTGAAGAACCAACAATCAGTTAGAAGAGTGCAATTTTCCTGACTTGTCGATGTAAACGTTTGAATAACAAAAACAACATATTTACAATACCCCTAAGTATCCCTCAGCTATTCCGACCAGTTGCCATTATGAAACATTCAGTTCCCAAAATTAACTGCGCTTCCAAACGACTACACAGATCTCTTCCACACATTGTTAACTGGATGAAAAGACAGTCCAATTTGTCAGCCATGTCATATGATATGACAAAGCAATTCTGTTTACACATCTGCTTGTAATGATCAGGTAAGATCTTATCTCCTAAAAGAGTCGCTGAACTATTGGCTTCAGAAGACAAGGAGAATCGAATTTTCAAACCCAGTACAAGTGTCTCATTTTTATCATAACCCGAAGAAGAACTGCGTAAGTACTCCATTCAATGCCAGCGTTTCTATTGTACAGATGTTAAGGGCTACTGTGTCCTTTAGGGACTTCCAGCATAAGATTCAAGTGATTGGGAGCTTTTTATGATAGATCCAAAAGAAGTTTTAAATTGTTCTATACATAATGGAAATAAGTATGGCCTCAGTAACAATAGTCATTCTGTAAGAACGTAACGAAGAATATAAAACATCAACATTGTTCTAGAAGGGTACAACAAGAATAATGTTCATGTGTGTAATTTTGTGTTGTTATTTTACAATTTAACTTTTCTTGGTCTGGCAAGGAGGTACAAAAACACCCTTGTTTTCTGTGCTAACTATTGCAGGAGCTTGACGAGAGACTGTCACGCTGTATAGCAGATATATATATATGTGATGTCAGTAACCTATATCAAAAGGGCAACATACTATATAACATGCGCATAGATATATGATAACATAGAATTACCTGACAGAATGTCCAGTGGGTCAAAACGGAATCCGTTATACGCTGTCTCCGGCTAGAGGGTTACCGGGTCTAAGCTGACCCTAAACTGGGGTCCTAACTAATCCCTCAACCTGGAGGTACTGTTAAAGGTACAGAGGTCCAGGCCACCAGCGTAAACCTGTCTCCTATCAATCCCTGCCAACTGTATTCTAGTCCTAAGAAGGACCCTGAATACCACCAAAGGGAATGAACAGGTAACGGTTAATGAACAGAAAGACATTACAAGAAAGACAAGAAATAAAGTAAATAAAGTCTTACATACAACACTCACACACAGTAGGAACACCTAAGGTCTCAGAGAAAAACTATAAGCTGTAAGAGTAAAAACAACTAAGGAGCTCTTAGCTTAAGTATTCTCAGAACCGATCAGTCTGCTAAACTACATGAATGCTTTCACCGGCGTCTAACACCCAGACTGGCAGAAATATAAAGGAAACTAATTAGAACATAATCAAAAGCAGCCGGGCGAGGCTGCACCTAGCCTTAGCAAAGAGCTAGGTAAAATTAACTCTCTCATTACCAAAAAACAAAGAAACAGCAGCTCAGCTGTGAGAAGTCAGAATGTGCAATCGCGACGATCTTCGTGGCGATGCACCCATGACAGTACCCCCCCTTCTACGAGGGCCTCCGGACCCTCATGACCAGGTCTGTCCGGGTGAGTTGTGTGAAAGGTCCGAACCAATCGATCTGCGTTAACATCAGACGCAGGGACCCACGTCCCCTCCTCAGGACCATACCCCCTCCAATGAACTAAGTACTGAAGGGATCGGCGACTGAGACGTGAGTCAATGATTTTCGACCATGAATTTCCACGTTATCATTGACCACCACTGAAGGAGGTAGAGGTGACGGTATGACTGGTGCCACATACTTTTTAAGTAATGACTTGTGAAACACATTATGATTTTAAACGTAGGAGGGAGGTCCAGACGAAATGCCACAGGATTAATTATGGAACTGATCCTGTACGGCCCGATGAATCTGGGACCCAACCTCCAGGAGGGAACTTTAAGTTTTATATTCCCGGTAGACAACCACACCAGATCGTTCACCTTCAGATCTCGACCAGAAACTCTCCCCTATCAGCCATCCGTTTGTAACGGTTCTCCGTAACCTTCAGTCTTAACCGATCTGGAACTATCAGTCTCCCTGGAAGTCCCACAGGGGCGTCCCCTGAGCCCCCAATACCTCCCCCTCAAGCTCAGAGCATACAGCTGACACTACAACTCCCTCCTGAGGAATAGGAACCGGATCATCCTCCCCTCCGGTCCCTGGGAAAAGTACGAGATAAGGCATCAGGAAGCAACTTTATTGAGCAGTCATATGCGCGATGAGGAGGTAACTCTTTACACCCCTCCTCTGAGAACATCTCCCCAAAGTCCTCCAGAAAAGGAGGCAAAGTCCTAGGCACAACCGCACCGATGACCGTGCTCATGCAGTTATTCTTGCAAAATTCACCCCACTGGCTTATCTTTCTGGATTGCCAATCAATCACTGGGTTATGTTTAGCCAACCAAGGAAGTCCCAACACAATAGGAGTAGGTAGACCCTCCAACACATAACAAGACAATTGCTCTTTATGTATTGCCCCTACTCGAAGATCTATGTTATGAACAGCTTGTACCAAGCTACCTTGACCAAGAGGTCTAGAATCAATAGAGAGTATAGGGACCGGTTTGGCCAATACACTCAGTTGCATACCATGCACCTGGGCAAACCGAGCGTCCACCAGATTAGCCCCGGACCCACTATCAAGAAAAACAGAAATCCTCTCAGTTCTAGTACCAATCACCACCTCCGCAGGCACGAGAAACTGAGAGGGATTTGGGGACGAAATACACACTCCAAGGTTAACTCCTTGGCTCAAAGAGGTCCGGGATGGACACCCCCCAACAAAATGTCCCTCTCTCCCGCAAAAGAAACACCTTCTAGACTTGCGGCGCACCGCCGATTCCCTCCTACAAAATGATGTCCCTCCCAACTGCATGGGTTCCTCAGAACAGACCAGGGGAACCTCAGTATAAGGGACTGTAGTAGTAGGTGGAGTCATCACGGGGGGCGGAGTTACCTCGCGTCTTCCCCGAAGTCGTCTATCAATGCGAATAGCGAGGGCCATAGCAGCCTCCAGTGATGGAGGAGAATCATACTGAGCCAACACATCTTTTAATTTGTCAGACAACCCTTGACAAAACTGGCTCCTAAGAGCTGGGTCATTCCACTGAGTATCTGTTGCCCATCTACGGAACTCAGAAGAATATTCCTCCGCTGGACGATTTCCTTGCCGTATTTTACGTAACCTTGTTTCAGCAAGGGAGACTCGATCCGGATCATCATATACCAGACCCAGGGCAGTAAAAAATCGATCCACTGACTGGAGATCTGGGGAGCCTGGAGGAATAGAGAACGCCCAAGATTGAGGGTCCCCTTGTAAGAGCGAGATAACAATTCCCACCCTCTGCTCTTCACTCCCAGATGACCGAGGCCGCAGCCGAAAGTACAATTTACATGCCTCCCGGAAAGTAAAAAATTTGTCCCGCCCACCAGTGAACCTGTCCGGGAGAGCAACCTTAGGTTCAGATCTGGTTTGCTCCGGGAGGGACAAAACCTTGGACTTAATGTCTGCAAATTCCATGGACAACCCCTGCAACTGTCGGGCCAGCTGGGCTACTGGATCCATGACAGCTGGGAGAATCTTTAGTTTAGGCCGGTGAAAATGTCACGCTGTATAGCAGATATATATATATGTGATGTCAGTAACCTATATCAAAAGGGCAACATACTATATAACATGCGCATAGATATATGATAACATAGAATTACCTGACAGAATGTCCAGTGGGTCAAAACGGAATCCGTTATACGCTGTCTCCGGCTAGAGGGTACCGGGGTCTAAGCTGACCCTAAACTGGGGTCCTAACTAATCCCTCAACCTGGAGGTACTGTTAAAGGTACAGAGGTCCAGGCCACCAGCGTAAACCCTGTCTCCTATCAATCCCTGCCAACTGTATTCTAGTCCTAAGAAGGACCCTGAATACCACCAAAGGGAATGAACAGGTAACGGTTAATGAACAGAAAGACATACAAGAAAGACAAGAAATAAAGTAAATAAAGTCTTACATACAACACTCACACACAGTAGGAACACCTAAGGTCTCAGAGAAAAACTATAAGCTGTAAGAGTAAAAACAACTAAGGAGCTCTTAGCTTAAGTATTCTCAGAACCGATCCAGTCTGCTAAACTACATGAATGCTTTCACCGGCGTCTAACACCCAGACTGGCAGAAATATAAAGGAAACTAATTAGAACATAATCAAAAGCAGCCGGGCGAGGCTGCACCTAGCCTTAGCAAAGAGCTAGGTAAAATTAACTCTCTCATTACCAAAAAACAAAGAAACAGCAGCTCAGCTGTGAGAAGTCAGAATGTGCAATCGCGACGATCTTCGTGGCGATGCACCCATGACAGAGACAACCCAGAAGCTGTACATCACAGATCAGCCAAGAAAAGAAAATTCAAATAACTGCCATTTGCCATTCATCTGTGTGCCATATATATGTGTTTTTATATTTGGTATTTGAATTCTGTAAGTATATTTGATTTGCTGTACATAGACTTTGTAATCTTTGTTATTCCTTCATTAAAAATATACAAAATGTAGTACCGAAAATCATGTGTTTTTATCATAAAACATTCCATAGTAGTACTTTTCATCAAAAATTTTAAATATCTCGAAATCCTGATGTGATAGCCAAACACAGAGTTCATATTTGTAATCAGCAGCCAAAATTGAGTTAAAAAATGTTTTAAAACCTTTTGCCTGAAAAATTTCGTTGAACACAGTGATTATTTTCAGGCTAGGCCTAGCAGTTACCAGCCAAACCACATAACAGCTGCAGCAGGCCGTGTTTGGCCATCGTGTCCAATGGATCCCACTTTTCAGGCTCCTGTTCCTTTTTGCCAATGATCCAGCTGCCATGTTTGATCCTTCAACCTAGTATGGCCCATCGGCCGGCAACCCTTAGACTTTCTAATAGCAACGTGGCAACAGGTTTCTCACACAATTCTTTAGGTATATACAAAAGTGTGGTCAGGGTTTCAAGAACATTTATGGGTACAGTTTAAAAAATCGACATTTTATTCTTAACACACAGACCTGGTAAACCAGTCTGTCTAAAGATATTTTTCATCTTTTTCGGTTACTTAATGTTTGTATTGTTCATGTTCACAAAGCATATAAACATATGGCAATACTATTGGATTGGCAGGAGAGGAGACATTTAAAAAGGGTGCCACGAATATCAGACATCTGTGACTATGAAAAGTGTGAAAGAAGATCACCATAAACCGAAAAATGCATCCAATTGTGAGTCGACGTCCATTGAAAATGGTAGCCAATGCCATTGAGCATCGTAAGGTAGAGACCAGCAGGACAGGCCATAGCTAAGTCTTAACCAGAATGGATCAGTTACCAAAATTGGTAGTGGCTGTCCCTGTGAATGATTTCAGTGCCAAGACTCCACAGCTGTGGAGCAGGGAGAGGGAACTATTGCGAGTGCTGGGGCCATAATCAAGCATGGGAGGCCCAGTCATGGGTGCCAGCACTGGCACAGGGCCACTCAAAGTATGCCCGTGTGTCTGACGGTCAGTGGGCCCATCCCACCGTCAGAGCCACTTTTTGGTACTATGAGGGACCCTGTGCCAGTGCCGTTGCCCGAGAGTGGGAGCCCCCACCTACTCAGGGTACCGGCATTAGCCCGGAGGCGCCAGGAGGTGACCCCGGCCGTGTGGGGGGGAGCAGGCCAGATAAAGATGTGGCAAAAATTTACATAGGTTGAGGTGTATGCTGGACATTCTGCAGCTGAAAATGGAGGAATGTGAGAATTCAGAGGAAGACAACGACAAAACGAGCCATTTTGCTGGCAACCTATGTGTCCAGAGGGGAAGGTGGGACAAAATCCTTTAAAACCCATGCATGGTTCATTTTAATAAAGGTTAGATCATCAACGTTTTTTTACTCCACCAAATTAATTGCCCCCTTATCACAGTCAGTCAGCCTAGTCATCAGATGTGATGCTCCACTCAAGCAATTTGCACACTGTCAGTGCCAGGCAGCTGTACAACTCCCCCAAATTAATTGCCCCTTTATCACAGTCAGACAGCCTACTAATCAGATGTGATGCTCCATTCAAGCCATTTGTACACTGTTAGTGGCAGGCAGCTGTACTACTCCATCAAATTAATTGCCCCCTTATCACAGTCAGGCAGCCTAGTAATCAGATGTGATGCTCCACTCAAGCAATTTGTACACTGCCAGTGCCAGGCAGCTGTACTACTCCATCAAATTAATTGCCCCCTTATCACAGTCAGGCAGCCTAGTCATCAGATGTGATACTCCACTCAAGCCATTTGTACACTGTCAGTGCCAGGCAGCTGTACTACTCCACCAAATTAATTGCCCCCTTATCACAGTCAGGCAGCCTAGTCATCAGATGTGATGCTCCACTCAAGCCATTTGTACACTGTCAGTGTCAGGCAGCTGTACTACTCCACCAAATGAATTGCCCCCTTATCACAGTCAGGCAGCCTAGTCATCAGATGTGATGCTCCACTCAAGCCATTTGTACACTGTCAGTGCCAGGCAGCTGTACTACTCCACCAAATTAATTGCCCCTTTATCACAGTCAGACAGCCTAGTAATCAGATGTGATGTTCCACTCAAGCAATATGTACACTGTCAGTGCCAGGCAGCTGTACTACTCCACCAAATTAATTGCCCCTTTATCACAGTCAGGCAGTCTAGCAATCAGATGTGATGGTCCACTCAAACAATCTGTACACTGTCACTGGCAGGCAGCTCAGCTACTCCACCAAATTAATTGCCCCTTTATCACAGTCAGGCAGCCTGTAAACAGATCTGATGGTCCACACAAGCAATTTCTACAGCGTCACTGGCAGGCATGCAGCCTAAGAACCAGCATTGCTGCACACACTAAAATCCTCCCCTCTCGCTGCACAGTCACTGTACAGCTAATCGCTATCAGCACAAAGTTTTTTTTTTGTTTAGGCCCTGCCTAACGCTCTCCCTGCTCAGACGCACCACCAGCAACCTTCCCCTACACTGAGTTTGGCAGTTGTAAAATGGCGGTCGGCGCTGAGGGATTTTATATGCACTGTGACGCCACTGAAAGCCAGTCAATCGCTGCAATGCCCTTCTCTAGGATGGTGCTGGCCGCCTGCTATGTCATCACGTTGCCCACAGCCTGCGTCCTTGCTCATTGGCCGAGAAAAGGCGCTTAAACTGTAGAGGAAAACCGACTCCAGCAAAATGGTGGCCGAACACGTGACTGAACTCACTCCACGGTCGGGTTTCGTTTCATGAAACCCGACTTTGGCGAAAATCGGCAATTTTTGAAAATGAACGACCTGTTTCGCTCAACTCTACTTATCACCAATCAGAGCCTGTATTTTTATCCCTGTCACACAGATGACAGCACGGGAAACACCGGATGTGTGGGCTGCCGAACTGTTGTGAATGGACTTGAAATGAGTTCTGAGCAGAGGCTCCCTCTGGTGGTTACAAGCGGTACTGGACTGTCCAGTGAAGATTGTGAGGAGTGGGAATCAGGTGTTACTGACTGGTCTTATATAAGGGAGTCGCCTTCCCATCAGGGTTGCCGGTGATCAATTGTTCTGGTCTCACTCCATGATTCCTGTTTCCCTTGTAGCCTGCTGTGTCGTGTCTGCATCTCCTGCTAACAGATAAGACATTTTCTTCTTTTTGTTTTTGTGCTTTATTTTTGCATTTTGTCCTGCACTTCTGTGGGGGCCTTCAGGGTCCCCTCCGGGGGCTTTTGCCCTCTCAGTTTAGTTCAGCCACTGATGTTTGTACTTTTGCTTTTTCCAGTTTCTTCAGTGGCTGCTGTTTTGATTTTGTTTCACCAGAGAACTAATTTAGGTGGTAGAGGTCGTGTGATCTCAGGTGTTTTTGAAATTAGTAGAGTTGGTGCTTTGCAGGGTTTTTTGGGATTGCAGTAAGTACCCTTCCTATCCTTTTCTACTTAGTTAGTTTGGGCCCCAACGTTTGCTCATACTATTTTCTGTCTGTGTCAGTATTTCTTCTTGTCTAACAGCCATTACATGTTTGGGGGCTTTCTATTATCTTTGGGGATCTGCTCCGGGGCAGATAGCTTTCCTATTTCTATCTTTAGGTGTAGTTAGTTTCTCAGGCTGTGACGAGGCGTCTAGGACCAACGTAGGAACGCTCCACGGCTGCCTCTAGTTGTGGTGGTTAGTCAGGGTACTGCAATCTCATAGATTCCAACTGCTCTGGTGTATTGCCTTTTTTACCTGCACTCCTCAGTTACCGAAACATAACAGTATCACCGGCCCAAAATTTAAAGTTGTATGGTACTCACAGAAGGGAAAAATATTGTGAAAGAAAAAACGGTTGTCAGAGTTGTCAGAGATATTTTTCTGTTTGTTGCATTTTTTTTTTTTCCCTCTGTATCTCTGGGTGCTGGGGAGGATTTTTTCTCTCAATGGAGTTTGCACAGTTGTCTGGCCGTGTGGATCAGCTTGCCACTGAGGTTCAGAGTATTGCTGCATATCTTGCTAGGTTGCCTGTTGTGGAACCTAGGATTCCCATGCCAGATTTGTTTTTGGGGGATCGAGCTAAGTTTCAGAATTTCAAAAATAATTGTAAATTGTTTTTTGCCTTAAAATCTAAGTCCTCAGGGAACGCAGCGCAGCAGGTTCAAATTGTCATCTCTCTCCTGTGCGACAATCCTCAGGATTGGGCTTTTTCCCTGACACCTGGGGATCCTGTTTTGAGTGATGTTGATGCATTTTTTCAGGCTTTGGGGTTATTGTACGATGAGCCTAATGTCACTGATCAAGCTGAAAAGCCTTGTTGGCATTAAATCAGGGGCTTGATGACGCTAAGTTATACTGTCAGAGATTCCGTAGGTGGGCAGTCCTGACCAAGTGGAATGACGACGCTTTGGCGGCCCTTTTTCGGAAGGGTCTGTCAGATAATGTAAAGGATGTTATGGTGGGATTCCCTGTCCCCTCTGGTCTCAATGATTCTATGTCATTAGCGATTCAAATTGACAGACGTTTGCGTGAGCGGAGAAGTATGCGTGGAATAGTGTTGCCTTGTGAACCTGCTTCTGAATCCATGCAGTGTGATAGAGTGGTGTCTGGGGCACAGCGTCATGAGTTTCGAAAGCGCAATGGGTTATGTTTCTACTGTGGTAATGCCTCTCATGCTATTTCAGTCTGCCCTAAGCGGGGAAGACGTTTTGCACGCTCAGTTGTCTTGGGTAGTGTTCAGACTAAGTTTTTATTAACTGTCACTCTGATATGCTCTCTGTCCTCATTTTCTGCTCAGGCTTTCGTTGATTCTGGAGCAGCTATTAACCTGATGGATTATGATTTTGCTAAACGTTGTGGGTTTCCCTTGATACCCCTACAGAAGTCTATTCCCCTACTGGGGATCGATTCTACCCCTTTGGCTGAGAATAAACCTCAGTTCTCTACTCAGGTGATAATGAGGGTTGAACCTGATCATCAGGAGTGCTGCAAATTTTTGGTTCTGTATAATCTGCATGATATTATCGTACTGGGTTTCCCTTGGTTGCAGTCTCATAATCCTGTTTTGGATTGGAAAACTGTGTCTGTAACCAGTTGGGGCTGCCAATGTGTTAATACCAACACTCCTGTTTTTTCTGCCTCCCCCCAGGCTCAGGATGTTCCTGACTTTTTGATTGATTTTTCTGATGTGTTTAGCGAAAGTAAATCTGCATCCTTGCCTCCCCATAGGAGCTATGACTGCGCTATTGAATTAGTGCCTGGTAGTAAATTCCCTAAAGATCGCCTTTTTAACTTGTCTGTACCTGAACATGACGCTATGCGGTCTTATATCAAGGAGTCATTGGAGAAGGTCATATCAGACCATCCTCTTCACCCTTAGGTGCCGGTTTTTTCTTTGTGGCCAAAAAGGATGGTTCATTAAGGCCGTGTATTGATTATCGTCTTTTGAACAATATTACTGTGAAATATCAATATCCGTTACCCTTGATTTCTGACCTGTTTTCCAGGGTGAAAAATGCTACTTGGTTTACCAAGCTTGACCTCAGGGGGGCATATAACCTTATTCGCATTAAGCACGGGGATGAATGAAAGACGGCATTTAATACTCCTGAGGGGCATTTTGAGTACCTTGTGATGCCCTTTGGGCTCACTAATGCTCCTTCTGTCTTCCAGTCCTTCATGAATGACATTTTCAGGGATTTTGTGGATAAATTTCTGATTGTTTATTTGGATGATATCTTGATTTTTTCCAATGACTGGGACTTTCATGTGAAACATGTTCGAACTGTATTCCAGATTTTGAGAGAGAATGCTCTGTATGTGAAGGGATCAAAGTGTATTTTTGGCGTACAGAGGATCTCATTTTTGGGATTCATTTTGTCCCCATCTGTTATTGAAATGGACCCGGTCAAGGTTCAGGCCATCTGTGATTGGGTCCAACCTACTTCATTAAAGGCTCTTCAAAGATTTTTGGGTTTTGCCAATTTTTATCGTAAATTTATTGGTAATTTTGGAGGACTTTTTGTTCTAAACTTGGTGTTCAATTGTCTTTCTCCTCTGCTTTTCATCCTCAGACCAAACTGAGAGAACAAACCAGACATTGGAGACTTATCTGAGATGCTTTGTGTCTGCTGATCAAGATGACTGGGTCTCTTTTTTGCCTTTGGCTGAGTTTGCTCTTAATAATAGGGCAAGCTCTGCCACTTTGATGTCTCCATTTTTCTGTAATTCTGGGTTTCACCCTCGATTTTCATCAGGACAGACGGAGGCTTCTGTCTGTCCAGGTGTTGACTCTGTTGTGGAGCGTATGCAACAGATTTGGGACCAGGTAGTGGAGAGGTTGTCCCTTTCTCAGGAGAGGGCCCAGCGGTCTGCTAACCGGCATAGGACTGATGGTCCTCGGTTTAAAGTGGGGGACTTGGTCTGGTTGTCCTCAAAAAATATTCCTATGAGAGTGGCATCTCCTAAATTTAAGCCTAGGTTCATTGGACCTTATAAGATCATGGAGATTCTTAATCCTGTTTCTTTTCGTTTGCTTCTTCCAGGGACATTTAAGATCCATAACGTGTTCCACAAGTCCTTGTTGAAGATGTTTGTTGAGCCAGTGGTTCCTACTACTGTGCCTCCTGACCCTGTTTTGGTTGAGGGCAATCTGGAGTATGTGGTTGAGAAAATATTGAATTCTCGTTTTTCTAGACGGAAACTCCAGTATTTGGTTAAGTGGAGAGGTTATGGTCAGGAGGACAATTCTTGGGTGTTTGCTTCGGACATCCATGCTAGGAGACTCATCCGTGCGTATCATAAAACTCATCCTGACCGACCTGGTTGCTCAAGTGAGGGTTCGGTGACCCCTCCTCAAGGGGGGGTACTGTTGTGAATGGACTTGAAATGAGTTCTGAGCAGAGGCTCCCTCTGGTGGTTACAAGCGGTACTGGACTGTCCAGTGAAGATTGTGAAGAGTGGGAATCAGGTGTTACTGACTGGTCTTATATAAGGGAGTCGCCTTCCCATCAGGGTTGCCGGTGATCAATTGTTCTGGTCTCACTCCATGATTCCTGTTTCCCTTGTAGCCTGCTGTGTCGTGTCTGCATCTCCTGCTAACAGATAAGACATTTTCTTCTTTTTGTTTTTGTGCTTTATTTTTGCATTTTGTCCTGCACTTCTGTGGGGGCCTTCAGGGTCCCCCCTGGGGGCTTTTGCCCTCTCAGTTTAGTTCAGCCACTGATGTTTGTACTTTTGCTTTTTCCAGTTTCTTCAGTGGCTGCTGTTTTGATTTTGTTACACCAGAGAACTAATTTAGGTGGTAGAGGTCGTGTGATCTCAGGTGTTTTTGAAATTAGTAGAGTTGGTGCTTTGCAGGGTTTTTTGGGATTGCAGTAAGTACCCTTCCTATCCTTTTCTATTTAGTTAGTTTGGGCCCCAACGTTTGCTCATACTATTTTCTGTCTGTGTCAGTATTTCTTCTTGTCTAACAGCCATTACATGTTTGGGGGCTTTCTATGTTCTTTGGGGATCTGCTCCGGGGCAGATAGCTTTCCTATTTCTATCTTTAGGTGTAGTTAGTTTCTCAGGCTGTGACGAGGCGTCTAGGACCAATGTAGGAACGCTCCACGGCTGCCTCTAGTTGTGGTGGTTAGTCAGGGTACTGCAATCTCATAGATTCCAACTGCTCTGGTGTATTGCCTTTTTTACCTGCACTCCTCAGTTACCGAAACATAACACCGAACCCAAACAGTAACACAGGTTTCAGCGAGAAGTCCATGTTAGGGATCCAAGCACAGACTTTAGGCGTTTCTTATGGACCCCAAACTTTACCTTTCGGGTTTGCCCATTCCATATTGTAATGTCTAAACTTGAGTTTAATAGTAGTTTACATTTTCTTTTCTGTTAGATTCATTTATAAACATCTTGTGTTTTTGTCTGATTTTCCAATTTATCCAAAATTAACCCTGTCTTTGTTAAAAATTAGGTTGACAAGTATGCAGTAACTATAAGGGCAAACCTGGCACTTAAGGAGAACAGTAAGAAATAATGGTTAATGCCTTAAACATTTAATTTATTTTTTCGTGCATTGTCTTTTGCAGTTTAACTTGAAGTAGCATTTTATATAGCTATCAAAAACCTAGCAAAAATTAATGACTCAGAACTGATAGCTTTCAAGAATGTTACATTGATTTATTGAGTGGAGCCGGCTTCTTTGTGTGAAGAGCCCTTGTCTTGATGTAATAGGGCTAATATTACTTCAAGCTGTTGTCAGTTGACTTAGTAAAATGTTTCAAAACACTCCCTTTGCAGTTAGCTGGTGATTACCCTTAAGTGTTCTTTATGCAGCAACCTAGGGGAAACAATGATTAGTCTCCAATGAAGACATTGTTGCTGCCTTACAAACAATCTCTTCAATTCTGTGGATTTTAATGATATAGACAAGGCCCAAGTCACAAAGTCTACTATGTGCCTCTGCATAGAAACTTAGCAATTTGCAGGGTAAAAGTGATTGGAGTCAATTCCTGTGACGCACGAAATATACTAATCACTGTTCAGAGACTACTGGTGCTCAAAAGCAGCAGGAGGGAATTGGTTTTTAAGAGCTAAAGTAGGCATTGGCATATGTTATAGAAAGGGGGACAGGGACTGCTTTAATATTGATAGATGAACAATCTTGGCATGCATAAATAAAGGCATATTAAGAAGGTTTGGTACAGTCATTTGCACATTTGTATTCATACCTACTGAGTAAAACATGTGAACATTCATTTATAAAGTTAATCTAAAAATGAAACGCATTGAGCTATTAAGTACACATTAGTAAAAATGATTAAATGACTGAGGTTAAACAGTTTATCTTGTTTTTTCAATACTAGATATAAAAGTTCTAAAGATAAAACAACATTTTTTTGATGCATTACTTATTTTTAATATTAATAATAATATACGTATCAATAAAAAATTCACATCACATTTAAATTTTAGTTCCTATGGATTATGCACACAATAAATGTGCTACCAATCCCAGAACGTATGTATATTTGCCCAGGACAAATGTCCTACAGAGAAAGACCCTGCTGAAATGGGTAGAAATAAGCAAAATTGATTTGATGTGAATCAAATTCATGTTGAATTTTAGGAAATCCGCAGGTGTCATCAAATTTGAACAATTTGCAATTTGAACTGTGCAAATTGCCAAAAATGCCTGCTGCGATTTTACAAATAGCAGATTTTCTCAGCAATTTAAGGCTGACATGAAATCAGGCATGGCCACTTGAACTTCTCCATATTGCCTTACAATTATAACATCACGTAGTATAATGTAACAAATCAGGAGGAACTACAAGAGCCTGGATGAAAGTTTAGGCAGGAAATGCAGCAACCATTTTATGGTCATTCAGGACATCAGATCTCACAGTTCAGCAATAGAGAGGAGAAAAGAAAACTCTAAAATATTGGACAAATACTCTATAAAATATTTTGTACAACTAGAATACTGAAGAAGAAAAGTGTAGTAAAGTTTGAATAATACAAAGATTTAATTGATAGGGGAGGGAGATATGAGAGATGTCAGATGCAGTGCCAGACCCATTACAATTAATCAGTGATATATTGTAGCTGTGCTGCAGCTTGCCCTGCTGATTTTAAATCTCACAATTTTTTCCTAAAAGAAAATAGAAGAAGCTGAACTCAGTTTCACTCAGAAAAAGAGAATGGAGGAGGGAATTTGGATTTGTAAATGCAGATGTCAATGGATTTCTTTTGGGAGGGGCAATATCACTTTTCCAGAACCTTTGTGTTACCAGTAACATGGACATCCCCTACATTTCTGTTAGCAGAAAATGGGCTTTAGTGGAGACTTATTTTTTGTGGGTTGAGCTGAATATATTATTGGTGTCATTTTGGGGTACATAACATTTTGGGTCACTTTTAAGGCTCGGTTCACATTTATCCTAAGCCCTATGCTGAGCACTTACATCAGGATTTCCGTCTAAACCTTTGAAGTACGTGTCTTAAGATGAAACCCTAATGGGTTTGTTCACTAATGCGGCAGGTGAAATTACTCTGGACTCTGTCTAGCCCCTGTTTAGCGTTATCCTTCTTTTCAGTGGACAAGTATCTATGGCTGAACGCACTTTAGTACATGCCTAAAAAGATGCCTATAAAAAGGAGACCACTGGATCACAAGCCAAATAGAATTCAAAATTAGTCTATCTGCCTCTCTCTAGGGAATGTTCCATCATTGGTTTTTGTACACTGCTCAAAAAAATAAAGGGAACACTTAAACAACACGATATAACTCCAAGTCAATTACACTTCTGTGAAATCAACCTGTCCAGTTATGAAGTAACATCGATTGTGAATCAATTTCTCCTGCTGTTGTGCAAATGGAACAGACAACAGGTAGAAATGATCGGCAATTAGTAAGACACCCCCTATAAAGGAGTGGTTCTGCAGGTGGGGACCACAGACTATTTCTCTTTTCTCATGCTTTTTGGCTGTTGCTTTGGTCACTTCTGCATTTTGTCGTTGCTCTCATTCTTAGAGGTACTGTACAGTAGAATGAGGCAGTGTCTACAACCCACAGAAGTTGCTCAGGTAGTGTAGCTTATCCAGGATGGCACATTAATGCAAGCTGTCACAAGAAGGGTAGCTGTGTCTGTCAACATAGTGTCCAGAGGCTGGAGGCGCTACCAGGAGACAGGCCAGTACACTCGGAGACGTGGAGGGGGCCGTAAGAGGGCTACAACCCAGCATCAGGACCACTACCTCTGCCTTTGTGCAAGGAAGAACAGGAGGAGCATTGCCAGAGCCCTGCAAAATGACCTTAAACAAGCCACAAATGTGCATGTGTCTGCACAAATGGTTAGAAACCGACTCCATGAGGATGGCCTGAGGGCCCGACGTCCATAGATGGGGCTTGTGCTACCAGCCCAACACCTTGCAGGACACTTGGCATTTGCCACAGAACACCAGGATTGGCAAATTCACCACTGGCGCCCTGTGCTCTTCACAGATGAGAGCAGGTTCACACTCAGCACATGTGACAGACTTGACAGAGTCTAGAGACTCCATGGATAGCGATCTGCTGCCTACAACATCCTTCAGCATGACCGGTTTGGCAGTGGGTCAGTAATGGTGTGGGGTGGCATTTCTTTGGAGGGCTGCACAGCCATCCATGTGCTCGCCAGAGATAGCCTGACTGCCATTAGGTACCGAGATGAGATCCTCAGCCCCCTTTTGAGACCATATGCTGGTGCGATTGGCCCTGGGTTCCTCCTAATGCAGGACAGTGCCAGGCCTCATGTGTCTGGAGTGTGTCAGCAGTTCCTGCAAGATAATGGCATTGAAGCTATGAACTGACCTGCCCGTTTCCCAGACCTGAATCCGATTGAGCACATCTGGGACAGCATGTCTCGCTCCATCTACCAATGTCACGTTGCACCACAGACTGTCCAGGAGTTGACGGATGCTTTAGTGCAGGTCTCAGAGGAGATCCCTCAGGAGAACATCCACAACCTTATCAGGAGCATGCCCAGGTGTTGTAGGGAGGTCATACAGGCACGTGGAGGCCACACACAATACTGAGCATCATTTTGATTTGTTTCCACTTTAATTTTGTCTTGTTTTGATCTTCATTTTGACTTGTTTCCACTTTCATTTTGGGGGTCTCTCCAAATCTGGGCCTCCATTGGCTCAAAAATTTGATTTCCATTTGATAATTTTTGTGTGATTATGTTGACAGCACATTCAGCTTTGTACAGAACAACGTATTCAATGAGAATATTTCATTCATTTAGATCTAGGATGTGTTATTTGAGTGTTACCTTTATTTTTTTGAGCAGTGAAAAAAATAACATATTTCAGAGATTTTCAAGTAAATCTCTGTGTAAGCACTCATCGTAGACTGCAAAATTAATGGGAACCAAGCTTCATTGTGATCTTTGGTAGACAGAATAAACAAATCAACAGCAATTCAAGAATTGTTTTATTTTTTTAATGACATTCATCATGTGATATAAGTGAAGAGACGACATCATTTCTTGGATCAGTACCACTACAGTTGTATTGTAAATAAACACACCCAGAATAAAGTCCTTTATTTGAAATAAAAACAAAAGACACTTTTTCATTTTTATTTAATTAAATACACTGTATAAAACTCAAAATCTGCAGTAGCCCGCTCTATACAAATCCACAGTTCTCGCCCTGTTACATCTTGCTAGCGTCCCCCGTCATGAGATTTGGGCCCCCGAAGTTAGGCCCTATACATATAATGGGGACATGTGAAATCTGTAGTAGCCCGCTCTATGCAAATCCACAGTTCTCGCACGATTTGGGTGAAATTTGGCACGCCCCCTCTCAACCCACAGGAGCAGAATACTGCGCACACTAAATCTCGCTAGCATCCCCCCGTCATGAGATTGGGGCCCCCGAATTTAGGCCCTATACATTTAATGGAGAAATGAGAAGATGAAAGTAAAAGTGCTGAGGGGAAAACAACAGCTGTGATTTATAGCGACGGATTATAGCGACGGCGCCAAAGAGTCGCTGCTAAAGGGACTGCACCACCACACGGAACACCCAAACATTTCACAAACACCATACAAACATCACACATACAGCATACATACACCAACCCACAAAGCACAACACCACACAAATGCCACAACACACCGCACAAACACCAGACCAGTCTAGACACACAAAACACAAACACCACCCCACAAATACCACAACACCACCCCATAAATACCACATACACACCACACACACATACGCAAGGACCACACATGCATGCAAACACACTCAGATGGATGCACCCTACGCACACAGACGAACAGAGCACATGCGTACTCACACACACTATGGACACTTGCACTGCGCATGCACAAACACATCGATCACATGCATGTGGGAACTTTCATCAATGAAGCTGCTGAGGTAAAGTGTGTGCAAGCAGCCTTACTGAGCAGTAATATTGGTCAGGCGAAAAATGCCTCATAGTAAGATTGTCATTATTGCTTACTATACAGGGAGCTTTCATCACTGAAGCTGCTGAGGTAAAGTGAAATCTGAGCTCTGATTGGTTGCTATGGGCAACTAGACAAGTCTGCCTGTGAGGCAGTTTTCATTACTGAGATGTGAGCTCCTTCAGCTCATAGCAATACTGTGTGAGGGCTGCTCTGTATTTACTATTCATCCTATTACATATATAATCAGTGTCAGGTGAATACCAAAGGGTCATAGTACTAAGGACTGTTTTTTAAAATGGCGCCAAAAAATCAACCATCTATTGGGCAAGTTCATCCAAAAGCTAAGTAAGCAAAATTGTGTCAAAGAGCTGAGTCAAGTGAACAAAGTGACTCGCGGCTTGAAAAGAAATGGACAGGCTAAATGTAAGGCAGCTGAGTAGAGTTGACTCGTTGAGCGAAACAGGTCGGTCAGATTCTAAAGTTGCTGACTTTCGCCAAAGTCGGGTTTCGTTGGCCAAAACATGACCATAGCGTGCAGTCGGCCATGCGGTCGGCAAAACGAGCGCTCAAGTCGGTTTTCCTATAATGCTTGCAGTCGCCTTTTTTCAGCCAATGAGCAAGGACATACTCTGTGGGCAATGAGATGACATGTGCAGGGTCCACCACCATCTTAGAGAAGGGCATTGCAGTGATTGACTTGCTTTGAGGGGCGTCATAGTGTCTATAAAAGCCCTGACCGCCGACCGCCATTTTACTTCTGCCAATCTTAACAGTAGGGAGAGGTTGCTGACCTGTTTGTCAGTAGGGAGAGAGTTAGGGCTGGAAAGAGAAGTTATTCTGTGATTGTGCTGATAGCAATTGTGCTGTACAGTTAGTGTGCAGTGACAGCGGAGGATTTTTTTGTGTGCAGCAGCGCTTGTTATTAGGCTGCCTGATAGCTGTATTGCTGTGTGTACACTGCTGTGCAGACTGCTTTTTACACAGCACTAATACTTTTATTCTTTTTTTCTGCACAGTTAACGAGCGTTCATTTCTTCCCACATCGTATAGAGCTGTATGCTCCTCACACACTACCGTGTGACTCCGGAAATATATATGGAGATTTCAGTTTTCCCTACACCGTATACAGCTGTCCACTTCTGATACAGTACCGTATATCTGCTCTTTGTATTACGGTCAAAACCATACTGAGAGAGCGTCTGTGTGTGACTCCGGAAATATATACGGAGATTGAAATTTTCCCCTACACCGTATACAGCTGTCCGCTTCTGATACAGTACCGTATATCTGCTCTTTGTATTACGGTCAAATCCATACTGAGAGAGCGTCTGTGTGTGACTCCTGAAATATATACGGAGATTGAAATTTTTCCCTACACCGTATGCAGCTGTACGCTCCTCATACAGTACCATATATCTGCTGGTATTTTTTCTACATTTTCACAAACATGAGGAGGTATGGTGGAAGAGGCCACGGACGTGAGCGGGGGGGCCAGCTGGTACTGATAGTGGTGGTGATGCATCTGCTGGTAGTGCCAAAAGCACAATAGCACCCAAGGCAGGAGGTGTTGAGCCTGCGTCATCGTCATCGTTGAGGGTGCCCCAGGTGCTGACGACGGCCCTGGGGGGGTACAGCCCAGTTAGGGAGGTGGAAAAACCAGCATATGTTGAGGTGTAGGCTGGACGTTCAGCAGCTGCAAATGGAGGAATTGGAGAAGTCGGAGGAAGAGGAGGACAAAGCGAGCCATTTTGCTGGCAACCTATGTGTCATCAGGGGAAGGTGGTACAAAAACCTTTGAAACCCAGGCATGGTTCATTTTAATCAAGGTGAGATCACCTACATTTTGGGTCGACAGCCGGGTCCTTCTTTCTGTCAGGATGGATCCAGCAGCACTGAAGACTCTTTCTGATAATACACTATCAGCAGGGCAAGCGAGCTCCTGTAAGACATATTGTGCCAATTCAGGCCAGGTGTCCAGTTTACAGGCCCAGTAGTCAAAGGGGAATGAACTGTGAAGGAGAACATCGATAGGGGAGGAGAGGTAATTTTGAACCATAGTTGACAACTGCTGTCTCCTCTCTGTTGCAATCGATTCAGTATTAACAAATAATAATAATAATAATCTTTATTTATATGGCGCCAACATATTCCACAGCACTTTACAGTTTAGCAGTTTCAAAACACAAGTCATAAGTAACAGCGTAAACAATACAATTAAAGCAAAATAAGACGACCCTGCTCGTGAGAGCTTACAATCTACAATGAGGTGGGGGAAATACAAAGTACAGGTGTGTATATACAATGGTGTATTTACAATGATGGTCCAGCCATCTTGAGGGAGTGAGGAATGGATGGAGATAGTGAATGGGCTACACACACACACTTACACATAGAATGACTTTGATTAGTGAACGTGATAGGCCGCTCTGAACAAATGTGTTTTGAGGGAGCGCCTGAAACCATGCAAATTGTGGATAGTCCTAATTTCTTGGGGTAGAGTATTCCAGAGGATTGGCGCAGCGCGGGAGAAGTCTTGGAGTCGGGAGTGGGAGGTACGGATTAGTGCAGAGTTTAGTCGAAAGTCGTTTGCAGAGCACAGCAGTCGGTTAGGCCGATAGATAGAAATGAGGGAGGAGATGTAGGGGGTGCTGCACTGTGGAGAGCTTTGTGGGTGAGAACTAGTACTTTTAATTGGATCCTATAATGAATGGGCAGCCAGTGTAAGGACTGGCGAAGAGCGGATGCGTCCGAGTACCGATTAGCCAGATGGATGACCCTGGCTGCTGCATTAAGGATGGACTGGAGGGGATAGTCGAGTAATGGGGAGGCCAAGTAATAGAGCGTTGCAGTAGTCCAGGCGGGAGTGGATCAATGCTACAGTGAGGGTTTTTTTTTTTCCATGGTGAGAAAAGGGCGGATTCTAGAGATGTTCTTTAGGTGTAGGCGGCAAGAGCGGGCAAGAGATTGTATATGGGAGGTGAAGGAGAGATTGGTGTCAAACATAACAGTATTACCAGTCATGTGAACGGTACTCCAGAAATCAGACCACAACATGGTCATGAAACCCCTATCTCCAAAGCCACTTCGGCTGTGTCCCCACGAACAGCTCTTCCATGTTGCCCAGTACGGCTCGTGGTAGAACCTGCACCACTGCTTTCTGCTGGGAATGCCTCTAACAAACGGTTTTACCAGAGTTGCTTGTTTGTTCGCCAATATTAGCTCTAGGTTTTCCTGTGGCATGATGTCCTGTAATTTGCCTTTATAGCGTAGATCGAGGATGCTGGCAAACCAGTAGTCGTCATCCTTCATAATTTTGCCAATGCGGGGGTCCCTTTTTTAGGATTCGCAAGAGATAAACACACATGTTGGTCAATGTTCCAGGTGTCAATAATGCACTGACAGTGGTGGGTGGAGGAGCACTTTCTGCCAAATACACATCCCTCCAGTCATGCAAAAACCCTGTACCTGACCTTGGCAAGCCAACATTTTCTCTTGCCCCCTGAGAAGCATCCTCCTCCCCAAAATAATCATGCCCGTCATCCTTCTCCTCCTCCTCTTCCTCTTCTTCCTTCACCTCATCCAGGACAGTTCCCTGAGCAAACAATGCCTGACTGTCATCAAGGCTTCCCTCCTCCTCCTCCTCCGCTGCAGACGCCTGATTCTTAATGTGCATCAAAGTTTGCATGAGCAGACGCATAAGTGGGATGCTCATGCTTATGATGGCGTCGTCTGCGCTTACCAGCCGTGTGCATTCCTCAAAACACTGAAGGACTTTACAGAGGTCTTTCTGCTTTGACCACTGCACACCCGACAACTAGATGTCTGCCCTCAAACTGCCTGCCCGTGTATCCTCCCACAAATGCATTACAGCCTGCCTCTGTTAGCACAGCCTCTCAACCATGTGCATGGTGAAGTTCCAACTTGTTGCAACGTCTATGATTAGGCGGTGCTTGGGGAGGTGGAGCAATCGCTGCAGCCTCTGCATACGACTGGAGTCTACAGGCGAGCGACGGATGTACGAGCACAGTCTTCGCACCTTATGGAGCAAGGTTGGTAACTCCGGATAATTATTTATGAAGCACTGCACCAACAGGTTCAAGGTGTGAGCCAGGCAAGGTATGTGTCTGAGTTTTGCCAGGACTATGGCCGCCACAAAATTACATCTGTTATCACTGACTACCTTGCCTGGCTCAAGATGTAGACTGCCTAGCCATGACTCAGTTTCTCGCTGCAAGTAGTCGGCCAGTCAGCCTGCTGATGCTTATCACTAGCTGTTCAATAGTGGGAAACCTCGTGTGCAACACTGGCAGCTGCGGATGGAGTGCTCGTGCGACTGCGCTCTGTTGACGAGCTTTCACTTCTGGAGGAGGAGGAGTGTCGAACGCCTACAGCCAACTGTTGCCTATGTCCCCTGTGGACCTGCATCCACCACATTAACCCAGTGCACAGTGATGGACACGTAACGGCCCTGGCCATGCCTACTGGCCCATGCATCTGTTGTGAGGTGCACCTTTCCACTCACTGATTGTTTGAGTGCATGGACTATGCGGTCTTTCACATGCAGGTGGAGGGCAGGGATGGCTTTTCTAGAAACTGCCGACTGGGTAGGTCATAGCGTGGGCAGCGTAGGCCATGAGCTCTCGGAACGCTGCGCTTTCAACGAAACGGAATGGCATCATCTCTAAAGAGATCAGTTTGGCAATGTAGGTGTTCAAAGCCAGTGTACGCGGATGAGAGGATGAGTACTTTCTTGTCCTACTCAGAGTCTCTGCTAGGGTGACCTGGACTTGAGAGCTGCATATGGTGGAACTAGCGGTGGACATGGTGGACTGAGAAAGGGTTGGTGATGGTGATGGTGGTGGTGATGGCCTAGATTCAGTCTTTCGTTGGAAAAACATTGTGATTCCCTGACTGCTTTGGCCTTGCGATGACACCTCAACATTTCTTGCTGGTGGTGTGCTTACAGTGGGGGAAGCGATGTAGCGTTGCTGGCTACCTTCAGTCAGAGCAGGTGCACGTGTGCAACATGAGGTTATGTAGTCCGTCCACGCTTTCAAGTGCATGGTGTTTAAATGTCTAAGCATGCAACTGGTATTCAAATTTTAGAGATTTTTCCCTCGGCTAAAGCTCCTTTAGCACTTCTTACAGATAACCTTTAACTCATCAATAGGATTTTGGTCAATAAAGTGCCACACTGCACTCTTCCTACTATGAGATAAATTTTCAGGGCTTGCACGCTGTGCTAATTTGACTGTCTAGCCAAGCTGTCCTGCAACTCTTTTTGTTTTTTTAACACTTTTTTGGACTGCTACGGGCCTGCCAGATAACCACAGCTGCGATGTCGATGCCTGCTGCGGATCCTCCTCCTCTTCTAAGCTATTGCCAGCGACACCCTCTTCCCCCAATGGATGCCAATCCGGGTCAACAACTGGGTCATCCATCACCTCCTCTTCAATTTCATCTGCACCTTCCTCTGTGTCACCGTGTAAGGTGGTATAGTATGCGGGAAGGGGCACCTGAGTTTCATCAGGATCAGAATCTGCCTCAGTAGACTGCGAGGGCAATGCAGTGCTCTGGGTGATTGTACCAGCAGAATCATATAGCAGTGGTTGTGCATCAGTGCACTCCATGTCATATTCATCTTGGACAGGGGAATTCAGGATTCCACTTGATAACACAGGTATGGTATGTGAAAAGAGCTTCAGGGAGTAATCTGAAGTGTGGCCTGCCGCATCCTTCACTTTTGGTGGGGGTGAAGGACACACAGAAAGGTGTTGTTCCTGACCAGGTGCCTGCACTGACGACTCAGTGCTTGCATTTTTTGAAACTTCAGAAGAGGAGGCGATAGAGCTGGAGGCTGTTTCGGCAATGTAAGCCAAAACCTGTTCCTGATGCTCCGGCTTTAAAAGCGGTTTACCTACTCCCAGAAAAGGGAGCCTTCCAGGCCTTCTGGAGCCAGACGATGACGTCTGGAGCCAGACGATGACGCAGGCTCAACACCTCCTGCCTTAGGTGCTATTGTGCTTTTGGCACTACCAGCAGATGCACCACCATCAGTACCAGCTGGCCCCCCCGCCCACGTCCGCGGCCTCTTCCACTATACTCGCTCATGTTTGGTAAAATTTACAAAAAATACCAGCAGATATATCGTACTGTATCAGAAGCGGACAGCTGTATACGGTTTTGGGGAAAATTTAAATCTCCGTATATATTTCCGGAGTCACACACAGACGCTCTCACAGTATGGATTTGACCGTAATACAAAGAGCAGATATACGGCACTGTTTCAGAAGCGGACAGCTGTATACGGTGTTGGGGAAAATTTCAATCTCCATATATATTTCCGGAGTCACACACAGACGCTCTCTCAGTATGGATTTGACCGTAATACAAAAGGCAGAAAAAAGGTACTGTATCAGAAGATACCAGGTGTATATAGTATAGGGGAAAATTGAAATCTCCGTATATATTTCCGGAGTCGCACACAGATAGTCAGCATGTATTTGTCCGTGATACCAGCCAGTACACGGTAGTGTGTGAGGAGCGTACAGCTTTATACGGTGTGGGAAAAAATGAACGCTCGGTAACTGTGCAGAAAAAAAGAATAAAAGTATTAGTGCTTTGTAAAAAGCAGTCTGCACAGCAGTGTACACACAGCAATACAGCTATCAGGCAGCCTAATAACCAGCGCTGCTGCACACAAGAAAATCCTCCCCTATCACTGCACACTAACTGTACAGCACAATTGCTATCAGCACAATCACAGAAGAACTTCTCTTTCCAGCCCTAACTCTCTACTTACTGATAAACAGCGTCAGCAACCTCTCCCTACTGTTAAGATCGGCAAAAGTAAAATGGCGGTTGGCGGTCAGGGCTTTTATAGACACTATGACGCCCCCCAAAGCAAGCCAATCACTGCATTGCCCTTCTCTAAGATGGTGGTGGACGCTGCCCATGTCATCTCGTTGCCCACAGTGTACGTCCTTGCTCATTGGCTGAAAAAAGGCACCTGCAAGCTTTCTAGGAAATAGGACTTTGGCGCTCGTTTTGACGACCGCATGGCCGACCTCATGCTATGGTCGTTTTTCGGTTCACGAAACTCAACTTTGGCTAAAGTCGGCGACTTTTGAATCTGGCCGACCTGTTTCGCTCAATTCAGGTTCTGAGTATATCGTAATACTTGGGTATTCGGTAAGAGTAGCGAGTCCAATGTTAGTCAATGGAAAATGCGAGTAATTGTCTGCTGGACACCACTAAGGTCTGGGGCTGAGAAAATGACTAAAAAATGTGTAAATGTTAAAAAAAATGTATGCTGTAAGGAAATGTATATAACATGGGGGCACCTGGTCAGGGGCTGCACGAGTGGTTTTACACCACTGCTTCACTAGGAGGTACAAACACTATTTAAAGTCCTGTCATTTTTTGCCGACAGAGCGGTACTGGTACGCCACTTACGCAGTGCCAGTGATGTATCAGAAGTGCCGTAAGAGCGAGTGATGATGGAGGCGAAATTCTGACAGCTAAGTGTGTTAGTGGTGTAAGGAGAGCGATCTGCTCTAGGGGCTGTGTGATGGTTAACGCAGGAAGAAGCCAGCCATCATCATCATCACAAGAGAGTCACAATTATAAAGCTTGGACTACTGTCCTTGTTGATCCGCTGCCACTGCTCAATGATTCTATGAATAGATGGACCAGTAACATTGTCAAGGAGGGAGAAGTTGAACAAGATGGTCAACAACTATCTAAGTGACAATACCTGCGTCCTTCCTGACGCTTCAGTTCCGTTTAATTACTGGGTATCCAAGCTGCATAGTTAGCCAGACCTCTCCTTATATGCCTTGGAGGTGCTGTCCTGCCCTGCTGCTAGTGTGATGTCAGAGAATGTTTTCAGTGCCGCTGGGGCAATCATCACAGATACACGCACACCATTGACTACAGAGATTGCTGACAGGCTGACTTTGATAAAATTTAACAAGGACTGGATTTCGCAACAGTATTTAAACCCTCCAGATGACAGTATCACAACCTAAAGTCACCCAAAACCTTGCTGATGAGCCGGTTTATTGAAGATGGCCCAGTTTGTGGACTACCACCTCTTTTGGACCTGCTTGGCATGTCTCTCCCACTAATGCATACTGTTGCACAGAGCTGGTACCTCTGCTAGCAGCGGTGTCTGAGGGTGCTGTTGCCATCAAATGATCGACAACGGTCCTCTTGAAGGATTCAATTGTAAAACCACTTGGTGACTGCAACAGTAGTGAAGGAAATTTGTCCTTGTACCGTGGGTCTAGAAAGGTGGCCAACCAGTATAGGTTGCTATTGAATATGTGGATTACGCGAGGGTCTTGGCACAGACAGTCAGATATGAAGTGTACTATGTGTGCCAAGTTGCAAAGAGGCAAATCTTCTGTAACTCCAGAAGGAGGAACAATACCCATCCTCTCCTCACACTGACTCTCCTTCTCTACCTCCTCCTCTCCAGCCCACCCATGCTGGACAGACATGAAGCTAGGGTTGGGAGTCCCCTCTGTAGCATGAGGTGTCCTCTCCCTCCTCATCTTCGTCATCCTGTTCATCCCCCAATCTTGCCTGATGATATTGGCTGGGCAGGGTAGGATCACCCAGACAACCATTAATAACCCCAGCATGCCAAATCATGTACATGCATTTATTTATGCACTTGATGCTCATACTTGATACTGAAAAATTGAGATGTTTTGAAAGCTTTGTTTTCATTTATTTACCCCTTCTCATTTTCGTTATTTTCCTTTTTTTTGCTTTCGTTTTTTCCTCCCCTTCTTCCAAGAGCCATAACCTTTTATATATTTCTTTCAATATAGCCATATGATGGCTTGTTTTTTGCAGGATGTGTTGTCCTTTTGAATGGCACCATTGATTTTACCATATAGTTTGCTGGAAAACGGGAAAAAATTCCATATGCGGTGTAATTACAAGAAAAGTGCAATTCCATAATGCTTATTGGACTTTTTATTTACTATGTTCACTAAATTGTAAAACTGACCTGGCAGTATTATTCCTGACGTCAGTACAAGTACACATATACCAAACATGTATAGTTTATTTTTTATTTAAGCAGTGAAAAAAAATCTAAAATTTGTCTGAAAAAAGTTTTGGGGTTCATCGTAATTTTTCAAGAATCATAGCATTTCCATTTTTCTAGATCTGGGACTGGGTGATGGCTCACTTTTTGCTCTTCTGTCTTACCATGACTATCATGACAACTCATCAGTGCCTCGTGATCATGTGACAGGGACGCTAAAGACACACTTATGGCCAGCGCGTTTTAAATTCCTCTGTCAGAGATTAACAGTGGGATTTAACTGGTTAACAGCCATGGGTGGACCTCCAAATAAATCAGCTGTGATGTGCGGGATAGATGCGAGCTCAGCGTCAGAGCCCTCTTAACTCCTCTCTGACATCAGACATACTATCCCGTCCATGAAACCCGTGCCAATCTGCCCATGGACGGGATAGTACGTCATAGGTGATCAGCTGCGCTCCAGGGGGGAGCGCAGCTAATCGCCGCTGGGTGTCAGCTGATTATCACAGCTGACACCCGGGAGAGTGTGTAAGGATCGGTCACGGACCGCTCCCGGAACATTAACCCCTGGCACACCACGATCGTTTGATAGCGGTGTACCAGGGGCACAGGGGAGCATCGCACAGGAAGGGGGCTCCCTGCACGCTCCCCTGAGACCCTCAGAACAGCGCAATGTGATCGCGCTGTTTTGAGGCTTTCCTCCCTCCAAGGACCCGGATCCAAGATGGCCGCCAGGTCCTGCAGGGAGGCGGCTTCCTCAGTGCCTGCTAAGAGCAGGCACTGAGAAGCCTGCAGCAGTGCCAGAGCGATCGCTGGTGTGACAGTGTGCTGTGCACACTGTCACACCAGCGATCTGACATTTTACAGTGATGTCCCACCCTGGGACAAAGTAAAAAAGTGAAACAAATAAAAATAAACATGTTTTAAAAAAAATTCCAAAATAAAGAAAAAAAAAAATATTCCCCTAAAAATTCATTTTTTCCTGTAAATAAAAAAAACAAAACAATAAAAGTACACATATTTGGTTTAGCCACGTCCGTAACGACCCCCCCTATAAAACTGTCCCACTAGTTAACCCCTTTAGTGAAACCCTTAAAAAAAAAACAAAGCAAAAAATCAATGCTTTATCATCATACCGCCGAACATAAAGTGGAATAACACGCGATCAAAAAGACCAATATAAATAAACATGGTACCGCTGAAAACGTCATCTTGTCCTGCAAAAAACGAGCCACAATACAGCATCATCAGCGAAAAAATTAAAACGTTATAGCTCACAGAATAAAGCGATGCAAAAATAATAATTTTTTATATAAAATTGTTTTTATTCTATAAAAGCACCAAAACATAAAATAATGATATAAATGAGGTATCACCGTAATCATACTGACCCGAAGAATAAAAATGCTTTATCAATTTTACCACACGCAGAACGGTATAGACGCCTCCCCCAAAAGAAATTCATGAATTGCTGATTTTTGTTCATTCTAACCTTCCAAAAATCGAAATAAAAAGCGATCAAAAAATGTCACGTGCTCAAAAATGGTACCAATAAATACGTCAACTCCTACCGCAAAAAATAAGACCTCACATGACTCTGTGGGCCAAAATATGCACAAATTATAGCTCTCAAAATGTGGTGATGTAAAAACTATTTTTTGCAATAAAAGGGTTTTTAGCGTGACAGCTGCCAAACATAAAAACCCGCTATAAATAGTAAATCAAACCCCCCTTTATCACCCTCTTAGTTAGGGAAAAATAATAAAATTAAAAAATGTATTTATTTCCATTTTCCCATTAGAGTTAGGGTTAGGGTTGCGGCTGAAGTTAGGGTTAGATTTGGCGCTAAAGTTAGGAATAGGTTTGGGATTAGGGTTAGGGGTGTGTTAGGGTTAGGTTTGTGGTTAAGGTTGGAACTAGGGTTAGGGGTGTGTTGGGGTTAGGGTTGGAGTTAGAATTGGGGGGTTTCCGCTGTTTAGGCACATCAGGGGCTCTCCAAATGTGACAGTGGCGTCTGATCTCAATTCCAGCCAATTCTGCGTTGAAAAAGTCAAACGGTGCTCCTTCACTTGTGAGCTCTGCTATGCGGCCAAACAGCAGTTTACCCCCACATATGGGGTATCAGCGTACTCTGGACCCCAAGAGTTATTGTGCAATTTGTCCTATTTCTTCTGTTACCCTTGGGAAAATAAAAAACTGGGGGCGAAAATATCATTTTTGCAAAAAAAAAAATGATTTTTTTTGTTTTTACGGCTGTACGTTATAAACTTCTGTGAAGCACTTGGGGCTTCATAGCGCTCACCACACATCTAGATAAGTTCCTTGTGGGGTCTATTTTTCAAAATGGGGTCACTTGTGGGGGGTTTCCACTGTTTAGGCACATCAGGGGCTCACCAAATGCGACATGACGCCCCCAGACCATTCCATCAAAGTCTGCAATCCAAAACGTCACTACTTCCCTTCCGAGCCCCAACGTGTACCCATACAGCAGTTTTCTCCCACATATTGGGTATCAGCGTACTCAGGACAAATTGGAAAACAACTTTTGGGGTCCAATTTCTCCTGTTACCCTTGTAAAAATAAAATGTTGGGGGCGAAAAAATCATTTTTGTAAAAAAAAAAGATTTTTTATTTTACGGCTGTACGTTATAAACTTCTGTGAAGCACTTCGGGGTTCAAAGTTCTCACCACACTTCTAGATAAGTTCCTTGAGGGGTCTAGTTTCCAAAATGGTGTCATTTGTCGGGGGTTTCCACTGTTTAGGCAGATCAGGAGCTTTCCAAACACGACATGACATCCATCCAATTCTGCGTTGAAAAAGTCACACGGCGCTCCTTCCCTTCCAAACTCTGCCATGCACCCAAACAGTGGTTTACCCCCACATATGGAGTATCAGCGTACTGAGGACAAATTGCACAATAACTTTTGGAGTCTTGTTACCCTTGGGAAAATAAAAATTTGGGTGAAAAGATCATTTTTGTGGAAAAAATATGATTTTTTAATTTTATGGCTCTACGTTATAAACTTGTGGGAAGCACTCGGGGGTTCAAATTGCTCACCAAAGATCTAGATAACTTCCTTTAGTGGTCTAGTTTCCCAAATGGGGTCACTTGTGGGGGTTTCCACTGTTTAGGCACATCAGGGGCTCTCCAAATTCAACATGGCGTCCAATCTCAATTCCAGCCAATTTTGGTTGGAAAAAGTCAAATGGCACTCCTTCCATTCCGAGCTCTGCTGTGCGCGCAAACAGTGTTTCCCCCCACATATGGGGTATCAGCATACTCAGGACAAATTGGACAACAACTTTTGTGGTCCAATTTCTCCTGTTACCCTTGGGAAAATAAAAAATTAGTGACTAAAAGATAATTTTTGTGGGAAAAAAATAGGATTTTTTATTTTCATGCCCGGGCATTATAAATTTGTGTGAAGCACTTGGGGGTTCAAAGTGCTCACCAAAGATCTAGATAAGTTCCTTAGGGGTCTAGTTTCCAAAATGGGGTCACTTGTGGGAAGTTTCCACTGTTTAGGCTCATCTGGGGCACTGCAAACCGAACATGACCTCCATCAACGTCTGCATTCCAAAACTTTACTACTTCCTTTCCAAGCCCTGCCGTGCACCCAAACAGTTTCCCCCCCCACAAATGGGGTATCAGCGTACTCAGGACAAATTGGACAACAACTTTTGGGGTCCAATTTCCTTGGGAAAAATCAAAAATTTGGGACTAAAAAATCATTTTTGTGGAAATTTTTTTTTTTTTTTCACACCCAGGCATTATAAACTTTTGTGAAACACTTGGGGGTTCAAAGTGCTCACAACAGATGTAGATAAGTTCCTTAGGTGGTCTAGTTTCCAAAATGGTGTCACTTGTGGGGGGTTTCCACTGTTTAGGCGCATCAGGGGCTCTCCAAACGTGACATGGCATCCAATCTCAATTCCAGACAATTTTAGTTTGAAAAAGTCAAACGGCGCTCCTTCCCTTACGAGCTCTGCCGTGTGCCCAAACAGTGGTTTTCCCCCACGTATGGGGTATTGGTATACTCAGGAGAAATTGCACAACAACTTTATCTGTCCATTTTCTCCTTTTACCCTTGTGAAAATAAAAAAAAAGTTTGTAAAAGATCATTTTTGTGGCTAAAAAGTTAAATATTCATTTTTTCCTTCCACGTTGCTTCAGCTCCTGTGAAGCACCTGAAGGGTTAATAAAATTCTTGAGTGTGGTTTTGAGTACCTTGAGGGGTGCAGTTTTTAGAATGGTGTCACCCTTGGGTATTTTCTGCTATATAGACCCCTCAAATTGACTTCAAATATGAGGTAGTCCCTAAAAAAAATGACTTTGTAAATTTTGTTGTAAAAATGAGAAATCGCTGGTCAACTTTTAACCCTTATAATATCCTAACAAAAAAAATTTTGGTTCCAAAATTGTGCTGATGTAAAGTAGACATGTGGGAAATGTTATTTCTTAACTATTTTGTGTGACATATTTCTCTGTTTTAAGGGAATAAAAATTCAAAGTTTGAAAATTGCAAAATTGTCAAAATTTTCGCCATATTTGCGTTTTTTTCAAAAATAAACCAAGTTACATCAAATAAATTTTACCACTAATGTGAAGTACAATATGTCACGAGAAAACATTCTCAGAATCGCGAAGATCCGTTGAAGTGTTCCAGAGTTATAACCTCATAAAGAGACAGTGGTCAGAATTGTAAAAATTGGCCCGGTCATTAACGTGCAAACCACCCTTGGGGGTGAAGGAGTTAAAAATCAGGGACATGACATATGAAGTAAATATATGTCATATTTCATGAAGGAGTTAATAATTTGCTTATCATTAACATGCCTATTGATTCTGTTATTTCCATAATTCACTGACTTTTCATTCTTGGTATTGCAATTTCAACATGGAGGGATGTATACATCACAAAATACTATACTACATTCCATGCTAGCATTCAGCCATGCTAATTATTAAATACAGCACTAATATAATTTTCCCTGGTAAGCTGTAAAAGAAAACATGTGTTCCTATATCACACTTCAGTATGTCAAATCTACGGAATATTAGTCCATGAAAAATTACGCAAACCCATTTTCTTAAATGAGAGATCAGCATATCTATGAGTGAAGGATTTGGCCTGAGGTTATCACTGGCAAGTGATTTTGTACCAATGTTGTAAAAATATCACACATCTCAAGATTTCAGCAGCCACTTATAATATTGTATGATAGGTGTCAAAATTAATTTTATCTATGAATCAGGCATGCTGAAGGCAAGGCTGTTTAAAATCTATTGAGAAACAGGTGACAGTCACCAATGCATGAAGAATCTCACTTTCAGGACTGCATTATAAACTGCTGTTGCTATTAATTTCCCAGACCTGGCATGTGACAAAATTATGGATCACTATTTTATTAGTACTGATTGCCAGAGGGTTTTTGGATTATTTAAACATATTTTATGTAATTCACTTAATTGCATATGTGAGCTTGTCAGCAGCACTCCTTGCCACAGTAAATGTATAATTTACTAGCCAAAGTGAAACAAATCAATACACTTAGCAATATTTTTTGAGCGTATTATGCACCTTATCTATCTATCTATCTATCTATCTATCTATTATCTATCTATCTATCTATCTATCTATCTATCTATTAATCCATCCATCCACCGTCCTGTGGCTGACGCAATCTTTTGCAATGTGCAAAGTGGAGCTGAACATTTTATTAGCAATTCGCACAAAAGGAATTTGCAAATTGTTCAATCTTTAATCTATTTATTATTTATTATTATTATTCATTTTTATAGTGCCATTTATTCCACGGCGCTTTACATGTGAGAAGGGGCAAATATGGACAAGTACAATAAACATGAGCAATACAAGACACACATAAGTACAGTGGGAGAGGAGGCCCTGTCCGCAAGGGCTCACAGTCTACAGGGGATGGGTGAGGATACACTAGGAAAGGGTAGAGCTGGTCATGCGGCAGTTCAGTAGACTGAAGATCACGGCAGGTTATAGGCTTGTCGAAAGAGGTGGGTCTTCTGGTTCTTTTTGAAGGTTTCCATGGTAGATGACAGTCTGGTGTGTTGTGGTAGAGAATTCCAGAGAATGGGGAAGCACGGGAGAAGTCTTGTATGAGGTTTTTGGGAAGAAGAGATAAGAGGAGAGTAGAGAAGGAGATCTTGAGAGGATCGAAGGTTGCGTGTGGGTAAGTACGGGAGACCATGTAACAGATGTATGGAGGAGACAGGTTGTTGATGGCTTTGAATGTCATAGTTAGGGTTTTGAACCGGAGCTCTGGATAATAGGAAGCCAATGAAGGGCTTGACATAGGGGAGAGGCTGGGGAATAACGGGGGATAGGTGGATTAGTCGGGCAGCAGAATGTAGGATGGATTGGAGTGGTGCCAGAGTGCTAGAGGGGAGGCCATAGAGTAGGAGGTTGCAGTAGTCAAGGCAGGAGATGATAAGGGCATGCACTAGTGTTTTGTGGTGTCATGGTCAAGGAATGCGTGGATCGGGAAAATTTTTTGATTTTTGAGTTTGAGACGGCAGGAGGAGGCTAGAGTTTGGATATGTGGCTTGAAAGAGAGGGCAGAGTCAAGGATCACCAAGAGGCACCGAGCATGCGGGGACTGGGGAAAGTGAGCAGCCATTGACATTGATCGATAGGTTTGGTGGAGGGGTAGGTGAGATGGGGGAAAGAGTATGAATTCTGTTTTGTCCATGTTCAGTTGTAGAAAGCGAGGGGAGAAGAAAGCTGAAATAGCGGACAGACACTGTGGGATTTTTGTCAGTAAGGAGGTGAGGTCAGGTCCAGATAGGTAGATCTGCATGTCATCGGATAGAGATGATACTGCAAACCATGGGATTCTATGAGCTGTCCCTGTCACGCTGTATAGCAGAATATATATGAGATGTCAGTAATCTATATCAAAAGGGCAACATACTATATAACATGCGCATAGATATTTATAACATGGATTTACCTGATAGAATGTCCAGTGGGTCAAAAACGGAATCCGTTATACGCTGTCTCCGGCTAGAGGGTGACCGGGGTCTAAGCTGACCCTGAACTGGGGTCCTAACTAATCCCTCAACCTGGAGGTACTGTTAAAGGTACAGAGGTCCAGGCCACCAGCGTAAACCCTGTCTCCTATCAATCCCTGCCAACTGTATTCTAGTCCTAAGAAGGACCCTGAATACCACCAAAGGGAATGAACAGGTAACGGATAATGAAACAGAAAGACATACAAGAAAGAGAAGGAATAAAGTAAATAAAGTCTTACATACAACACTCACACACAGTAGGAACACCTAAGGTCTCAGAGATAAAACTATAAGCTGTAAGAGTAAAAACAACTAATGAACTCTTAGCTTAATATTCTCAGAACCGATCCAGACTGCTGAACTACATGAATGCTTTCCCGGGTCTAACACCCAGACTGGCAGAAATATAAAGGAAACTAATTAGAACATAATCAAAAGCAGCCGGGCGAGGCTGCACCTAGCCTTAGCAAAGAGCTAGGAAAAATTAACTCTCACATTACCAAAAAAAAGAAACAGAAGCTCAGCTGTGAGAAGTCAGAATGTGCAATCGCGACGATCTTTGTGGCGATGCACCCATGACAGTACCCCCCTTCTACGAGGGGCCTCCGGACCCTCATGACCAGGTCTGTCGGGTGAGTTGTGTGAAAGGTCCGTCCACGTTATCATTGACCCACCCCTGAAGGAGGAGGTAGAGGTGACGGTATGACTGGTGCCACATACTTTTTAAGTAATGACTTGTGAAAACATTATGAATTTTAAACGTAGGAGGGAGGTCCAGACGAAAATGCCACAGGATTAATTATGGAACTGATCCTGTACGGCCGATGAATCTGGGACCCAACCTCCAGGAGGGAACTTTAAGTTTAATATCCTGGTAGACAACCACACCAGATCATTCACCTTCAGATCTCGACCAGAAACTCTCCCCCTATCAGCCATCCGTTTGTAACGGTTCTCCGTAAACCTTCAGTCTTAACTGATCTGGAACTATCGGTCTCCCTGGAAGTCCCACAGGGGCGTCCCCCTGAGCCCCCAATACCTCCCCCTCAAGCTCAGAGCATACAGCTGACACCACAACTCCCTCCTGAGGAATAGGAACCGGATCATCCATCCTCCCGGTCCCTGGGAAAGTACGAGATAAGGCATCAGGAAGCAACTTTATTGAGCAGTCATATGCGCGATGAGGAGGTAACTCTTTACACCCCTTTTCTGAGAACATCTCCCAAAGTCTCCAGAAAAGGAGGCAAAGTCCTAGGAAACAACTGCACCGATGACCGTGCTCATGCAGTTATTCTTGCAAAATTCACCCCACTGGCTTATCTTTCTGGATTGCCAATCATTCACTGGGTTATGTTTAGCCAACCAAGGAAGTCCAACACAATAGGAGTAGGTAGACCCTCCAACACATAACAAGACAATTGCTCTTTATGCATTGCCCCTACTCGAAGATCTATGTTATGAACAGCTTGAACCAAGCTACCTTGCCCAAGAGGTCTAGAATCAATAGAGAGTTATGGGACCGGTTTGGCCAATACACTCAGTTGCATACCATGCACCTGGGCAAAACCGAGCGTCCACAAGATTAGCCCCGGACCCACTATCAAGAAAAACAGAAATCCTCTCAGTTCTAGTACCAATCACCACTCCGCAGGCACGATAAACTGAGAGGGATTTGGGGACGAAATACAGACTCCCAGGTTAACTCCTTGGGTCAAAGAGGTCCGGGATGGACAACCCCAACAAATGTCCCTCTCTCCCGCAAAAGAAACCCTTCTAGCCTTGCGGCGCACCGCCGATTCCCTCCTACAAAATGATGTCCCTCCCAACTGCATGGGTTCCTCAGAACAGACCAGGGGAACCTCAGTATAAGGGACTTTAGTAGTAGGTGGAGTCATCATGGGGGGCGGAGTTACCTCGCGTCTTCCCCGAAGTCGTCTATCAATGCGAATAGCAAGGGCCATAGCAGCCTCCAGTGATGGAGGAGAATCATACTGACCCAAAACACATCTTTTAATTTGTCAGACAACCCTTGACAAAACTGGCTCCTAAGAGTGGGTCATTCCACTGAGTATCTGTTGCCCATTACGGAACTCAGAAGAATATTCCTCCGCTGGACGATTTCCCTGCCGTATTTTACGTAACTTTGTTTCAGCAAGGGAAACTCGATCCGGATCATCATATACCAGACCCAGGGCAGTAAAAAAATCGATCCACTGACTGGAGATCTGGGGAGCCTGGAGGAATAGAGAACGCCCAAGATTGAGGGTCCCCTTGTAAGAGCGAGATAACAATTCCCACCCTCTGCTCTTCACTCCCAGATGACCGAGGCCGCAGCCGAAAGTACAATTTACATGCCTCCCGGAAAGTAAAAAATTTGTCCCGCCCACCAGTGAAACCTGTCCGGGGAGCAACCTTAGGTTCAGATTGGTTTGCTTGGGAGGGACAAAACCTTGGACTTAATGTCTGCAAATTCCATGGACAACCCCTGCAACTGTCGGGCCAGCTGGGCTACTGGATCCATGACAGCTGGGGAGAATCTTTTTTGGGCCGGTGAAAATGTCACGCTGTATAGCAGATATATATATGAGATGTCAGTAATCTATATCAAAAGGGCAACATACTATATAACATGCGCATAGATATATTATAACATGGATTTACCTGATAGAATGTCCAGTGGGTCAAAAACGGAATCCGTTATACGCTGTCTCCGGTAGAGGGTGACCGGGGTCTAAGCTGACCCTGAACTGGGGTCCTAACTAATCCCTCAACCTGGAGGTACTGTTAAAGGTACAGAGGTCCAGGCACCAGCGTAAACCCTGTCTCCTATCAATCCCTGCCAACTGTATTCTAGTCCTAAGAAGGACCCTGAATACCACCAAAGGGAATGAACAGGTAACGGATAATGAACAGAAAGACATACAAGAAAGAGAAGGAATAAAGTAAATAAAGTCTTACATACAACACTCACACACAGTAGGAACACCTAAGGTCTCAGAGATAAACTATAAGCTGTAAGAGTAAAAACTAACTAATGAACTCTTAGCTTAAATATTCTCAGAACCGATCCAGACTGCTGAACTACATGAATGCTTTCACCGGCGTCTAACACCCAGACTGGCAGAAATATAAAGGAAACTAATTAGAACATAATCAAAAGCAGCCGGGCGAGGCTGCACCTAGCCTTAGCAAAGAGCTAGGAAAAATTAACTCTCACATTACCAAAAAACAAAGAAACAGAAGCTCAGCTGTGAGAAGTCAGAATGTGCAATCGCGACGATCTTTGTGGCGATGCACCCATGACAGTCCCAGGCCGAAGGTGTAGATGGAGAAGAGTAGGGGTCCTAGAACTGAGGCTTGAGGAACACCAACAGAGAGGTGGCGAGGTGAGGAGGTGGTGTGGGAGATCCTATTATATTTATTTATTGTATTATTATATTATTATTATAATTATTATTATTATTGTATTATTATATTTATTTATTGTAAAGATCCTATTTTAGTTTAGTGTACCCTGTGTACAGAGTGTTTCTTAATCCCTTCACAACCTTGGAAAAAATCCATACTTCCAGGTTGGCAGGTACTTATCTACCTTGAACGTATGGATACGCCGAGGCAATTTCACTCGCACAGGAGTTGTGTGGCGCGTGATCGACATCAGGTGCTCAACTGACATGACATCTGACACGCAGCACTCACTGCCAGGAGCAGTGCAAAATATGGCATTGTGCAAAAAAAGCTTCTTTTAGTGTGTCACAGCAGCGAAACATAAAAAAATTATTTAAATCTGGTACGCTGTAATCTCACCAACCTGAAGAAAAAAGTTGTCTAGTCACTTGCACCACACGAGGCATAGCGTAAAAAAAATAAGTAATACCAGTTCTTAAACTGCTGTTGATTTGTTCACTATGCCTCACAAAGATGGAAGTAGGCTCGGCTCACATTTATCCAGCGCTCTGCGCTGAGCGCTTACACCAAGGTTTCCGTGTAAATCTCTGGAAAAACATGATTCAGACGGAACCACTGGTGAAAGATTATCTTAATAAGGCATATATAGACACTGTGAATGCCATCTGGCCTATGGCGGTTATCCATATTTTTTGGTGCGCATAAAAGCACCAATGGCCACGATTTTGTGCATCTCTGAAAATAAGGACACAGCTGAAAAGAGACCAGATGGAGTCCAGACTAACTCTGCTGCCTCATTATTGTGAATGGATCCCTCGGGGGATCCATTTGAATCATGTCACTTGGAGATTTAGATGGAAACCCCAATATAAGTGCTCAGCATTGAGCGCAGGATAAATGTGCTTTAGAAAAAATAAGTCCAGCGCTGTAAGTCCATAAAATCTATTTTCTTTTTATTCCAAAATTTCCAAATAATAAAACAGTTAATTCATTGTCCAGAAATTAAAAACATACGCGTTTCGACGCGAGAGACTGCGTCTTAATCATTGGCAAGGATCTGATGGAAGACTGAACATTTTGAGCTAGTTCACACTTCAATCCCACCCACCAGACCTGGCTCCTGATAGGGACAGCTGTGCAGAGAAACCTGATAGACCATTAACCCCTTACAGGCTGGGATCATATATTATACCAGATAGGTATTACTCTATTCATAATGGTAAATCAGATCCTGTCTAACATTGATTGCCGTGCGGGACCCTGGTGTTTAGTTGATAGATCCACCATGTTTCCCGGCTTATCAGTTTTCTTTTTATATCGCCACCTCTGGCTGGAATTTTGACCTTTTCTATACCCGACACCTCAAAAGCGGACACATCCCCCCATGACTATTAATAAAATGTTTTGAGATTGCTGAACTTTTAGTAATGATTTTGCTGGTGGCATCTGAGATGTGACGTCTTATCCTGATTTTTAATGGTCCTCCTGTGCAGCCGACATACTGGAGGTCACACAAGGCGCATCGCACAGTGTACACTACATTACTTGTGTTGCAGTTTATATATGAATTAATCATATATTCTTTTTTATTTGCACAAGAGGCAAAAGTTTTTGTGTTTTCATAAACTTGCAACAGGTGCAGACATTGTGGCCGCATTTGTATGACCCTTTAGTACTGAGCCAATTGTCTTTTTTATTCCTATCACTGAGATAGAGGCTGGGGGACAGAATATCTCCCAGAGTGGAGGCTTTCTTAGCAATAAATTTCACAGGATTTGTCAGGATTTTCTCCAGTTTTTTGTCCTGATATAGTATGGGTAATCGTTTTTTAATGATGTTGGTAATATTTTTAAAGTATGGGCTGTAAATACTTGTAAAAACCACGCCATCATTTTTATTACCCACATAGTTAGTCTATATTTATGACATTTTTTTCTCTCTCCTGTTTCCTTTAGCATCTCTGCTCTGTCTTTGTTACTGATTATGTCCTCAGCCCTATCCCTATTCATCTTTACAGGAAACTTTTTCAAAAGTTTCCTGTAAAGATGAAACTTTTGAAAAATTAAAAGATGGACACGTGTCAGACTGACAGGAAGGGGTTACTCTAAGTGGATGCTGGATATTGCTGAGGACATAATCAGTAACAAAGACAGAGCAGAGATGCTAAAGGAAACAGGAGAGAGAAAAAAATGTCATAAATATAGATCTAACTATGTGGGTAATAAAAATGATGGCATGGTTTTTACAAGTATTTACAGCCCATACTTTAAAAATATTACCAACATCATTAAAAAACGATTACCCATACTATATCAGGACAAAAAACTGGAGAAAATCCTGACAAATCCTGTGAAATTTATTGCTAAGAAAGCCTCCACTCTGGGAGATATTCTGTCCCCCAGCCTCTATCTCAGTGATAGGAATAAAAAAGACAATTGGCTCAGTACTAAAGGGTCATACAAATGCGGCCACAATGTCTGCACCTGTTGCAAGTTTATGAAAAACACTAAAACTTTTGCCTCTTGTGCAAATAAAGAAGAATATATCATTAATTCATATATAAACTGCAACACAAGTAATGTAGTGTACACTGTGCGATGCGCCTTGTGTGACCTCCAGTATGTCAGCTGCACAGGAGGACCATTAAAAATCAGGATAAGACGTCACCTCTCAGATGCCACCAGCAAAATCATTACTAAAAGTTCAGCAATCTCAAAACATTTTATTAATAGTCATGGGGGGGATGTGTCCGCTTTTGAGGTGTCGGGTATAGAAAAGGTCAAAATTCCAGCCAGAGGTGGTGATATAAAAAGAAAACTGATAAGCCGGGAAACATGGTGGATCTATCAACTAAACACCACGGTCCCGCATGGCATCAATATTAGACAGGATCTGATTTACCATTATGAATAGAGTAATACCTATCTGGTATATTATATGATCCCAGCCTGTAAGGGGTTAATGGTCTATCAGGTTTCTCTGCACAGCTGTCCCTATCAGGAGCCAGGTCTGGTGGGTGGGACTGAAGTGTGAACTAGCTCAAAATGTTCAGTCTTCCATCAGATCCTTGCCAATGATTAAGACGCAGTCTCTCGCGTCGAAACACGTATGTTTTTAATTCTGGACAATGAATTAACTGTTTTATTATTTGGAAGTTTTGGAATAAAAAGAAAATGGATTTTATAGACTTACAGCGCTAGACTTATTTTTTCTAAAGTTCTGAAAACTTGCCGCACAGCAGGATCCGTGCGCTACAGAGGAGGTGAGCAGACACTAAACTTTTTTGTATTTTTTCAGGATAAATGTGATCCCAAATGTTATGTAAAATGCTCCCAATAAAATCTTCAACTCAATCCACAAAAAAAGCAAGTCTCCACTTAGGTCTATTATCTGTTAACAGAAATATGGGGGGGCTTCCACGTTACTGGTAATCTGGCACTTTGCACTTCGGCATTCAACAGTCAACTAAAGCCATTGTGAGACCCGGTGGCTTAAACTCAGGTAACTTTTCAGTTAAAAGAATTCACAGCCAGCGGGTCTTCTGGCAGCTACGAGGCCCGGAAACCTCTTAGGAAACTTTGATGGACATTTTAAGGTTAGTGGAGTTTCCAGTTGCTGGAACACCTGGAGGCTTTGAAGTATGGTTACATTGGGTTTGTATTTTACTGAACTTATTAATAAATTAAAAAATACATGAAAATAATGGCGTAGGGTCCCCTATAATTTTCATAAGTAGCAGAGGGAAGGCCGATGGCTGAGGGATGATGTTAATATTATGGGACCCCAGAAAAAAAATGATGTAGGGTCCTCCGTAGCTTGAAACCAGCAAAGGCTTAACAGTCACCTGTAGACTGATATTAATAGCTAGGGAAGGGGCCAGGGAAATTGTCCCTCTTCCCAGGCTAAGAACATCAGCCCTCAATAAGATGCGCCAAATCTTGAGCTCTTCCCATATTTGTGGGGTTGATGTCAGCTTTGTATTGTCAGTAGTGTTGAGCATTCCGATACTGCAGATATCGGGTATCGGCCGATATTTGCTTTATCGGAATTCCGATTCTGAGATCCGATATTTTTGTCATATCGGATACCGGAATCGGAGTTTTCCTCTAAAGTCTATGGGGAGTTCCTGTGTCACAGAACGAAGTACATGACACAGGAACTTCCCGAAAGTGTCATTGTCAGTGTCGGTCAGGTCTGTCAGGTGTCAGCAGCACTTACCTGGCAGAAGATCCCCGGCAGTCACGTCCATCCATCCATCCAGGCCGGCCATTACCCTCTCCTGGCGGTCACGTGCAGCATATCGCGATAACTGCACGTGCTGCCGGGTACTGGGTAACCTCGGCCAGCTGTACTCTCGCGACAGCTGGCTGTAAACCAGTCCGCTGATGTCACCGCCGGGGAATCTCCTCAGGTAAGCAGCTCTGCTACATCTGGATGCCATGCTCAGCCTGGCATGCAGATGTAGCAGAGCTGGACTCGTCGTGGGACTGCGTCGGACAGGGAGTATTTGTGTTGGTTTGTTATTTTGTTTTTTTACAGGAGAACGATGGCGTCGCAGGATGAGCGTACAATAAAAATAATGAAAACTGTGTGGTGTTTTTATTTCATTAAAAGACTTTTTTCTGGCTGTGTTTTTTTTTTAAATTTACAAACTATGATTAATAATGGATCTGAGTCTTATTGACGCCTCTCCATTATTAACCGGGCTTATTGTCACCTTTCAATCAAAGGTGACATTAACCCCTTATTACCCTGCTTGCCACTGCTACAGGGCAAGTGGGAAGAGCCGGGTAAAGTGCCACAATTGGCAAATCTTTGGATGCGCCATTTGTGGGGCTGCTGCAGCCTGGTATTTTTAAGCTGTTGAGGGCCAAAATCCATGGGCCTTGACAGTCTTTTAATACCAGGCCGCAGCAGTCTGCTTTTTACTTGGCTGGTTAACAAAAATAGGGGGACCCCCACGTTATTTTTTCGAGGGGATCCCCTATTTTTGTTAACCAGCCAAGCTAAGCAGACTGCTGCGGCCTGGTATTTTCAGGCTTGCAAGGTTCATGAATATTAGATCCTTACCAGCCTGAAAAACCAGGCTCAGCAGTCTGCTTCATCTGGCTGGTTAACAAAAATAGGGGGACCCCACGCCATTTTTTTTTCGAGGGGATCCCCTATTTTTGTTAACCAGCCAAGCTAAGCAGACTGCTGTGGCCTGGTATTATCAGGCTTGCAAGGTCCATGGATATTGGCTCCTTAACAGCCTGAAAAACCAGGCCTCAGTAGTCTGCTTTATCAGGCTGGTAAACAAAAAATAGGGGGGACCCCACACCATTTTTTTTTTCGAGGGGATCCCCTATTTTTGTTAATCAGTTCACTTCAGGTCAGCCGGGATTCCCTCTGACGTCACTGATGCTGTGTGGTGTCCCTGGCTGACCTGAAGTGAAAGTGGGAAGCAATCAATTATGCTAACCACTTCCTCTCCTGTCAGCCAGGAGAGGAGATGATTCAGTCGGGGGTTTACTGTGAGGCTGTCAGCATTAGCTGCGGTCCCTGCAGTAAACATTAACCCTTTCAGAAGGATTACATCGGGGGACCTGACTGAACATCGGATAGGTAAGAATAATGTTGCTTTATTATTTTATTTTTATTACAGGTGAACAAGGGCTTCGCAAGGAATGGCAGTAAAATAAAATATGGTCAAAAACTGTGTGTTTATTTAATTAAAATGATTTTTAATTAAAGTGTGTGTGTTTTATTTTTATTTCATACAATAGGATTAATAATTGATATTTGTCTAATTGACAGCTCTCAATTATTAACCTGGCTTAAAGTCACCTTCCAATAGCAAGGTGGCTATAACCCATTATTAACCCATTCGCCAACGCTACAGGGCAATGGGAATAGATGGGCTAAATGCCAGAAAGGGCGAATCTAATTATAGATTTGCCTTTTCTGGGGTGTCTGGGGGCAGATGTTAGTAGCCAAGGGGGGGGGCACAAATAATGGTCCCTCTCTGGGCTATTATTATCTGCCCCCACTCGCTCGCTTTGTCTGTCTGGTTGAGAAAATAGGGCGGGAGCCCACGCATTTTTTTCAACAATTTTACACCTCATAATATATATATATATATATATACATGTCATTGAATTTGTGACACACATATATATATATATATATATATATATATTTATAGTACATACATTTTACATTGTATAATAGCTTCTAATTCAATTGCCGGCTTTTGTGAAATTACAGACACGACATGAAATGACATATGGTTTACATAGAGTTAACCATGTCATTTTATGTAGTTTGATATATGGTTTTCACTAACAATTACATGAGTGTATGTGTGCAAAACTTGACACATGTAGGGGTTAATTAAAGGTGTAAATTCGTAGCAAAAAATGCGTTTTTTTTACAACGAATTCACACCTTTAATTAACCCCTACATGTGTGAAATTTTGCACACATACACTCATGTAATTGTTAGTGAAAACCATATATCAAACTACATGAAATGACATGGTTAACTCTATGTAAACCATGTGTCATTTCATGTCGGGTGGTTCTGTATTGTCACAAAAGCCGGCATTGCCCGGCAATTGAATCAGAGGCTATTTTACTATGCAGAAGTGTATGAACTATAAATATATATATATATATATATATATATATATATGTGTATATATGTCACAATGACATGTAAATATACACTACCGGTCAAAAGTTTAGGGTCATTTAGAATTTTCCTTATTTTTGAAAGAAAAGCAGTTTTTTTCCAATGAATAGTGTTGAGCGATATTGCTCGATATCTAAAAATATCGTATCGAAATTGTATCGCCGATAGCACTAAATATCGTCGATATCCGATTTCGATACCGGAAGTCCCATGTAAGTCTATGGGAACAAAATATTGCAACAAAAAAAACCCTTTCTTTCGTTGTAAACACAAAATATACACACATAGAATACATATATATATATATACATGTCATTGTGACATATATATATATACATATATTTATAGTTTATACACTTCTACATAGTAAAGTCGACTCTAATTCAATTGCCGGGTAAAGACGTGACATACCCCATAGAAGTCGACGGGCTCGGTGCCGAGTACCCCGAAAACCTCTGGCTCTGTGCGACTCAACTTGGGCGTCACGAACAGGATTCTGTAGCTCGCTATAAGCGAGTCCTGTGTGCCTGAATTGCACTGGTTTTGTGCTTGAGAATTGCTAAAATCATCAGAGAATGTATTTGCCATTTTTCCGCCATATCTGCGTCATGACGAGGCACTGGTGAAGAAGAAGGGCGTGCTCTTCGTGGGTGTCACTCACTCAGTGGCGTGAAAACGATGGCCGCCCACTGTAAATGGTACTGCAATGTAACATCGTGCCCCACAGCTCTGGAGTTCCGCCTCCTCATCCTCCTCAGTGTGCGGAAACTAACACGAAGGTCCCGCCTCACTACAAAAGAGGGGCCCTCTCCAGATGCTAATGACACATGTGACTTGGCAGAGATGGCTAATGGACACGACGAGCAGAAGTGGGAAGGGATGGAGCAGTCAGAGCTCTCCCCCCACGGAAGCGACCCGATCGCCACAGAATCACCGTTGGGCACCCGGCCTGTAAACCCTCCTACGCTGCAAGAAGCGGCGGATACCCTAAGAGGCCTGGCCCGGCACGGGAGGAGGTCGCCAGGATGGAAGCCAGCTGGCGTGCCCTAAAATAAACTTGGAGCGGCGCCAATCCCTCTTACCTGAAGTGTCTGTACCGGAAGGTGAGGCACCCGTTCTAGTAGAGGAGTCCTTGCAATGTGATCCGGTTGACGTTGTCGCAGTGGAGGCACCCGTTCCTGCAAAAACCGCAGCACCGTCAGCAGCACCCCAGATCCCGCTGTCTGCCCCCGTCGCTGAGACAGAAGAAGCGACACCCGTCCTCATGGAGGAGGCCGCGCAGGCACCAGAGCACTACCTGCCTGTACCAGAGCCCCGACTGTCATTTGATTTAGAGCCGTCTGCTTCCTCCGCAGGGGAGCGCCGCCAGGACTGGGGGGCGACAGGAGAGCTGCCGCAAACCGGACACTGTAAGCTGCAGTGGAGTGGTGGAGACATGGAGCAGCTGGTGGAGGAGAATTTTAACCGGCGTCAGGAGGAAGAGTGGAGACGTTGGGAGCGGGAAGCAGAGCGACAAAGGGAGCAGCGAGAAACCCTAAAACTTCGCCAACGTCACCTGGAGAAGGACCGGGCAGATAAGGACCGGATGAGAAAGGATAAAGGAACCCTGAGTGAGCCGCGGCGTAAGGGTGCAGTACGGAGCTTTAAATTGAAAGGTGGTTGGGGCTTCATCAAGGAGCCTGGACTTTATTTAGAAGTCTTTGTGACCCGGCGGGACGTGGAGGCTCACCTCCCAGAAGGACACCCGGGAGGGACCTGTTGCCAGGAGACTTGGTGACTTACACCCGACACTGGGGTTACAATGGGTGGTACGCCCTAAATGTTACCAGGTGCGACCCCTACTCCCCAGTGTGTGAGGAACCTGTGAGACCCTCGAAGCCTTCAGCCTCCCACATCCAGGCCTCTTCAAAAGTGCCCACCCCACGCCGTAAATCTCCCCAGCCTCCCTCAGTGGTCTCCTCAGCAGCCCCAGCTATGGACATGATAAGTATAGCTGGCCCGTACCCGGCGCCTGTTAGGCACCCTGGGGTTCGTACAGTCCGGGACATAGGGTTCCAGACCCGGAGGGAGATGAAAGAGGTGGCCACACAGACCCAGATAGCGGGTCACGACGTCACTGTACAGGCCACACGACGTCATCAGGTCCTGGTGGTCCTTGGTGCCTCGGATGTTTGGCAATCTCAAGAAGAGTACCAGGTGGTACCTGGAAGAGGCCAGCCAAAGAAGTCTAAATAACCCGGACAGGGTCCCTGTATGTAAATAGTTAAATTGTTTATGTACCCGGACGGGTGAATGTTCCTAAAAAAGTTTTTTAATTTAATAAAAAAAAAAAACACAGTTTTCATTTCTTTTATTACTGTCTCATCCTGCGACGCCATCGATCTCCTGTAAAAAAAATGAAAAAAAAAAAAAAAGTATACCACCTGACCGACGCAGTCCATAGTAACGAGTGTCCCACGACGATCCAGCTCTGCTACATCAGAATGACAGGCAGAGCCTGTCATCCCGGCGCAGCACAGCTGATTACCTGCTTCCCCGGCGGTGACGTCATCGGACTGACTGCTTTACGGCCGGGATTACCCTGCAGTCACTGCAGTTATCACGAAAAACTGCATGTGACCGCCAGGGAGAAGATAATGGCGGCCATCAAGCAGTCCAGGACGTGACCGCCGGAGATCTTCTGCCAGGTAAGTGCCGCTGACTCCTGACAGACCCGACGACGGACACTCACAGTGACAGTGACAAATCCGATTCCGGTATTCGATAAGACGAAAATATCGAAACGAATTATCGAAAGGCCGATAGAGCTAATATCGGCCGATAGCCGATATTTGCATTATCGTATCGCTCAACACTGCCAATGAAGCTAACATTAAATGATTCAGAAATACACTCTATACAGTGTTAATGTGGTAAATGACTATTCTAGCGGCAAACGTCTAGTTTGTAATGCAATATCTTCATAGGTGTATAGAGGCCCATTTCCAACAACCATCACTCCAGTGTACTTATGGTATTTTGTGTTCGCTAACTGTGTAAGAAGGCTAATAGATGGTTAAAATACCCTTTAAAACCCTTGTGCAAGTATGTTAACACAGCTGAAAACCGTTTGGTTGATTAGAGAAGCTATAAACCTGACCTTCCTTTGAGCTTGTTGAGAATCTGGAGCATTACATTTGTTGGTTCCATTAAACTCTCAAAATGGCCAAAAAAAAAGAACTTTCTTGTGAAACTCGACAGTCTATTCTTGTTCTTAGAAATGAAGGCTATTCCATGCGAAAAATTACCAAGAAACTGAAGAATTCATACAATGGTGTGTAGTACTCCCTTTAGAGGAGTGCACAAACAAGCTCTAACCAGAGAAGAAAGACAAGTGGGAGGCCCCGCTGCACAACTGAGCAACAAGACAAGTACATTAGAGCCTTTAGTTTGAAAAATTGACGCCTCACAGGTCCTCAACTGGCAGCTTCATTAAACAGTACACATTAAACGCCAGTGTCAACATCTACAGTGAAGAGGCGATTTGGGGATGCTGGCCTTCAGGGCAGATTGGCAAAACAAAAGCCAATATTCCTCTGTCCAATGTCTGTGTTCTTTTGCCCATATTAATCTTTCCTTTCATTTAAGCCAGTCTTAAATATGGCTTTTGTTTTGCCAATCTGCCCTGAAGGCCAGCATCCCCAAATCGCCTCTTCACTGTAGATGTTGACACTGGCGTTTAATGTGTACTGTTTAATGAAGCTGCCAGTTGAGGACCTGTGAGGCGTCAATTTTTCAAACTAAAGACTCTAATGTACTTGTCTTGTTGCTCAGTTGTGCAGCGGGGCCTCCCACTTGTCTTTCTTCTCTGGTTAGAGCTTGTTTGTGCACTCCTCTAAAGGGAGTACTACACACCATTGTATGAATTCTTCAGTTTCTTAGTAATTTTTCACATGGAATAGCCTTCATTTCTAAGAACAAGAATAGACTGTCGAGTTTCACAAGAAAGTTCTTTTTTTTTGGCCATTTTGAGAGTTTAATGGAACCAACAAATGTAATGCTCCAGATTCTCAACAAGCTCAAAGGAAGGTCAGGTTTATAGCTTCTCTAATCAACCAAACGGTTTTCAGCTGTGTTAACATACTTGCACAAGGGTTTTAAAGGGTATTTTAACCATCTATAAGCCTTCTTACACAGTTAGCGAACACAAAATACCATAAGTACACTGGAGTGATGGTTGTTGGAAATGGGCCTCTATACACCTATGAAGATATTGCATTACAAACTAGACGTTTGCCGCTAGAATAGTCATTTACCACATTAACACTGTATAGAGTGTATTTCTGAATCATTTAATGTTAGCTTCATTGGAAAAAAACTGCTTTTCTTTCAAAAAAAGGAAATTTCTAAATGACCCTAAACTTTTGACCGGTAGTGTATATATATATATATAATATATGCATTCTATGTGTGTATATCTAGTGTTTACAAGGAAAGAAAGAGGTTTTTTTAATTACGATATTTCTGTCCCATTGACTTGAATTGGGTTACTTTTTGAGTATCGGGCCGATCCAATCCGATCCGTTATTTCGGGATATCGGGCAGTATCGCTCAACACTAATTGTCAGCTGACATCAAATCCAGGGGTTAGTAAAGGAGAGACATCAATTAGACACCCCCTTTAATAGCCCCATAGTTGGTTTGTAAAACATACATAGCCAGAATAAGATATTTTATTTAAGGCCGGGATCACACATGCGAGGAATACGGCCAAGTCACGCATGTTAATACCCGACACTGCCGCCAGCACTCAAATCGGAGCGTGCAGCCGCAAAGCAATACATGGAGCCGCACGCTCCGTTCCTGAGTGCTCGGCCGTATTCCTCACATGTGTGATCCCGGCCTGAAAGAAAGACACAGACTCCTTTTTTTCAAATAAAATAGCACATTAATAGTCACCTTACACCTAATCCACCAATGCCTATGTCACCTGTAAAAAGCAGAAAATAATAAACAACCATATCCCTCACCTGTCCCGACGTGAAGATAATCCTCAAATGCTCATGACCCCTGGAAAAGAAGAAAAATATCAAACAACCATATCCCTCACCTGTCCAATGTGAAGATAATCCATATTGTCCCACATGATTTGGATAGCGGTCACATCAGTGATGCAATTGATATCCCTGCTAGCCGGAATACACTGACAGGAGAGTAATTGCTCCTCCAGTGTCTAGCGCTGAGCTGCCGTGAGAAAGTTCACAGACGTTCAAACCTGATGAACCCCGGAGACCTCTCTTACGGCACAGCTCGCTGCATGAAAACTTTCTCATGGCAGCTCAGCGCTAGACACTGCAGGAGTGATTATGCTCCTGTGAGTGTGTTTCGGTTGATGACGAGAGCAGTCACTGATGTGACTGCTTTCATCTGGTTCATCATAGGACAGTATGGATTATCTTCACATTGGACAGGTTAAGGATATAGTTGTTTATTATTTTCTGTTTTTTTCCAGGAGTTATGGTCATCAGTGGATTAGCTGTAAGGTGAGTATTTTGGTTGTTATTATTTTCTGTTGTTTACAGGTGACATGGGCTTCAATGTATTAGGCGTAAGGTGAGTACAACTGTGCATTTTTTATTTTATTTCAAATACAGGAGTCTATCTTTCTTTCAATTGAAGAATTTTATTAAGACTGTGTCTTTATTACACTCTAACTATTAGCAATGGGGGTGTTTTATAGATGCCTCTCCATTACTAACCTGTTGCCTTGATGTCAGCAGCCATAAAACAGCTGGCATCAATCCCTCCATCATTATCCCACTTGCCACTGCAACAGGGCAAGTGGGAAGAGCTAGGCAAAGTGCCAGAATTGGCACATTTAATAGATGTGCCGATTCTGGGGCGGTTGCAAGCTGCTAATTTTAGGCTGGGGGGGCCAATATCCATGGGCCCTTACGAGTCTGAGAATACCAGCCCCCAGCTGTTTTCTTTAGCTTGGCTAGTTGTCAAAAATTGAGAAGACCCCCACACATTTTTTTTTAAATATTGGTTTAACACTAGAACTACTGATGGAGTCATTTTGACTCTTTTCGTTTTTTATTTCTCTTCTGTGACTACATTTTCAGAATTCCGGCTTGAAACTCGGTGACTTTTCCTCAAATATGATGTGAAAAAAGATTTTGTGAGAATAAATAATTTTGGTGAAAAATTTGCGCGTTTTTTTCAAAATTTACCAAGAACTACTGAAGGGAGTCATTTTGACTCCCTACTATATTTTGAGGTCCTTTTGTCACTAAATGTTGCTATAAAGTTTTGTGCATAATTTTTTCACTCTGTCTTATTTACCCTGATGTTCATATAGATGTAGTTCAATTTACATGTCAACTTTTCACATTTTCCTTGTGTTTTACCTGCTTGTATTACTGTGTAATGCTGAACAAAATAGCTTGTTTACTCTAGGCTCTTATCTTATGCTAATTTTTGATTCATATATATTGACACATATAAAGAACTGTACGCTTGCAGAAGCATGCAGGAACAATAATTTACAGTTTACTCTATCTGATGAGGAGCTAGATGCATTCATTGCGATATTCTATGCTCGTGGAATATCTGGCACGAACCGTCACTCGATTAGCAGTATTTGGTGTAATGACTGGGGAATACCGTTTTGCAAAGCGACAATGTCTAGGGACCGCTTTGTTGAAATTATGAGGTTTCTCAGATTTGATGAGAAATCTACTCGATCGGAGAGACTGCAAACGGACAAGTTTGCTCTATTTTCTACTGTGTGGGACAGGTTTATTGAAAATTGTATTGCGTGTTACAAACCTGGCCCATACATAACGGTGGATGAGCAACTTTTCCAAGCAAAACTAGGTGTCCATTCACGCAGTACATGCCTTCCAAACCAGATAAATATGGCCACAAATATTGGCTAGCTGTTGATAAGGAGAGCAAATATCTGGCAAATGGCTTCCCTTATCTAGGCAAAGATGACACACGCCGTGCTGAGGACCGTTTAGCTGACCATGTGGTAATGAAGTTATTGGACCCGTTTTTGAAAAAAGGTCGCAATGTTTCAACCGATAATTATTTTACTTCAGTAAAATTAGCTAAACAGCTAAAAAGCAAAGGAACAACCATCGTGGGAACACTGAACAAGATAAGGCGAGAAGTGCCTAAAGAAATAAAATCCATGAAAGAGGAATTGTACAACACTAAAGTGTTTAGAAATGAAGACAATTTTACACTTACAGTATATCAAGGAAAGCCCAACAAAAATGTTGTCATTTTGAGTTCCGTCCATCCAGATGTTGTTGTTGAGTCTGATTCCGCTAAAAAAACTCCAGAAATGGTAAAGTTTTACAATGAAACAAAATATGGAGTAGATGTAGTGGATCAGATGGCACGAAAATATACCACACGAACATGCACAAGGAGATGGCCTGTTCATGCATTTGAAAATGCCTTAGACTTTGCGGGTATAAATGCATGGATAATATTCAATGAGATAACCCACCAAAAAATGTCACGCAAGGCATTTTTGCAAACGCTTCTGAGAGAGTTGAGTGGTCCTTATGTCACAGATAGGGAAAAGGGTTCCACGTCCCAAGTTTCTACATGCTCAGAAGTGATGGTTCAAACAAAATTTTGCCAGATCAAAGAAAAGTGCAAGAAAAATAGATCTGTCTATTTTGCTTTAATTATTGTATTGTTAACGTTGTTACCTATGACTTGTGTTTTGAAACTGTTAAACTGTAAAGCGCTGCGGAATATGTTGGCGCTATATAAATAAAGATTATTATTATTATTATTATTATTATCTGTCGGCAATTGTAAGACTTGTGGTAAGTCTTTGTGTGGGCAATGTACTGCCATAAATCAAAGGCAATGCCTAAAATGCGAAACACCAAATGTTTAGAAGGTGAATTCTGCGCCATATTTTCATTTTTATGCTCCTCCACCTACATTTTCTCTGCTTTTTGTTCTTCAGTTGTTGTTTATATGTGTGCACTTGAATAAAAAAAAATGTTTGAAAAACGTCTATTATAATTATTGTTATTTTCTGTAGAAAAATAAGAAAAGCAGAAAAAAACAATCAAAAGCATTACTGTTGGATCTCACAATAATAATACATTACAAAAAATATAATTATTAATAAATAACCACAAATGAAACTCTAAAAATAAACGAAAACAAGCAAGGAGTCAAAATGACTCCTTTCAGTAGTTCTAGGCGGGGTCACGAGTCCAGTAGTCCTAGTGTTAAATAATTTTTTGTTGTTGAGGATATGAGGATTACAGCCCACAGCTGTCAGTTTTGCCTGCGCTGGTTATCAAAAACAAAAAAAAATATTTTTTTAATTTTTTTTTTTTAAAGTTTTTTTAATTTCTTTTACATTTTTTTTTCTTGGATTGCATTCCTTGGTTAAATATTGATGCTCCATTACTCCCTTATGTTGATTTCTTTTAAGGTTTTCATTTCCTTTGTAAAATAATTGAGCTCTGTTTTTTGAAACTCCGATATGTATATATATTATATATATATATATATATATATATATATATATGTACAGTATATCATGTTTCTTCTACTTGTGCCATTTTGACCTAGGGCTGGTTTTTCTTCCAATTGCATGTCTCCTCACATGTGTTCCTTGTAATGATTATATGTATGATCTCACTAAATGGGAGTGATATTATATTTTTAAGTGATTACACCAGATTCTGTAATTGTTTACAACTAAGGCTTTTGCCGAAACGCATTAACCAGTTACTGACTCCTCTGATGTGAACTTTTAATGATTTTTCAATAAAGACAAGGATATTTTTAATTCAAGGACCCAGCACAACTTTTTTAATTGGATATTTATGCACCCAGCCAACGGGTGTCTGTGTTCCTTACCTGCATGGACCGAGGATTTTCTGGTGAGCAACATATTCTTTATTGACTTTTAGTTGTAGGGCTACGTTCAGATTAGACGGGCAGAAACAACTTCAGGAAGAACTGGCTCTCTGGCAGATGCAACTGGAAAATAAGGAACAGGTAGGACCCAGTTCCGACAGGAAGGATATGAACAGCTTCAAGAAGGGGGTACTGGACCTAAAGTTCGGAAAGACAGGGAACTGCAGATGCGTACAGACAAGACAGAACTCTGTTCACAAGCAGTAGACAGGGTCACATTCACACAGGATGCATACAAGGAAAGGTTCGGACAAGACAGACTGGGACTAGTTCACACAGATTACTTACAATGAAGTAGCAAGTGTACTCACTAAACACTAATGTTGCACAATGATAACAAATTAGAGATAGGCACTCGTTAAGGCACTGCAGGTTTCAGAGATAGGAACAAGTTCAGATACTGCAGGTTTTAGAGATAGAAGCAAGTTCAGACATTGCAGGTTTTAGGGATAGGTACAGGTTCAGACACTGCAGGTTTTAGGAATAGGTACATGATCAGAAACTTAAATACATAGCTATGAACATGGAAAAAGATCATGACCTTTAGATGGAGATACCCTCCATAAATATGTACAACATCAAAGAGAAAACATGAGGGCTTAAATCTTCCTTACCTATAAAATAGTAATGAATAAAGTCCCATATACAGAGCCGTACTTTATATTAAATCAATCCATTTTATTAAACATTAGTACAAAAACGGGACATATATAATATTGACAAAACAATCTACAGAGTATAATAGCAGACATAAAAAATCGGTAGCAGGAAAGTGGAATGTAACCACAACAAAGCGGGCAAGGACACATAAATGATTGCTGTGTGGATAAGGCATACAACCACATGTAGGAAGAAACGGGCTAGATGGCAATATGCAGAAGAGGACTGGAGCTGCAGACCAAATGTAAAAATAGTAATGCCAGACAAGTACCTTATGTCATGCAAAAAAATCCAGGACAACTTACAGCACATATGCCATCATACACCTAAAGGACCCATAGTGAGCATGCAATACACTTTTAAGCCCAAAAGTGAACTCAGCAGAATGCCTTACCACAAATACAGCGTGTCCACGCACCACAGTGGTACCCAGTTTCTTCCTACATGTGGTTGTATGCCTTATCCACACAGGAATCATTATATGTGTCCTTGCCCGCTTTGTTGTGGTTACATTCCACTTTCCTGCTACCGATTTTTTATGTCTGCTATTATACTCTGTAGATTGTTTTGTCAATATTATATATGTCCCGTTTTTGTACTAATGTTTAATAAAATGGATTGATTTAATATAAAGTACGGCTCTGTATATGGGACTTTATTCATTACTATTTTATAGGTAAGGGAGATTTAAGCCCTCATGTTTTCTCTTTGATGTTGTACATGATCAGAAACTGTAGGTTTTAGGGGTAGGAACAGGTTCAGACATTGCAGGTTTTAGGGATAGGTACAGTTTCAGACATTGCAGGTTTTAGGGATAGGTACAGGATCAGAAACTGCAGGTTTTAGGGATAGGAACAGGTTCAGACACTGTAGGTTTTAGGGATAGGAACAGGTTTAGACACTGAATATTTTAGGGATATGTACAGGGTAGGTACAGGTTTAGACTCTGCAGGCTTAATGGAAATATGCAGACTTAGATGCAAGCAGGTTCAGGGATTGGTCCTAATTCAGGTAAGGACAGAAGCAGGTACAGATTCAGGGTTCATGTCTGGGTATTCAGGCCCCAGGCTGTCAGAAACAGTACAGATCAGATACAGGTACAAATTCAGGGTTCATGCCTGGGTATCAAACCCCCCAGTGTGGCAGGAACAGGATATGACCTGGGAACTCAGCAGTTGCACAAACACACTGAAAGAGAATGTTACTCAGGCACCTGCCAACAAGTGGAGGTGCCTTAAGTACCAAGTGCCTGTCAGCAATAAGCTGGGGACACATTGGGAGTGCACACACTGTCTCTGGAAGCTCCCACATATGCGCCCTATGCATGCAGCCAGGAAACATGTACTGCCAACAGAGGACACAGAGCTTACAGCACACAGTAAGCAGAGGACAAAGAGCTCAGTGCATAGCCTTTGGTGGTGAGTACATGGATGTCCTTGCATGGTGGGGGATGGGCAGCTGTTGGAATATGTTTGGTGCAACAACTCCATTCCTGTCTGAGTGTTTAGTTGCTAGATTTGTATGCTGTTTATAAAGTTAAAAAAAAACTCCTAGAGGCTCACACAGGGAGAGCATGTGACTGTATTTCCTGTTTTCCTGTGTCTGTGTATGAGAGAAGCAGCCTGCTGCAGATGCAGTACAGATAGAGACAGACAAATGATTTATTCCTGATCTGTTAAGCTTATCATATTTTGTTCCTCATTGTTCCTGAATTAACAAGTTCTGTTGTCACATGCTTGGAGAGTATCGTGAGTAATCCGCTGCCAACAGCAGCCATGCAGGGATACATTCAGTGTAGTACTCTCTCACATGCCAACACCTTTGACTGTCAGTAACCTTTTTACTGCTGGTTAGAGCTGCTGACACACTGTCATCTGATAATGAGCTTACCGCCGATCAGAATCCGTGTTTGCCGTGCAGATGACATAGTGACAAACAATGGATGTTCAGGCCCCCTATTCATCTGAATTTGGTCTGGGTCCAGGTTTGGGTACTGTACTGGTACCTGAAACAAACTTTTTTTTGCAGTTAAGCTGCACTTGAACATCAACTGGTTCACCAATCACTGCTTTACATCCATTGTCTCTCTCCCTATTTCCTTATAGATTGTAAGTTTCTGAGCAAGGCTCTCACTCCTCCTGTAACTGTTGAACTGTGTTACTTTGTACTTTATAAAGTGATACTGAAATTGTTGGTGCTATATAAATAAAATTATTATTATATTATTATTAAAGATGCAGATAAAAACAATATCTTTAATGCACTGCCATCCCTATTGCCTAAAATAACAACAAACAAAGAAAATTAATATAAATAACATGAAAATAAATCAAATAAAACAATGGCTATGAAAATAGAAAAACCATACTCCCCTATCATAAAATAAATATAGAAAAGCATGGAAACCAACATGCTCATTGAGTACACAAGGAGATAATGTGCCTAGTCCATAAATCCATTTAAATTCAAGTTGTTACAGTTTCTTCCTCAAATTGCCACCTCTGATTCCAGTGTTATTTTGATGATACCGTTTATGCATAACAGTCTTGAGTTACAGTCATCACATTTTTTCTTAAATGCTTAGAAATTATTTTCAAGAATGTCATGTCATCAATTTGAGGAGCTTTTTCAATGTCTCTCACATGCTCTCTAATACAGTGAGGAATGAACGACTGACGATGAGTAGCAGAGAGGCCAGAGAGGTGAGTATAAGGTTTTTTTCTTAATTATTTGATGGACAGAGAGGTATTCGATAAAGTGAGTATAAGGATTATTTTATTTTTTTACAAGTTACGGTTATTATGTTGTTACTCAGTCAGACATACAGACTGCTATGTTGCCTGCAAAGTAGCCAATTCTTTCAGCGTATCACAATACATCTCTATGGACTCTACAGACAGCTCATTCATTGCATACATTTGATAATTTGTCAAGTTCGTATAAGTCATAACTCTATTTCCCAGTACGTTACCTGCCTTTGCAGTCAGCAGACTATCCAGGTCTGCCCAAATGCACTTGTACATACACTTCATTATCTGTATTTGTAAAATTGGTCAAGTTGCTTTTCAGGGAAAGCAACTGTTTAAACATAGCTGGTTAGTCAAAGGATTCCTTGGGTAATGATTAGTGATGAGCAAGCACTAAAATGCTCGGGTGCTCGTTATTCAGGTTGAGCAAATTGGAATACTCGGGTACTCGACCCTAGCAACGAGCCCAATGTAAGTCTATGGGAAAACTGAGCATATTTGCCACTATCCCCCCAGGGGTCCTTTAAAAGTCTAAAAACATCTAGAAAAATATTTAGACTTGAGAGTCCTCAGTGGTTGATACCTTTTAATGGCTAACTGAGGACTCTCAAGTCTAAATATTTTTCTATCTACTGGCTAACACGGTACGAAGATACACATCTTTCCTATATAAAAACATCTATAAATGATGGAAACTGTTAAGGGGACGGTTGCAACAACTTTATTAAATAATAGGGAGCAACCGAACCCTGGGGTCCGCAGTGCAGCTAGAGAAGCTGCGGCCGAACACCCCTCGGGTATGAGGGTGAAAACTGACAACAGAAAGATAAGATCTTGTCTGTGCTACTTCACACTAGGAAAGATATTGGATTTGCAATATCACCGTTAACGCCACTGAAGATGTGCTGCAGGCTGGCGTAGACGTAGCCCTGTTAACTGCACAGAAGCCACTTGCCAGCCGTTTAGGAAGTGCATGCAACTCACGCCAGGCGTACGTGCTGCCAGCTGGTGTGCGACCGGACTGAGCAACTCTCTGTTCAGCTGGCAGGCGATGCCCAGGTTACGCGCCCCGCAGACTGCTCAGGGTGTATAGCTACCTTCTGTCAGAGCTAGACTGCACCACATTGATTACCTGCCTAGCATCAACTAACCTGCCTGAAGGACCTGTGCTAATTAGCCGAGCTAACTCTGGCATCGGCAGGTCCCGGAGAGCAAAACTAGAGAGCACGTGGAGCCCAGATTCAGAGGCGTCCACACATGAGCACGACCTATTTGGTATGATCTGACCGCACCGCCGCGCCTGCGATCGGGCTATTTAAAGGCTAAGCCCTGCCCTCAGCCATCTCATTAATCGCATCACTGATGACGTCACCTGTGACCAATCAGATGGTGCCAGGTCACCGGATCAGCTGACATCAAATCACCAATCACGGTTCGCCATGTCACGGGCATGCTCAGTGCAGGAAATCCTGGACTTAGACTGTGGCAGCCCTGTTCCTTTCTGTAACCAATGCTTAAAACTACTAGGAACAAAGACCCTTGCAACAGCTTGTACTTTCCTTGTATTGGCTAGTCGTTGGGACTGACGACGAAGCTGAGCAGCATCTGGACCAGGATGGGAGACCACAGACTCCTCAGATCCAAGTTCGGATCCAGCTGTTGCCCGATGCCTAACAGAAACACAGCTCAAGTGACACGGGAACATCATGGGGAATGCCCTGGAAGCATTTCTGACTCCCAGGTCACAGCTGTGAGCAATGTTGTCAGAGTCTTACTCCATTATTACAGGCACATCAAAAAACAAACAAAAACGAAACCAAAATGGATTTTCCAGGGAAATATGTCAAAGAACATCCTTTCCAGGCTAATGACTTTTATATAAGGAAAAATAATTAACCCAAAGTTAAAAAGTTCCTCCACCAATTTGTCTATGTTCACACGTAGCGTTTTGATGCGTTTTTCAACGTTACCATTGCTTTCAACCAATATAAATGCATTTACTGTGAAATGTCATTGTAGCATTTACCAACCTTAGCTGGCCATGTGGTGTGTGACACATCATCAGACACATGTTCTTTCATTTATGTTCATTTATGTTCTCCGATCCTCCCAAGACCTCCTTCTCTCGTCCACACTTATTCGCTCCTCACCCAACCGCCTCCAAGACTTCTCCCGAATATCCCCCATCCTCTGGAATTCTTTGCCCCAACACGTCCGACTATCAACCACATTCGGATCCTTCAGACGGAACCTGAAAACCCATCTCTTCAGGAAAGCCTACAGCTTGCAATGACCCCACTGCCTCCTCAACACTACCGGAGATATCGCCTCAAACAACACCGGAACTGCTGCAACCCCCCAACCTGCTGTCTCCTTCCCCACCATTCGGTAGAATGTAAGCTCGAAAGGGCAGGATCCTCTCCCCTCTGTATCAGTCTGTCATTGTTAGTTTGTTTACTGTAAGTGATATCTGTAATTTGTATGTAACCCCTTCTCATGTACAGCACCATGGAATCAATGGCGTTATATAAATAAATAATAATAATAATTTTTGAAGGAGGAACTCTTAAAGTCACTAAGCCAATTTTTATAGGGGCATCAGGCAGCATTAATCTTCTTAAAGGGTCAATATTAAACAGTGGGTCTGATATACTGTTATTGCCTAGGCACTGAGTGGTTGGGCTGCCAAAAATTAGGATGCACCCCAATACCCCTGTGATGAGACGAACAGGAGGGCCAATTATAAGAAAATAGGTCTCCCATTTCCCATAGTGTTAGCCTATGCATTAGATGCAAGGCCTTCCCTGGAGTTAAGTAACACGCACCCCAATAAGCCTTTGAACCCAGGTACTGGATGGTCACAGGAAAACCACGCTTATGCATTGAATACAAGGTCCTTCCTGCACCAAATTCAAACGCACCCCAAAGAGGCTTAGAAGTGACCTAGTGGATGTACACAGGAAAACCACGTTCACATTACTCTTTTGCCACTGCCATACTGTTAGCTTATGCATTGAATAAAAGGCCTTGCCTGCATCAAATTCAAACGCACCCCAAAAAGGCTTAGAATTGACCCAGTGTATGTACACAGGAAAACCACGTTCAGATTATTCATTTTGTTCTGTCATACTGTTAGCCTATGCATTGACTGCAAGGACCGCCCTTCATCAAATTCAAACGCACCCCAAAAAGGCTTTGAACCGACCGAGTGGACGTACACAGGAAAACCAAGTTCACATTATGTTAAGGGCCTGCGGAATGCGCCTAATAGATATAAAGGAGAGGTGCGTTCGCAGCCCGGGGTCCACTGTGCAGGCAGTGCCTGCTGCTAGTAAGATGGCGCAAATAGGCAGTATGAGCGAACTCTGTTATCCCGCAGAGTTGCAGATGTAAACGCCGTAGCACTATATGGCAGTATGGGCGAACTCTGTTAATCCACAGAGTCGCTAACTAAAATGCTGTAGTGCTATATGGCGATATAAGCAAACTCTGTTAATTCACAGAGCCGCTGTGACAAAGACTGTGTTCTGTTAAACTCACAGGGGCACAGGTGACTGATAAGCGGATTGCAGTCTGTGGTCATGCAATCAGAAAACAAACAATAATCTCCTCACCGGAGTAGCCGGTATTCTAATGGCGTTTTCAGCCGAGCCCTGAACAAGTGCATACAAATCTCCTCACCGGAGGTGCCGGTATTCTAGGAGCTTATTTCAGCTGGACCTAACCACATGCATACATGACTACACTGGCGCAAGCACGTAACAGATTTGATACTAGCGCGCGGCCGTGCGGTTATGCCACCTTTTTATAGTAACAGCTAGAGTACCTTCCAGAAAAGGACCAATGAGAAACTGTTCCAGAACACAAGCAATTTCAGGACCTTCCTGGTGGACCAATGGGAGTCGCTGCTGTAACCGAGCAAGTGACCCCTGATCTCCAATGGGAAATCTTGCTCTTGGCTTGCTCAGATGGAGAAAGCGAGGACTTTGTCCCAGGACTGCCTGCTCCAGCACTGGTTATAATAGAGGAACCAGGAGAGGCAGCAACAAGCCTCTGCACAGCATTAGACCGAGCGAGACGCTGGGACCGACGTCTCTGCTAAGCAGGCTCCACTGCGGCCGGAGATGGATGAGGGACCGCAGCGGGACTGGTTCGAGATTCCCATTGTGCAGCAGCGGGAACTTGTTCCCTAACATTACCCCTCTCCTTGGGCCCCCCCTTCTTTGGGCCTCGTTGCCTTCAAAGGTAGCAATGAGCTGCGGAGCGTGAATGTGCTCGGCAGGCTCCCAGGACCTATCCTCAGGCCCATAACCCCTCCAATCCTCCAAATAAAATTTTTGGCCCCGTACCACCTTACACCCTACGATGGCGTTCACCTCATGATCTTCCGTAGATGAACCTGATGTCCCGGCAGATGACTCGAAAAACCGGGACATGAGCACGGGTTTCAGGACGGATACGTGAAAGGTGTCGGAGATACCCTGGCGTGGTGGAAGGGCTAAACGGTATACCACAGGGTTAACCTGCTCGAGGACTTTGAAAGGACCCAGGTAGCGGGGTGCCAACTTGGTGGACTTAACTTGCAGCCTGATGTTACGGGCGGAGAGCCACACCAAGTCCCAGGAGCAAATGTCGGAGTGGGGCGCCAATGTGCGTCGGCGGAGGACCTCATACTCTCCTTGGATGCCTTAATGGCATCCTGGGTACGATCTCAATTGTCCCGTGCCTCCACAGCCCAGTCTGCCACCCTGGAGTCGGCGGAAGACACGGGCTTGGGCACCGGAACCCGCGGATGCTGACCGTAGTTTAGGAGGAATGGAGTCTGTCCGGTGGAGTCAGCCACAGCATCGTTTAGTGCAAACTCAGCCCACGGTAGCAAGGATGCCCAGTCATCCTGCCTGGCTGAGACAAAATGTCGTAGATAGGTGACCAAGGTCTGGTTGGCCCTCTCTACCAACCCATTCGTCTCGGTATGATATGCAGAGGAGAGATTTAACTCAATGCTGAGTAGTAGGCACAGCTCTCTCCAGAACCGAGACGCAAACTAGGGACCTCGATCACTAACGACTTTGTCTGGCATGCCGTGTAAACGGAAAATATGCCTAATAAATAATGCTGCCAAGGCCTGTGCAGACGATAACCGTGGTAACGGCACCAAGTGCACCATTTTGGAGAAGTGGTCGGCTATCACCCAGATGATGGTGCAGCCCCGAGACTTGGGTAAGCCCACCACAAAATCCATCCCGACCATCTCCCAAGGCCTGTCTGCCACCGGCAAAGGAAAAAGTGACCCAGCCGGCCGTTGTCAAGGGGACTTATTCTTGACGCAGGACACGCACGCCTGAACATACTCCCTGACGTCACGGACCATATGTGGCCACCAGTATGTCCTCGCCAGCAACTCAGATGTCCTTTTTGTCCCGAAATGTCCACCCACCCTGGAGGAATGTGCCCAAGAAAGTACTTCTGGTCGCAAATTGGTGGGTACAAAAGTCTTGCCCGGAGGCACAGACTCAAGCGAAACCGAAGCCACAGTTCTTAGGCTCTCACAGGGGACAATAAGCCGAGGCTCCTCCTCCACCTCCTCAGATGATACGACGGAGCAAGACAGCATCGGCCTGAATGTTCTTCTCACTGGAGAGGAAATGGAGGGTGAAATGGAACCGGGAGAAGAACAGGGACCATCTGGCCTGGCGGGAATTCAGCCGCTGGGCTGTTTGCAAGTACACCAAGTTTTTGTTGCCCGTGAAGACCTGGAAGGGAAAGCGAGCCCCCTCCAGAAGATGTCTCCACTCGGAGAAGGCCAACTTCATAGCCAGTAACTCCTTGTCCCCGATGGAATAATTCCTCTCTGCTGGTGTAAAGGTTTTAGAAAAGAAGAAGCAGGTATGCTTCCGACCTTGAGCATCCTTTTGATAAAGGACTGCTTCAGCACCAACAGAAGAGGCGTCCAGCTCTAAAATAAACGGCTTATTAACATCGGGGCGATGTAATATGGGAGCACTGGCAAAATGCGACTTGATGGAAGAGAACGCCTTGGAGACCTCCTCAGACCACAACTTGGGATTTGCTCCCTTCTTGGTGAGGGCTACCAAGGGAACTACCAAAGTCGAGAAATGGGGAATGAACTGGCGATAATAATTAATGAACCCCATAAAGCGCTGCACCGCTTTAAGAGAATGGGGTTCTTGCCAGTCCATCACAGCCTGTAGTTTGGCAGGATCCATAGCCAATCCCTGGCGGAGATGATATAGCCCAGGAAAGGTAAAGACTCCTGCTCAAACATGCATTTCTTCAACTTTGCATAGAGGGAATTCGCCCATAAAATGTCGAACACTTTGCAGACATCCCTCCGGTGGGAGTCAATATCTGGAGAAAAGATGAGAATATCATCCAGATAGACTACTACAGAGGTGGAAAGCATATCCCGGAAGAGGTCTTTGACAAAGTCTTGGAAAACGGCTGGGGCATTACAGAGCCCGAAGGGCATCATCAGGTATTCATAATGCCCATCCCTGGTATTAAAAGCAGGCTTCCATTAGTCCCCTTCACGGATGCGAATCAGGCTATAAGCACCACGCAGGTCTAATTTAGTAAATACCCTTGCTCCCTGGAGCCTATCAAAGAGCTCAGAAATCAGGGGCAATGGGTACTTATTCTTAACGGTGATGGCGTTAAGACCCCTGTAATCTATACACGGACGTAATTCTCCATTCTTCTTCTGCATGAAGAAGAACCCCGCCCCTGCTGGTAACACTGACTTCCTAATGAACCCTCTTGCCAGATTCTCCTGGATATATTGAGACATAGCGTCTGTCTCAGGAAGAGAGAAGGGATAGACCCTTCCCCTAGGAGGTTCTGCTCCAGGCAAGAGGTCAATAGGATAGTCGTAGGGACGATGGGGCGGAAGAGTCTCCGCAGCCTTTTTAGAGAACACGTCTGCATATGACCGATAGCACTTGGGAAGAGGAGTAAGATCTGCGGGTATCTCTGTAGTGGTAACCTGAATGCACTCCCTGACACATCTGCCCTTACATGTCTCACTCCAACCCAGTATCCTACAGGAGGTCCACTCAATATGAGGGGAGTGGAAACGGAGCCAGGGTACTCCCAGTAGGATTTCGTCTAGTCCCTCGGGAAGGACGAGAAGGGAAATAATTTCCTGATGGGAAGGAGATACACACAAAGTAAGGGGAACAGTCTGATGTGTAATTTGCGAGGGCAATGTCAACCCATTCGCTACCAGGACAGTCACTGGTTTGTCGAGCGCTACCAGATGTATTGCGTGGCGACGAGCAAAGGTGAATGACATGAAATTCCTCTCTGCTCCCAAGTCCACACAAAGCTCGACTGTAAGAGTGGAAGAGCCTACAGTGACTGTCCCTTTAAATGTCATCTTGGAGGAAAATGCAACTGTCTCCAGTGAACCTCCTCCCAGGGTCACTAGATGCGATCGCTTCCCCTATCGCTGTGGACATCTGTTAGCATAGTGTCCTGTCTGCTGGCAAAGATTACAGACCACGGGTAGTCGAGCGGCCCGAGACTTAGGTCCCTCAAGAGAAAGCTCCGTGGCCTTTTGGGGTTCGGATGCCTGAACGGGGGATTCGAGTGGTTTGGCAAAGGTGGGAGCCAACCGAAACCTCTACTTATACTGGGTCCGCTCCAACCTCCGCTCGTGAAAATGGAGGTCGATGCGGGTGTGGTGGGAATCTCCCTGGTAGCCAAAGCGTCTTTAACATGGTCAGCCAGTCTTCTCCAGTAGACCGGAATTTGAACTTTATCCGACAATTCTAGCTCAGAGGCCAGAGTCCGAAATTGGACGGAAAACTGACTGAACAAAGACGAACCCTGTGCCAATGCCAGCAGCTGGAGCGCCGCATCGTGGGTGACCTGAGGTCCCAAATGACCTTTTTAAGAGCCTCCAAGAAACGAGGAGCACTCCGCACCACACGATCGTCGCACTCCCACAGTGGCGTTGCCCACTCCAACGCACTGCCCGAGAGTAGAGACAATACAAAACCCACTTGTGCCCAATCCGTGGGGAAACGTGCAGCCAGAAGCTCGCGCTGTATAGAGCACTGACTCACGAATCCCCGACATTGCTTGCTCTCACCGGTAAACTTGTCAGGAAGCGGGAGGTGGGATAATGTAGGGGCAGAGGTGGCAGAGGACAAACTGGCTGCAGCCATGCTAGCAGCCTGAACAGCGACTGCGGTAACATCCACAGCTGAGGTTGTGCACTCAAAAGCCCCCAACCTACCCTTCAGCTGCTGGATGTACTGCGGTAGACGCTGGTCATCCGCCATTTTACTAGCCAGACCCTGGCGCTAGTATTATGTTAAGGGCCTGCGGAACGCACCTAATAGATATTAAGGAGAGGTGCGTTCGCAGCCCTGTGTCCACCGTGCAGGCAGAGCCTGCTGCTAGTAAGATGGCACAAATAGGCAGTATGAGCAAACTCTGTTATCCCGCAGAGTCGCAGATGTAAACGGAGTAGCACTATATGGCGGTATGGGCGAACTCTGTTAATCCACAGAGTCGCTATCTAAAATGCTGTAGCGCTATATGGCGATATAAGCGAACTCTGTTAATTCACAGAGCCGCTGTGACAAAGACTATGTCCTGTTAGACTCACAGGGGACACAGATGACTGCTAAGCGGATTGCAGTCTGTGGTCATGCAATCAGAAAACAAGCAATAATCTCCTCACCGGAGTAGCCGGTATTCTAATGGCGTTTTCAGCCGAGCCCTGAACATGTGCATACAAATCTCCTCACCGGAGGTGCCGGTATTCTAGGGGCTTATTTCAGCCGGACCTAACCACATGCATACATGACCACACTGGCGCAAGCACGTAACAGATTTGATACTAGCGTGCGGCCGTGCGGTTTTGCCACCTTTTTATAGTAGCAGCTAGAGGACCTTCCAGAAAAGGACCAATGAGAAACTGTTCCAGAACACAAGCAATTTCAGGACCTTCCTGGTGGACCAATGGGAGTCGCTGTTGTAACCGAGCATGTGACCCCTGATCTCCAATGGGAGATCTTGCCCTGGGCATGCTCAGATGGAGAAAGCGAGGACTTTGTCCCAGGACTGCCTGCTCCAGCACTGGTTATAATAGAGGAACCAGGAGAGGCAGCAACAAGCCTCTGCACAGCATTAGACCGAGCGAGACGCTGGACTGACGTCTCTGCTGAGCAGGCTCCACTGCGGACGGAGATGGAAGGGCAACTGCAGCGGGACTGGTTCGAGATTCCCCTTGTGCAGCAGCGGGAATTTGATCCCTAACACATTATTCATTTTTTTCTGCCATACTGTTAACCAATCCATTGAATGCAAGGCCCACACTGCATGAAAGTAACACACACCCCAATAAGCCTTTGAACCCACATACTTGATGGACACCTGAAAGCATTAGTCTTAATAATTTGTTACTCCCATATTGTTTGGCTACGCAGTAGTTGAGCCTGAAGACCTGGTAGTGGACCATTGTACTGTAGTGTTGGCGCTAAAGACCCTGCAGTTTAAAATTGCATTGTTGACGCTGAAGAACCAACAGAGGACAATTGCAGTGTTAATGCTAAAGACCCGGCAGTGGACAATTGCAGTGTTGACGCAGAAGACCCAGCGGTGGACCATTGCAGTGTTGGCGATAAAGACCCTGCAGTTTAAAATTGCACTGTTTATGCTGAAGAAACGGCAGTGGACAATTGCAGTGTTGACACTGAAAAACCGGCAGTGGACAATTCCAGTGTTGATGGTAAAGACCCAGCATTGAACAATTGCAGTGTTGATGCTAAAGACCCAGCGGTGGAAAATTGCAGTGTTGACGCTAAAGACCCTGCAGTGGAGCATTTCAGTGTTGAGCCTGAGGAATCATCAGTGGATCATTGCACTGTTGATGCTTAAGACCCAGCAGTGGACAATTGCAGTGTTGATGCTAAAGACCCAGAGGTGGACAATTGCAGTGTTTTTGCTAAAGACCCAGCGGTGGACCATTGCAGTGTTGATGCTAAAGACACTGAAGTTGAAAATTGCAGTGTTGAGGCTGAAGAACCGGCAGTGGACAATTCCAGTGTTGATTGTAAAGACCCGGCTGTGGACCATTGCAGTGTTGGCACTAAAGACCCTGCAGTTTAAAATTGCATTTTTGACGCTGAAGAACCGGCAATGGACAATTGCAGTGTTGATGGTAAAGACCCAGTGGTGGACAATTGCAGTGTTGATGGTAAAGACCATGCAGTGGAGCATTTCAATGTTGAGCCTGAAGAATCATCAGTGGATAATTGCACTGTTGATGCTTAAAAAACTGCATTGAAAAATTGCTGGAGTGAGTCAGAAGACCCAGCATTTTAGCATTGCAGTGTTGAGGCTGAAGAACTGGCATAGAAGAATTGCCTTGTTGAAGAATATTAACAGCCAACAAAGTTCACATTATTATGAAGTGGGTCTCACATACTATTTGCCTATGCATTGAATGGAAGGCCTGCCCCAAATTTGGACAAACCAAAATACCACTTGGAAGAGACGTGTATGAAATCATCCTAAAAATCAGTTTCCATTACAAAGGAGCAGGTCTCCTATACTTGTAATGGCTATACACTAAGTGCATAGGCTGAAAAACATTTTCCCCTGGGGGGGCACATCAACCGACTGTGTAAATATTTGTATTTACGAACATCCTAAACACCCTGGCAAAACAATAAAGTGGCTGTTTCATCACGGAACATGGCATCCTGTTTTCTAGGGGTGGTGTTGGAAGAGATGTGAAGTATGGCCTGCAAAAAAGGTCTTCCCAGTTTAAAGGAGTGGGTCTCCTATACTTGTACTGGCCATACACCAAATGCATAGGCTGGAAAACATTTTACCCTGGGGGGCACATCAATCGACTGTGTAAATATTTGGATTTCATCACGGAACACGGGCACCCTGGTGATCTAGGGGTGGTGTAGGAAGAGATGTGGAGTATGGCCTGCGAAAAAGGTCTACACAGTTTAAAGGAGCAGGTTTCCTATACTTTGAATGTCCTTGCACTAAGTGTATGGACTGACAAACATTTCCCCCTGGGTACATATCAACATAGTGTGTAATTTTTTTTAGGGGCATCATAAACACCTTGGAAAACAGTAACGTGGTTTCCTACACAGTTTCTGCTGGAAAGGTGCAGGTTTTTAGTAAAAATCTGGTGGACGAATCATTGGATGAAGTGATCAAGAAAAAGGGCATGGTGACGACAGGAAAGGTAACATACAGGATTAATAAGAGCTGTGGCTGTGGGAGTTATGAGATCCAGACTACAGCCTTCAATGATTACTTATTTAGCCGACCCACCACCAATTACCATAAAGTGTTTCATGCCCGTCAGAAGATCGATGTAACAGATGCATATGAGACGCTCGGCATGAAAAATGGCCGTAAAAAAATATGTTGCCAAAGACGCACGTGTCCATATAAATGCCAAAGTGCAACATGTTTGTGAGATTCTGCATTATAGAAAGCAGATCAGTGTTGGAGGAAAACCAAACAAACTGATGGATGCTCAGGAAAAACTAAGTTTAAAGAGTAGTGCTCTGTCCGTAACTATCAACACACCTGTGGCACAAGGTTCTTCATTTTCACCCATACATTACCAATAATATCAAAATGTCAGAGCCAAAAATTATTTGTTCTAGTGTAACAAACACTGTTAAAGGAATGCCACTAAACGTAGATAACCACGACCCTGGGAAACACCAGATTCCCTCTTTAAAAGATATGGATGATGATGGTATTGATGACGATTTTGAACTTTACCACATCCCCACCAAGAACATGAAGATCACAGCTGACAACAATGTTCAAAAAAGACCGTGAATGTCTGGAAATTCTTTTTCTCTTGGGCAAACTTTCCCTGTTACTAAAGTGGAACCGAATGATGCATACACAGCTCTCATGTCTACTCAGTGTGAGATGGTTGAAAGATGATGTATTGTGTTTTGTCCATGTCAACTTTTAGAAAGCGAGCAGAAAAAAAGGATGAAATAGGGGGAAGACGTGGGATTTTGGTCAGTAAGGAGGTGATGTCAGGTACAGATTGGTAGATCTTTGTGTCATCGGCATACTGATGATATTGCAAACCGTGCCATTACATGAGCTGTCCCAGGCCAAAGGTGTAGATGGAGAAGAGTAGGGGTCCTAGAACTTAGCCTTAGGGAACACTGAAAGACAAGGGTCGAGGAGAGGAGGTGGTGTGGGAGATGAAGACACGGAATATCCCCGTAACAGTCTTGTTTTTTTTAAGGACTCTGCTGATAACCCCAAAAAGGCCATTTGCACCACAGGCCATGTCCGCATCAGCAGGGGTAGCAAAACTACCAGCCTAACCACCACCAGCATGATCAGGCACATGGCAGGAAAGCCACAAGAAAAGAAATGTTCCAGCCCCTTAAAACTTGAAACTTTATTGATCCATTAAAACAAAATTATGATAGGTGGTAAATGCTCCATGAAGGAAAGCCACATACAGCGACGCGTTTCGATCAAATGATCTTCATCAAGGCTGCTATACATATGTGCAAATGACAAACCTATATAATGCATCTGAACCAATAGTATCCAGAGTAGTAATCGCATGATAAACTGAAGGTCATAGAAGGTACACAATAAGATCGACAGTGATCAAAGGTCCTAGAAGGCATGCATTACAAATCACCATTGGAAAATAAAATAACAAAAACAGAAGAAAAATTAATTAAAAGTACAATATGGCATGGAAAAAATCTAATAATTGTAGTGATACATCAATTCGTTCTTTTTGTTCAATCCATTTGGTTATCTCGTATTCAAAGTAAAAATCCAAAAAGCCTCCCTGGTAAGAAGACATCTGCCGATGTCTCCACCCTGTGAGAATTTGTTAACGCTTTCTATGGCACAAACCTGAAAAAACGCAGTACTGCGATCATGATGGGTAATAAAGTGTTTAGCAGCCGCTGACACATTCCGATTCGTATTAGTAATATTCCTAATGTCGGACAAATGCTCCGATATTCTTATTTTTAATTTCCTTGTCGTGCATCCGACATATGATAAACTACAAGAAATACAATTAATCTTATACACCACATGTGTCGAATTGCAATTCATGTATTGTTTGATGTCATAACTGACAGACTGATTATTATTATTAAAGGTTTTGGTGACTAACGCATGTCTACATGTCTTACAATTATTTACACCACATTTAAAGAAACCTTTAAATCTCAATCATGAATCACTTTTACTATTGGCTTGGAACATGCTGGGTGACACCTTGTTACCTATGGATTGTGCTTTTCTCGCTACTATATTTACTCCGGGCTGTAAAATCTCACCCAAAATATCATCTTCATACAAGATTGGTAAGAATCTATTTATAAACTTTTTTATTTCACTAAATTGAGGACTAAATTGTAAGCTAACAAAAGGTCTATCACGATATGAAACATTATTTTATGTTCAATAATTCTTTATTGAGAATTTTTCTGGTAAATATATGAACAAATAAATCAAATAACTAGGCCTAAAATAGGCCATGCAAATTACAACAGTCATATTAATCAAGACAAGACAGGGACTAACTAAGTAGACAAACAGATCCATATTGGAGGGGTAGGGTTTAGGGAAGGAAAGTAGGTGGACAGCGGTTAGTAACATTATTTCCAGTGGCATACCCTAAGGCGACTCAAGGGTGTTCTATTGGAACGGCGTGCACTGATTCATTACAATATTTGGACCATGGGGACCATGTGCGGTTGCAAAGGGCTACGCAATTATTGCGGGTAGCAAACAAGGATTCCAGAGCGTGGTGGTCTTTAAGACGAGAGGTCAGCTCAAGCATTGATGGGGTGGATGTGGTCTTCCAGCGTTGGCTAACATTACCTTAGCAACCATAAGAGTATGTGCCACAAATCTGCGGAATTTAAGTGGTACAGTTTCAATATCTAGCAAGCATAATGCCATGTGAGGAGATCGTTGTAGACTCAAGGATGTCACCAAATTTAGTAAATCGAAGACCTCTCCCCAGAAGCACAAAACCGCAGGACATTTCCAGAATATGTGGAATACAGAGCCTTTCTCCCCCACAGTCCCTCCAACAATGGTCAGAGGTTCCAGGAAAGAGCCTGGCTAGCCTCTCAGGAGTGTAATACCAGCGTGACGTACATTTCAAATGCGACTCTTGAAGTGTCATGGAGAGCGATGCTTTTTTGGCCCATTTAAACGCAAGTTCCCATTGAGCCTCAGAGTAGGGTTTCCCCAAGTCAATTTCCCAGCTGATAATGTGAGTACGCTTAGTGAAGTGAATGGAATCATTAAATATTGTATATAAATGCCTAGTCGTAGCAAAGTGAGGTTGGGGACTAGTGCCCAGGATAAGGTTCCAGAGGGTTAGAGGCACCTGCTTAGCAAGTTTGTTGTTAGAGAGAATATAGGATCTGGCCCTTCAAATATGAAATAAAGTTAACTGTGATATGTGACCTGTAAGCGGTACCTTAGCTACATCTCCCCAAGTCTGTAGGCCGAGCTCTCCCCAAGTCCAAGTATCTAAATCTGGTATGCACTGATGGAGGAGTTCTATCGGCAATGCTGCTGCAGGAACTTGCGTGTCCTTGTTCAACTTGGAGGACAATAAGACCCAGCTACGCAGAGAGGTTGTTACTATATGAGAGGCCGGTGGAGGAAGAGTTTTGTCTACAGTATATGCTAGCAAATGCAGGTGTAGTGGGCGTGAGTGATTTAAGGCTAATTCTATGGACGGCCAGGAGGAGTGCGTGGATCCCAGCCACCAGTGTCTAGTTTGACGTATGATCGTGGCATGGTAATATGCGTGTAAATTGGGGACCCCCGCCCCCCCATGGTATCGAGACAATTTTAAGACGGAGGAGGCCACCCTGGGTTTTTTCCCCGCCCAAATAAACTCCATCATTTGCGACGAAAGCTTATTTATATATTTCTTTGGTATCGGGAGATTCAGTGTTCTGTAAATATATAGGATTTTAGGTAAAACCATCATCTTATATGATATGACCCAGCCCATCCACGATATATCTATTCCTGAGAAGGTATCTAAGGTCTCCTGAACATCTCGAAGTAGACCATTCATGTTTTGTAAAACCGTCTTGTGAAACGGCAATGTAAGCTAATGCCTAGATACGTTACTGTAGTGTCTTGCCATCTGAAGGGAAACTCGGCAAGCATCGCAGCCATAAGCTGGGGATCGATGTGCAGTCCCATGAGATGTGATTTGGTATAGTTGAGTTTGTAGTGGGATATCTGCCCGAACTCGTCAAGGGCAGCACAGGCTGATCTTAAAGAAGTCAACGGGTCGGTCAATAGGATGACTATATCATCTGCATATAGACTTATCTTGTGTTGTCTGCCAGAAAGTGGGATACCTCTAATAGTCTGGTCTAATCTGATTTTCTCTGCTAGTGGCTCCATTATAAGGACAAAGAGGAGGGGAGATAGGGGGCAGCCCTGACAGGTGCCATTTGTGATGCAGAATGATTGCGACAAAGTGCCATTGATGAGCACCCTGGCAGATGGGCAGGAATATAAAGCTTCAATATAGTGTAAGAAATCGTTTCCAAATCCAAATTTGCGCAAAGTGTGGAACATAAATCCCCAATGAATTCGGTTGAACGCCTTCTCCGCATCCAATGAAAGAATCAGAGAAGGCGTCCGATCCCGTGAAGCATGTTGAAGCAAGTTGAGGACACGTCTTGTAGCGTCAGATGTTTGGCGGCCCACCACAAATCCCGCCTGATCAGTGTGAATCAGTAGTGGTAGAATGCTGGATAGCCTGTTTGCTAGTATTTTGGCATATATCTTAGTGTCTGAATTCAGTAGCGATATGGGCCTAAAGTTGCCAGGTTCGTTAGGGCATTTCCCAGGTTTAGGGATCGCCGTTACCGTTGCTTCTAAGAACTCCGGCGGGAAAGAGGCGCATTCTCGAGCCGAGTTCAGCATGTTAGTCAAGTGTGGCGCAAGTAATTCAGGGAAGGTTCGAAAATATTCGTTCGAATACCCGTCAGGGCCAGGTGATTTGCCTAGTTTAGACATGTTGATAGATTGCAAGGTTTCGGCTATCGAAATTGGGGCATTTAGCATAGAGACTGACGAGGGGGGCAGCTTCGGAAGATCAATTCGGGATAGAAAGGAATTAATGGCAAGGTCTGTGGGTTGTATAATTTCTGATGAAACATTATTTTGAGTACGTGACATCTCATCACCAGAATCAATCAAATTCTCACGTTTTTTTCTGATCCACAATACGTCGAGCTCTATTAATCATCCACCGAGGATAATTTCGACTAATCAATCTGTCATCCAACATATCCAAATGGATTGAACAAAAAGAACGAATTGATGTATCACTACAATTATTAATTTGGTTTTTTCCATGCCATATTGTACTTTTAATTCAATTTTTCTTCTGTTTTGTTATTTTATTTTCCAATGGTGATTTGTAATGCATGCCTTCTAGGACCTTTGATCACTGTCGATCTTAATGTGTACCTTCTAGGACCTTCAGTTTATCATGTGATTACTACTCTGGATACTATTGGTTCAGATGCATTATATAGGTTTGTGTTATGAATGTTTTAGAAATGAATTCTGAGCAGAAGCTCCCTCTGGTGGTTACAAACAGTACTGAACCATTCAATGAGGATTGGCAATCAGGAATTACAGACTGGCTGGATATAAGGGAGGTTTCCCCCCATCATGGTTGCCGGTGATCAATTGTTCTTGTCTCAACGTTGTTTCCTGGTTCACTTGGAAGCTTGCTGAGTCTTGCCTCTTCTCCTGCTCTCAGATAAGATATTTTCTGTTTTTTGTTTTTGTGCTTGCCATTTGCATTTTTCTCTGCATTTCTGTGAGGTTGGCCAGGTTCCCCTCCCCGGGGGGCTTGGGCTCTTCTCTGTTCCTCTGGAGCCACTGTTGTTTGTTCATTTGCCTTTTCCAGTTTTTTCTGTGGCTGAGGCTTAGTTTTGTTACACCAGAGAACTAATTTAGGTGGTAGAGGTCATGTGATCTCAGGTGTTTTTGCAATTAGTAGCGTTGGCTTTTTTAAGGGTTTTTTGGAATTGCAGTAAGTATCCTTCCCATCCTTTTCTGTCTAGGCAGATTGGGCCCCAGCGTTTGCTCATACTATTTTCTGTCTGTGTCTGTTTTCCTCTTGTCTAACCGCCATTACATGTTTGGGGGCTTCCTATGTTCTTTGGGGATCTGCTCCGGGGCAGATAGCTTTACTCTTTCTATCTTTAGGTGTAGTTAGCCTCTCAGGCTGTGACGAGGCATCTAGGACCAACGTAGGAACGCTCCACGGCTGCCTTTAGTTGTGGTGGTTAGTCAGGGTACTGCAATCCAGTAGATTCCAACCACTATGTTGTACTGCCGTTTTTATGCCTGCTCTCCTCAGCTACCAAAACATAACAGGTTTGTCATTTGCACATATGTATAGCAGCCTTGATGAAGATCATTTGATCGAAACGTGTCGCTGTATGTGGCTTTCCTTCATGGAGCATTTACCACCTCTCATAATTTTGTTTTAATAAATCAATAAAGTTTCAAGTTTTAAGGAGCTGGAACATTTCTTTTCTCGTGGATATTCCTGGACGTTTCATCAGACGTTGTTCCGTGCACCTGTGGTGGTAGTTGGTGAGCTGGTTTGATTTTTCTTTACATGGCAGGAAAGCACCTGACTTTGTTGGCCGAGCACCAGGCTCCATGAAAAGTGTCTTCGGGTGATACCACTGCTTCTTCCATTGTTGTGTCCATGGTGCATGCAAAGATGCCTCCTGCCTTGCATCTGTAGTTGCACACAAACTCAACTAGCACCATCAACAAACACATCCATGTCTTTGTCCCAGTGCAGCATTCAGTTTTCCATACCCCTGTCCTTGGAAATGCGCAGCCAATGCCACACAGAACACACTACTAAATTCACACATTTCTCATCTTCTTGTGCTGAAAATGTTGCATTTTTGGCTCATGAGAGATGGAAGCTTTCTGCAATCTGATGGTGGCGACCGTCACAAGGTACTCAGTCCTCAGCCGCCACAATTTCTCCCGGTCTGCCAGCACGGCATTACACAACCAACCACATGTCCCACACACGGGACAATCAACAATGCTGTTGCTGGGAAAGTGCACCTAACCACGGACACGTGGACAAGTGCTTGTGGGCAGGGATGGTACATCTCGCTGACGGCACACTGGGTTAGCGTAGAGGAAGCCATGACCCAGTCGGACATTGGAAGACCATGTGACAGATATATGGAGGGGACAGGTTGTTTAAGGCTTTGTATGTCATAGTCAGGGTTTTGAACTGTAGCCTCTGAGCAAGAGGAAGGCAGTGAAGGGCCTGGCAGAGAAGAGAGGCTGGGGAATAACGGAGGGACAGTTGGATTACTCAGGCAGCAGAGTTTTGGATAGATTGGAGTGGTGCAAGAGTTCTAGAGGGGAGACCAGAGAGTAGAAGGTTGCAATAGTCGAGGAGATGATGAGGGCGTGCACAAACATTTTTGCAGTTTCTTGGAATGTACATTCTTGGAATGTATGGATCCAGGAAATGAGTGGGCAGGAGGAGGAGTCAAGGATCACCTCGAGGCCTCTAACATGCGGGACTCTTTGTCCCGGTGTGCCGTCCCGCCATTACACTGGCATGTATCCCACAACATTACCGGTGCCCTACACAATGTTGTTACTGGGAAAGTGCACCTAACCACAGACACGTGGACAAGTGCTTGTGGTCAGGGATGTTGCATCTCTCTGACGGCACACTGGATTAACATAGTGGAAGCCGGGACCCAATCAGACCTTGGGATGGTGCACGTCCTACAAATGCAGAGTATTGCGAGCCCTGTGTCAACAGTTCCTGCACCTCCTCCTCCGCCTCCGCCTCCTCTTCAGCCTCCATTTCCGAAAGCAGCACATCAGTCACAAGCTGGAAGCACTGCAGCACTGCCTCATCCAAGCGGCAACAGGCTGTGCTGAAGCTAACATGCTTAGGTGACAAACCGCACAATGCTGAACATTTGTGGACAACTCTGAAAGAACAGTCAGATCTGTGGCTTACACCACTGAGCCGACAGCCAGGCATGGTCGTGTGTTGTGAATACCTTGGAGGCGACTTCTGAGCTGGGGCTCCTGCCGGTGGTTGCTGAGGGTAATGAACTAATTACTGAATGGCCTTCAGCTGGCTCTAAATGGTATGATATAAGTGACCTGAGTTCCCAGCAGCCTTGCCAGTAATCAATTGTTCCTCCTGCTCTTGCTTGGAGCACATCTTGCTTTCCTGCTCTTATTCAGATAAGTGTTTTGCTTTTTTTTCCTCTGTTGGATTTTCACTGCTGGTTTGCTGCTTGCAGTGGACTGCAGCCTGGTCCCCTTTTGGGGTCTTGCGCTGCAATTGTGCTCATTGTGTGTTTGCATTTTTGCTTTGTTCCTTTGTCACTTTTTATTTGCTGTGTTGCTGTGTGTTACACCAGAGATCTGATTTAGGTGGTAGAGATCGTGTGATCTCAGGTTTTTTTGTTAATCAGAAGTGTTGGTATTTTTGTCAGGGTTTTTTTGGGTTGCAGTCAGAATTCTTACCTACACTTTTCTATCTAGACAGATTGGGCCCCAGCGTTTGCTCATTCTATTTTCTGTCTGTGTCCGTGTTTTCTTCTTGTCTAACCGCCATTACATGTTCGGGGGGCTTCCTATTTCTTTGGGGATTCTGCTCCGGGGCAGATAGCATACATCTTTCTGCCTTTAGGTGTAGCTATCTCCCCGGCTGTGATGAGGCGTCTAGGATCACCGTAGGTACGCTCCACGGCTACTTCTAGTGTGGCAGTTAGTTTAGGTTACAGCAATCCAATAGATTCCAGCCACTCTGATGTATTGCTACTTTGGCTATTTTTTGCAGTTTCTCCTCAGCTACCGAAACATAACAGTCGTGTGACAATGGCCAGAACCTGGTGGCTGTTCTGAGGTGAGGCGAGCTCATACACTTGCCATGCCTGGCCCATGTGCTTAACCTCATTGTTCAACGGTTTATGAAAAGCGACATGGAGCTGCTGGATCTGCTAGGGAAATTACCACGCCCTGCGTACTCATTTTCGAAAGTCAGCTAGAGCTTCATCCCCCCCTTGCTGTGCTTCACCAGCATTTGTAGCTTCTTGGTCACTGACTGGTGTGTGATGTCTCCATGCGTTGGAACTCTACGTCTCCATGCGTTGGAACTCTACACTGCAGATATTGGAAAGGATTTGTGAGCAGAAGGGGCAGTTGGTGGCTACCATCATCAACAAGGCTGTTGGTATTCAGTTCTGACCTCACACATAAGATCTCAGTAGTGGACATGGATGTCAGACATATGTACTATCCTCCAAAACTTTGAGGAATCCACCAAGATGGTGAGCGACTATGTCGCCATAATTAACATCTCCATTCTGCTTCTCTGTGTTCTAATAATAATATTTATACTTATTTATATAACGCCAACATATTTACAGTTTAACAGTTTCAAACACAACAGTCCTAAGTAACAACGATAACAATGATAACAATATACAATAATTGAACAAAAATAAAACTACCTTGCTCGTGACAGCTTACAATCTACACTAAGTAATAACGATAAAAATAATGAAACCAAAAAAAACGATCCTGCTCATGACAAATTACTATCTACAATGAGGTGGGGAGATAAAAACTACAGGGTGCATTTACAATGATAGTACTGAGGTTAGTCAAAGGTTGTGGAGGCCTGAGGACAAGGAGGAGGAGAGCATGGACAGTCATCCTCTTGGTGAGGACACGGAAGTATTGACTATTACCAATCTTGCACGCATGGCTGACTTTATGTTATGCAGCCTTCCCGTCACCCTTGCGTTCTCAAAATTTAGGGTGACAGGCAATACTGATTGGTGACACTTCTAGACCCACGCTACAAGGGGAACTTTATATCTCTTTTTCCTGAGGCAGACAGGTGTACTAAAATGTTGGAAGATCAGAGGGCCCTTCTTGCAGAATTATTAAAAACATTCCCATCTGAAAACGATGGCAGCAGAGGTCACAGACACAGTTCGTTGGCAAAGCAAAGAGTACAGGTGAGAGAGACACAACTCCAATCCAGCAGAGGCAGTGGAACACTGGCAAAGTTTTGGAGAGTTTTCTCAGACCCTCCCATCGCCCTGGCCCTGAGGCGTGGGTGACTCTCACAAGGAGTGCAAAGTTTGGGAAGATGATGAGCACCTTGCTGAACCATACCAACATCCTCTGTCATTGCTCTGTCCCTTATAATTTTTGCTTAGCAAAGCTAAATACGTGGCATGAACTGGCTCTCTCTGCTGCGCACATGCGCTGTACTCACAGTCATGGAGCACACGGCGCCATGCTTTCTGGCGGTCACTGGGAACAGTCCTTTGCGGCACCAGTGCTCTAAGGACGGAGGACATTGCTCTGCCTCCTATGCGCTGCTTGTCCATGCCAAAAATCTCTGCTGTTGTGCCCGCTTTCTCTTAAGATGGCCCCCCCTGCCTCTAGGTCACGGGTTCTGTCTGCTGCAGTTCGTCGCAGCGCCAGCCCTTTGGCGGTTGCGTAGTGCACTTCCCCCCTTGCTGCTCACATGCTGACAGCTGGGGACTCACTTCTGCTTTGCGTGTTTTTTCACTGAGCTTCCGGCCAGGTTCCCTGTCGAAACACGCCCCCTCTTCCTGGGTAATTGGTCCTGTCCGTTCCACTATTCCTTCCACCGGGAAACAGGGGACTCAGTCTTGACATTTCCGTACCCTGCGCAGCACATCTACCCGCATTCTGTCATCCTGAGTACGTACATATGTGAACAATTATTTCTTTAATGCAAGCATCATTGAAGGCATGTTCTAATTTTCAAGAGCAAACTGTACATTCCATCCAGAACAGTTTCACTTTGAAGGACTTTGTGGCTCATATCAATCCACAAGGTGACACTAGTCTCATACTTCAAAATTTCGGTGGTAAATCATTTCTCCACAGATAGGTTGTGCATGTTCTGACTTCTGTAACATCATTTTGGTGATTTAATTATTCATACCTATTTGCTTCACAATATATTAATCTTCTTCAAGGCTTCAGAATATAATGTTGTAAAAGTGAAATTAAGTTGGTGAAGTGTGTGTTAACTGAAATTTGAAAGTAATAGTCATCTTTACTATTTCTACATTGCGTGTGCGTCTAACTACCTCATTGATCTTATTTTTTTTTCTTGGCAAGAAAACAAATGCTCCATCAATACCACAGGCTTTTCCTATTAATTAATCATGCTGGTAAAGTAGAGGTGAGATTAGGGATCTACATAACATCTGTGGACTGTAGTCAACATGACACATTGACAAGACCCACTGGCGTCTAGCTACCAATTTGACATAGTTTGTGCACAGCTGAACAGATTTGAGAGAAAATAAAGATTTTTATTCAATAACATGTAGTATGGATTGTCTAGTGGAAACTCCCATATAGTAGAAGTCACATTTGCGAACACAACGCTCTACAATTGACACCTCTTTAAATACAGCCGAAATGTCAAAATCTCTAGCTTCTGTTAAAGAAACTGCAGGGGCTCCTTTTTTACGTCCTCATCCAGCAAGTTCCTAATTAGTAGGTGATGGATTGTCAGAATCAGGCCCAGGAACACAAGGCTTCAGTAGTTGCGAGTCCTGGCCCCGTGCTCTTCCATGTACTCTTGCTCTGGCTCTTCCAGTCCTGATTTAATCTACAAGTTTTTGCCTTCGTAATCCAGAGACAGAGTACAACACTGCCCAAGCATTCACCCTCTGATCCTTAGACTTTCAATCTGCGCAGTGACTGGCTCTAGGCAGAAGATGATGATGGTGGTAGTAGTTGGTGCATTTAAGACACAGCCCTGAAGCAGCCATAACAACTTGAAACAGAAGCATTTTTACAGAGATACCACACTGTTCAATATGTGGCCATTGTTTTATTTTTTCCCAAAAAATAGTGTATAGAACTAGGATAACAGACAGCAAATACAGTGGAATGTAAGCCTGCATTGCCACAATTTGTAGGCCACAAACAGCTCAGCCGTATAACCTCGATACCAGACTGTTCAATATCTGGGCAGTATTTTTTTAATTTTTAGCCCTAAATAGTGTTTACAGCTAAGGTAACACACAGCAAATAAAGGTGAATGGAAGCCTCCAAAGCACACTTTGTAGCCCTCAGATACATGAGGCGTGTCACAGAGATACCGGACTGTTCAATATGTCGCCTTTTTTTTGTATTTTTTGCACCAAAAAACTGTTTGAGCTGCGGTAACACACAGCAAAAAAAGCTGAAGGGAAGGCTCAAAAGCACACTTTGTAGCCCACAGATAGATGAGGAGTGCCACTGAGATACCACACTGTTCAATATGAGGCCGATATTTTTTTATTTTTGTGGCCAAAATAGTGTATACTAGACCTAGGGTAGCAGACAGAAAAGAAAGCAAGGTAGTACTGAAAGCAACTATTTGTAGAGCACAGATGCAACTGGTGTCTGACGGAGATAACAGACTGTTCAATATGTGCCCTGGAGTTTTTTTTAATTTTTTTTACCCAAAAGACTGTCTAGAAATAAGGTAGGACACAGCAAAAAAGGGTAATGTTTCCCTGATATGCCACAATTTTTGGCACACAGGGAAATAGGAGTCTGACACAGATACCACACTGTTCACTCCAAGTAGCCTGTATTTTTTTAGGTTATACCCCAAAATATTGTACAGAACTAGGGTAACAGACAGCAAATACAGTGAAATGTAGGCCTGATTTGCCGCAATTTGTAGGCCACAAACAGCTCAGCCGTCTGACAGCGATACCACACTGTTCAATATGTGGGCAGCATTTTTTTAATTTTTAGCCCTAAAGAGTGTTTACAGCTGGGGGAACACACAGCAAATAAAGGTGAATGGAAGCCTCCAAAGCACACTTTGTAGCCCTCAGATACATGAGGCATGTCACAGAGATATTGGACTGATCAATATGCCGCTGGTCTTTTGTATTTTTTACACCAAAAAAACTGTTTTGAGTTACCATAGCACACAGCAAAAAAAGCTGAAGGGAAGGCTCAAAAGCACACTTTGTAGCTCACAAATAGATGAGGCGTGCCACTGAGATACCACTCTGTTCAATATGAGGCCGGTATTTTTTAATTTTTTTGGCCAAAATAGTGTATAACAGACCTAGGGTAGCAGACAGAAAAAAAGGGCAAGGTAGGCCTGAAAAGCAATTATTTGTAGAGCACAGATACAATTGGCATCTGACGGAGATAACAGACTGTTCAATATGTGCCCTGGAGATTTTTATATTTTTTTTACCCAAAAAGACTGTCTAGAAATAGTGTAAGACACAGCAAAAAAGGGTAATGTTTCCCTGATATACCACAATTTTTGGCACAGAGAAATAGGAATCTGACACACATACCACACTGGTCACTCTATGTAGCTGTATTTTTTTAGTTTATACCCCAAAATATTTTACAGAACTAGGGTAACAGACAGCAAATACAGTGGAATATAGGACAGAAATTCCACAATTTGTAGCCCACAGATAGATCTGGCATCTGACGGAGATAGAACACTGTTACATATGTGGGCTGGATTTTTTTGGACCACCAAAACTGTGTCAATAACTAGGCTAAGACACTAAAAAAAAAAAATGTTAGAGTACTAACATTGTAAAATAGTTATCCCAATAATATGCGATGCGTGTGGCATTAAAACACAGTGATAAATATAAGAACTGCAGATAAATATTTTTTGGCCACCTAAAGATTTTTTGGTCAGCAAAATAGTGGCCAAAAATGTTGTAAGACACTCCAAATAATACTACAGTTACAAAAAAAAAAAAAACAACAGAATTTTCTGTGCACTCAGATCTTATGCCAGGGACAAAAAAGCACTTTTAAATTGCCAGATTTTAACGCTGTTGTATTAAAATGACCTGGCTGTAGTCTGCAGTGTGACCAAGCAAATAAATGTAGAAAAAAATTGGGTCTCTGGATTGCTTTGTAATAAAATTAGCAGGATTCAGGTGCAAAAAAAATCTTAGCTACGGATACCTGCAGATATACAGTACAGACCAAAAGTTTGGACACACCTTCTCATTCAAAGATTTTTCTGTATTTTCATGACTGTGAAAATTGTAGAATCAAACTGAAGGCATCAAAACTATGAATTAAAAAAGTGTGAAACAACTGAAAATATGTCTTATATTCTAGGTTTTTCAAAGTAGCCACCTTTTGCTTTGATTACTGCTTTGCACGCAGAAAAAGTGAATGGATGGACTCTACATGCCTGGTTCCCACCGTGAAGCATGGAGGAGGAGATGTGATGGTGTGGGGGTGCTTTGCTGGTGACACTGTTGGGGATTTATTCAAAATTGAAGGCATACTGAACCAGCATGGCTACCACAGCATCTTGCAGCGGCATGCTATTCCATCCGGTTTGCATTTAGTTGGACCATCATTTATTTTTCAACAGGGCAATGACCCCAAACACACCTCCAGGCTGTGTAAGGGCTATTTGACCAAGAAGGAGAGTGTTGGGGTGCTATGCCAGATGACCTGGCCTCCACAGTCACCAGACCAGAACCCAATCGAGATGGTTTGGGGTGAGCTGGACCGTTCACCACTTTAATTTTGAATAATCCCCAACAGTGTCACCAGCAAAGCACCCCCACACCATCACACCACCTCCTCCATGCTTCACGGAGGGAACTAGGCATGTAGAGTCCATCCGTTCACCTTTTCTGCGTGCAAAGCAGTAATCAAAGCAAAAGGTGGCTACTTTGAAGAACCTAGAATATAAGACATATTTTCAGTTGTTTCACACTTTTTTGTAAAGTGTAATGTATAATTCCACATGTGTTAATTCATAGTTTTGATGCCTTTAGTGTGATTCTACAATTTTCATAGTCATGAAAATACAGAAGAATCTTTGAATGAGAAGGTGTGTCCAAACTTTTGGTCTGTACTGTATATAATATGCAGCACCAGACAGTAATGGACCCTTTTGAAGTATGCAGTCAGAGCTATACACTCACATACAGTGCCTGCATGTCTTGCACTGATGTGGATATGCGCACATAGACTCCACAGCCTACCTAGCACTGCAATCTATATATCCCCTAATTAGCCCTTAAGAGGACTGTTGGTTTAGCTGGATTTGTGGATTGAACAATGGTAGACCCACACTAACTAATAAAAGCCCAAATCTCTCCCTATCTCAGCAGCAACTCTCCCTACACTGTCTGAATCAGGAGCTGTATGCGTGAGCAGAGTGGCGTCTGGTCTCTTATAGACCTGATGACGCTGTGAAGCCAGTCAATCACTGTAATACCACAACGAAGATGGCTGCAGCATTACAGTGCATAGTAGACAATCCCTACTTGTTCATTGGCGCTCTAAAGAGCGCCAAAATTGCAGGGCAGAGACCCGGGCTGCCGCTGAATAATACCGGAAATGCTCGCCGAATACACCTAGTACAGTGATACTCGGGCGAGTAACGAGTACTGGCGAGCACGTTCGCTCATCACTAGTAATGATCCTACATCCATCTGTCTCTAATCACTCTCCTTAGACCTACTGTAGCTGCTAGTCGTGGAATGGTGTTGTTGTGGTCCCAGGCCATTCCACACTTTTCCCTCCCTATCTGGGTTACTGTCAGCTTTCTCCTCAAAATCCAGTGCTCATTCTATTAGCTTGTCAACATTCCATGTCAATACATGTAATTTTGTCTGAACAGGAGTGAGTGTGACTCGCTGAGGACAAGGAGCACTACATGCCACATCAGCTTGTACCTCCAACAGCTTACCTACTTCAAATGCCCCCCCCGATGTACCTAGACCTTGCCAACAGGCCGCGTCAGTATGACAAGTCAGAATGGGATTTAAGATGTAGTGGGAAAACTCACACAGCTATTTTGCCCATTGAACCAATTGTTCAGTAGGGTACCCCTTGCACTGATCCTATACTATCTTGTACATCAGCCACATGACAAAGAGCAGGTTTAAGAACACAATGATGACCAAAACAATAACTTCCAAGTTTCTATGAGTAAACATGATACCACTTTCAATTTCTTTTATGTCTGTCTCCGTGTGTTGTGCTCAATTATATCCTAATTGCCTCTGGTCTTTCTAAGGCCTGTTTCACACATCAGTTTTTTACAATCAGTCACAATTCATCAAAGCGTTTAAAAAACGGATCCTGTGCAGATTGTAAAAAACTGATGCGACGGATCAGTTTTTTTACGGATCCGTCAAGGCGCTGAGGTGAACTTTTGAACCTTGTCCCATGCGCTTCTGGAGAGAGAGAGAGAGAGAGATTGTTCCGGGCATGCTCAGTTTCAAAAACCGGAATCCGTCTCTGGAATCCATCTTTTGATGGATAGCAACAGATCCTGCACCCATAGGCTACCATTGTAGCCCACGATGGATGGCACTGGATCTATCGCTGTCCAATTTTCCGACGTACACAAAAAACGTTCCTATGTCCGTTGCCTCCGTCCGACGGACAAAGAATTTTTGAAGGATCCGTCGGATGAAACGTGCAGCCATTTGTTGCTAATACAAGTGTATGAGAAAAAAACTGATCCTGCACCATCAATTGCAGGATCCGTTTTTTTCACAAAACGATGGATTGTGATTGATGGCAAAAAACTGATGTGTGAAAGAGTCCCTGTGCCAAAACATACGGGAGTTCAGATAGGGTTGACACAAACAAAATTTAGTTCTTTGTGCTCACAGTGGAGGCAAAAGACAATTCTCTCTACTGACAATCACACGACAGAGTCTGTTTACTAAAACAGGGATTTTTTTTCTTCATTCTGACTGATTTACAGTGCTTTGCAAAAGTATTCGGCCCCCTGGAACTTTTTAACCTTTTCCCACAATATCATGCTTTAAACATAAAGATACCAAATGTAAATTTTTGGTGAAGAATCAACAAGTGGGACACAATTGTGAAGTTGAACGAAATTTATTGGTTATTTTACATTTTTGTGGAAATACAAAAACTGAAAAGTGGGGCGTGCAATATTATTCAGCCCCTTTAACTTAATACTTTGTTGCGCCACCTTTTCCTGCGATTACAGCTGCAAGTTGCTTGAGGTATGTCTCTATCAGTTTTGTTCATCGAGAGACTGAAATTTCTGGTTTCATGACCAGATTTAGTTAAAGCTTTTGAGTCCTTGGGGTTACAGAATCACCAGAGTGGCCTAATTCATGGAGATAAGCATGTCTATAGGTGAGTTTGCAGGGCATACAGGTGCTTCTCACAAAATTAGAATATCATCAAAAAGTTAATTTGTTTCAGTTCTTCAATACAAAAAGTGAAACTCGTATATTATATAGAGTCATTCCAAACAGAGTGATCTATTCCAAGTGTTTATTTCTGTTAATGTTGATGATTATGGCTTACAGCCAATGAAAACCTGAAAGTCATTATCTCTGTAATTAGTGGGAGCACCACTAATCCTAAGCAGTAATTCAGGTTACGCACCACTCCTCACCTAACAAAGTCACAGTACCACAAATTTGAAACCTTTAAGGGACTTCCCTCCTTCTACATGATTATGGAGCCTACTGAAACATACTAAGAGACTTTTTTTTTTAAAAGCTTAGGAAGGTGTTTTTTGTTAATTATTCTAATTTACTGAGATAATGATTTTTGAACTTTTATTGGCTGAAAGCCATATTCATCAACATTAACATAAACAAAAACTTGAAATAGATCGCTCTGTTTGAAATGACTCTATATAATATATGAGTTTCACTTTTTATATTGCAGAACTGAAACAAATTAACTTTTTGATGATGCTCTAATTTTGTGACAAGCACCTGTAGATGCACACATGTGGACAAAGCAGTGCTCAAAATATTGCATATAAAATAAGAAATATATATTATATATTATTGTGTCAGATAAGAAAATATTAGATAAAATATGAGACTAGAAAAATATTAAGCCATCTATATCAGTTATAACCCAGTTTCTAAATGTATATTGGTGGCGTGCAGGGTCCCGAGACCCTCACCAATCACTCTAACCAATTCACAAAAGCACTCAGTAATATTCTGAGAAATTATGTCCTTTTAGTTGAGTGCTATCTGCGGGATTCCTGACCTGGACCTCATTAATCAACACTTCTTGAAATGATTTATAACATATAGCAACAAGTTTTCTTACATTTTAGGACAGTATATCACAAGATTTTAAAAACCAAATAGTCAGCATTGTATTAGAAAACAAATTTGATAGACAACAAAGACACAAAAATTCCAATAGCATCTCTTTTCAACTCAATAGGGCCACCATAACAATAAATATTAATTTTACAGATAGCGGTCAATGGCTCACAACCCTTCTCTTTTGAAGGGAGTGGAGATCGAATACAAAAAAAGAGCTTTATCATTGCTGTAATAGGAATGACCATTAATTGAGCACCATATTATGTAAATGTGTATAAGGTAAAATGTGCGTCGTCAGCAGACAAGCTCAGGGTAAATGATCAGTTGAATATTAGGGGGTCTATTTCTCAATAGTGAATGGTCATGTTTTACAACCGCTTTAATATTGAATTGCATAACAAATTTTCATAGGATTTGTCCAAATGTTCTCCCTATTTTCAAGATCTTATTTTCAAGATAATTTACAGTAGCAGAGAACCCATACATACAACAGTTATTCCTGGTCATACAGCTGCTGTTATCTTGCATGACAGAAAGGGGTCGTAACCATAAAGTAAGTCTCAGAAGCTGGACTAAATTCATATATCTAACATAAAAGGAGAATAAGGAAATCTGTTAAGTAATCAATATGATATTCTGCATCAGAACGTATATTTACTGAATTTGAGTGATTTAATATGCAATGTAAATATACAATATACTTTAATAGCAATTGCCAAAAAATGAAATTCCGTTACAGTATCATATGTGGCAAGATACCTTTTTTATTCACAATGGGTTAAGATAAGTTTAACTGAAAAGCCCAGTCTACCTCTCTCAGGATAGAAAACAGCCAAGGGCAACAGCGGATGACTAATGTGTAGAATATTGCAATTAGTATTGCAAGGTACTTACAGGGATCAAATTAAAAAATTCATTAACGTACGCACTTAATTAAGAAGCACTTTTCGGTATACATGATAAATTATGACACCTATTAAATCTTCTGGTACATGCTGTAATGGCTTCTTTGCTCATAGGCAAAAATCTATTATTTTTAGGACTCTTAGAGTCCCCAAAAGACTAACAGCAGCACGTAAAAGATTATTGAAAAAACAATGGCTTTCTCCTTCCAGAGTTAAAGAAAAGCTACATAAGCAGAAGACCACATCTTTCAGAAACACCATATAAATTGAGTAAGATTGCAGCATGGCTTTTTTTTAGATTATTATAACGAATGACCTTGATATCCAGAATTAATCTAAAATGAAGGAAATGTATCCATCTTTTTCTAGTTTCTTTTTACTTATATTATAAAGTACACAAGTATGAAGTTTAACCCTGCTGTGGAACCATGGGGTCATATAGACTCCAGCGCTGAATAAATTGAAATATTTCTAAAACTGGTCAATCTCAGACATTGACCTTCTATGTATTTTCAAGTAGCATATTTCTGTCTATGTTGATGATATTTTGAATTTGATTTTCAATTTTGTTTCAAAGTTATTTTCAATTTTCTGTGTTTGGGACTCTCCTGATCCCATAGTCCCTTTATTGTCTGACATTTTCTTTTTAATATTTTCTGTTTATTCATGGATGGAGATCAGCGGAGATCTGCGTCACTTTCGACCCAGCAGTGTTACAGGACTGCGCAAACGGTGCTATGTTTGTCCTCGATCGAAGGACAGAAAGATGAGATTTGCTTGCAATGACTACAAGAAGTTCATTTGTGAAGAACATGGCACTATGATGTCCAGTGAATGCAAGGGCTAAATTTATTGCCAGATCATTCGTCGTCTTTATGTTTTTACTAAAATCCACACAGTTGCAGTTATTGAGCTTTTTTTTATTGAATTTGAACACTTTAGTTATTAGTAAAGTATTTTGGTATAAATTTCAGTTTGTGTTTGATGATGACAAATAAATCACTTCAAACTTACGTTTGATTTCATAACTGTGTTCTGAAATGATGACAGAATAAAACTTGATTATTCTGAACAGCCAGCATGTTCATTTTAATGAAATATGACGATTTTGAGCCTGGGTCCAATATAGACCCCATGGTACCAAAGCAGTGATTTTTTTAATGGTTCCACTGCAGGGTTAATAACATTCACGTGCTTGCTAGGGTATAGCAGATGCAGTCAATCAAAAAGTAATTCACAAGAAAGAGTCATGTGTTTTTTTTTACATATGACAGACAAATTACAGAAAAACGCAATTAGAGTCAAATAAGAGGAGAATTCCTGAAAGTCAGCAGTTAAGTTATATATAAACTTGTAACGTAAAGCTTTTGGTGTGGGACTGCCATGATTCTGTATTGGGGAATTGCAGTATGATAAATTATTTATTATGTTGTCTTCTAACTGCATCTAAGGGTTTGTACACACTCAGTATGCATCATTTTAACACGCAGCCCCATATTATTCTATTATTCTGGAAAAATCGCAGCATGCATGAGTTGCATCCAATTATTGGGGCACACTCAGCCATTCATGTCTATGGATTCATGGAAAAAATCGGACTATACTGACACAATTCACAGGTAATGACATTCAAGAACAGTCATATTTTCATGCACTAACAGAAAGGAGAAGATGGAAACATTTTATTTTTCTTCTCCACATCCGAGAAAATCAGATCAATCTCTCAGTGTGATTAGCATGATTGGACTGATTTTGTCGATGAGGGAAATGTTTATAGCAGTCAATGTTTATAGCAGTTCCCAGTGATTTCTTTTTTTTTTCCTTTTGACAAAAAAAGCTGAGATCAAATGTTAGCTGAAATAAAACAAGCTCTACAAACTATGCTTTTTTGTTTGCGCTATTTTTCTTCAAGCTTGGGACATTTTTTGTTGCACGATTCTATATTTTTCAATATGTAACATTTTCTAAGCATGGCATTTTTTCAAAAATATTCCTTGACACCTTTAAAGGATTTGAAAAATGTCCGTAGCAGCACATGAAAAAAAATTATGAATGCAAAAAGTCACCAAACAATGTAAAAAAGCTGCAAAAAAAATTAGTTGTGAAGGAAGCTTCGTAATGTTCTAAGCATTGCTAATAAAGTCATTTAATAGAAACTGAGAATTCAACTGAGGTACTCTGCTAGTTCCTAAACCCCTTCACACCATTAACTATGTTACAGTAATTTTAACATCTATATCTTGAATTTGCCGTATTTTGCTGTCCACTACATAGTGTGCCCCCTGCAACTGGTTAGACACATCTGAGGAGATAGTTTGGACCAAAGTGAGTAAACTCTGCACAAGTTTGGTTTACGAACATAGCAAAGACTTTTTATGCTTATTTTAAAGGGGTTGTTCTGTCCAAATCCATAACTCTGCAGTCACTCTGTGTGACTGCAGACTTATGAATTCCGTTTTAGTTCGATAAGTCTGCAGTCACTTGTATGAATCTATGCACTTCTGGCCTCTTGCATGGAAGTGAGACTGCTCCCACTGACTGGGAATACTTAGAACTCACACATAACCTCAAGGCCTCGCTTAGAAACCGGTGAATCCCCACAGCGCACAGTGCGTCTGTTGGGGGGATTCACAAGTCTGAAGTCACACAGAGTGACTGCAGGCTTATCGATTTGGGCCGGACAATCCCTTTAATGTTATGTGGGTTCAACAGACATTTTTAAATTAATTTGAGGTCTATCTTTTAAATTTTGATGTGGACCATATGTAATGCTGAAGTCCATAAATATGATCTGCTGATGTGGTCCAGTAAAATAAAGATTAAGAAGCCAAGCCTTAAAGTGAATCTGTCAACTGAAAAAATGCTATTAACCTGCAGATTTGGGATTAATCTGCAAGTTAATAATATCGTGAACCTGCCCTTAGAAGCACACTACCAGAAGGAAATGAACTTTATTCCTCCAGGCAGCATTTGAGTAACATAACCACGCAAGCACAGGTTTAGTTACTGCTCTGTGCACAGATGAAAGAGCCAGAAAGCATTCAGGGAATGTTAATGTAATGTTATATAAAAATGTTATGTTCCTGCAAATATATGGTTAATATACAAGTGTATAATATGTAATAGCATTAAAATGTTGCCTGATCATCTTATTGAAAGTGAACCTTTTGGGAGCCACTTGCTTTCAGACAGAGGAGAGTGCATTGAGTACAGTCACCATTCACCAGGGTTACCAACTGTCAAAAAATTCCAGGACAGTTTGTAAAAATGGAGCACTGATTTTACCTATTTGTATACAAATTTAAGGCGTTCACAAACTATGTTTATTTTTTTTGCCTTTTTTATATTTTTAACCCCTTTACCCTCAAGGTAGTTTGCACGTTAATGACCAAGCCAATTTTTGGAATTCTGACTATAGTCACTTTATGAGCTAATAACTCTGGAAAGCTTCAATGGTTCCACTGATACTTAACATACTGTACTTCATGATAGTTGTAAAAAATTTTCAATGTAAAATATTGCATTTGAGAAAAAAAATGAAAATTTGGAAAAATGTTATTTTAGCCCCAAATTTTGCATTTTCATAAGCGTAACAGGAGAAATTGCACCATACAATTTGTAGTGCAATTTCTCCTGAGTATGCCGATACCCCATATAAGGAAGAACACTAACGTTTGGGCACACGTCAGTGCTCAGAAGGGAAAGAGCGTCGTTTGACTTTGTGAATGTAAAATTTCCTGGAATCATTAGTGGACATAATGTCCTGTTTCATAGAACACAATTACCAAAGCAACAAAGATGTACTAGTCCAAAGTAATCAAAGCAATGAAAAATGTTATTAGTTAAAAATTCATTAGAAAAATTATATCTCAGAAAAACCTCAGGAAGGGACATGATGGGATAATGGAAACAGTATGTGCAAAATGCTGCTGTAAGCTAGGGGGCTCACTACCCCTATGGATCCCCATACAAGAGCTAAATAAATGATATCACGATATAATACAGTGCCTACAAGTAGTATTCAACCCCCTGCAGATTTAGCTGGTTGACACATGCGGAATTAACTTGGCATTGTGACATTTGTACTGTAGATCAGCCTGGAAGTGGGAAATGCACTGCAGCAAAAATTTTTGTTTTAATTTTTTTTTTTTTTTTTTAAAAACGTTAAAAGTTAATTCAGAGTGTCATTTATTATTCAATCCCTCAAACCACAAGAATTCTGTTTGGTCCCCCTAAAGTATTAAGAAGTAGTTCAGGCACCAAGAATAATGAGCTTCACATGTGTGGATTAATGATCTCTTTTGCTAGCCTTTTCTGACTATTTAAGACCCTCCCCAAACTTGTGAACAGCACTCTTACATGGTCAACATGGGAAAGACAAAGGAGCATTCCAAGGCCATCAGAGACAAGATCGTGGAGGGTCACAAGGCTGGCAAGGGGTACAAAACCCTTTCCAAGGAGTTGGCCCTACCTGTCTCAACTGTTGGGAGCATCATCCGTAAGTGGAAGGCTTATGGAACTACTGTTAGCCTTCCACGGCCTGGACAGCCTTTGAAAGTTTCCTCCCGTGCCGAGGCCAGGCTTGTCCGAAGAGTCAAGGCTAACCCAAGGACAACAAGGAAGGAGCTCCGGGAAGATCTCATGGCAGTGGGGACATTGGTTTCAGTCAATACCATAAGAAACGTACTCCACCGAAAATGGTCTCCGTTCCAGACGAGCCCGTAATGTACCTTTACTTTCAAAGCGTCATGTCAAGGCTCGTCTACAGTTTGCTCATGATCACTTGGAGGACTCTGAGACAGACTGGTTCAAGGTTCTATGGTCTGATGAGACCAAGATCGAGATCTTTGGTGCCAACCACACACGTGACGTTTAGAGACTGAATGGCACTGCATACGACCCCAAGAATACCATCCCTACAGTCAAGCATGGTGGTGGCAGCATCATGCTGTGGGGCTGTTTCTCAGCCAAGGGGCCTGGCCATCTGGTCCGCATCCATGGGAGGATGGATAGCACGACCTACCTGGAGATTTTGGCCAAGAACCTCCGCTCCTCCATCAAGGATCTTAAGATGGGTCGTAATTTCATCTTCCAACAAGACAACGACCCAAAGCACACAGCCAAGAAAACCAAGGCCTGGTTCAAGAGGGAAAAAGTCAAGGTGTTGGAGTGGCATTGTCAGTCTCCTGACCTTAACCCAATTGAAAACTTGTGGAAGGAGCTCAAGATTAAAGTCCACATGAGACACCCAAAGAACCTAGATAACTTGGAGAAGATCTGCATGGAGGAGTGGGCCAAGATAACTCCACAGACCTGTGCCGGCCTGATCAGGTCTTATAAAAGACGATTATTAGCTGTAATTGCAAACAAGGGTTATTCCACGAAATATTAAACATAGGGGTTGTATAATAATTGACCCACACTTTTATGTTTAAAATTTATTAAAATTCAACTGAGAAACATAACTTTTTGTTTTGTAAGATTTATGCT
>JARQOD010000001.1:312876786-312894823 GCA_033576555.1 Oophaga sylvatica
AAAATCTCTGAAAGACCACATAGTCAAAAGCTGCAAGCACTGCAGCCTGCCTAGCTAAGCGGCAACAGGTGTATGAACCCAAATATGTTAGGTGACAACCGCACATGCTGAAGGTGTGAAAGCTCTGAAAGAGCAGGCAGATATGTGGCTGACCCCGTAAAACCTTAGCCAGGCATGGTAGGGTGACAAGGGCCCGGAGATGGTGGCGCTTGAGGGTGGGCGAGCTTACAATGTACCTGTGTTTAAACCTCGTGGTTCAGCGGTTTTCAAAATCTACCCAGAGCTGCCGGAATGCTTTTGAAAAGTATGCTCCCCTGGGTTCCCCATTTGGAAAGTCGTACAGTTCAGCCCCCCCTTGCCATGCTTTAGCGCATTTGCGTTTCCCGGTCACAAAGGGTGTGTGATGCCCCCCGCATTGGAACTCTAAATGTTTTGCTGGAAAGGTTTTGTGGCAGAAGAGGGCATTTGAAATCCCAGATCAAAAAGGCCACGGTATTCGTTAGCCCCACCATAAGACTCAGGAGGGGAATGGGTGTCGGGTTGTACCTTCCTACAAACTTTGAGGAGCCCACTAGATGGTACGGCGGACCCCCATATTTTGCGTCACCTCTTCTTCTCTGTATTCTGAAAAGCTCTTGCTACAAAAGAAAAAGGATGCATTGCAGGCAGGCATGATGGATGGAGCAAGGAAACATTTTCAGGGTGATTACCACGCCCCGCCTCTGTCTCCCAATGTGGTTGGTTGAGAATAAAGGAAAAGGGGGGGAGGAGGAAGAAAGGAGCTACTTTCATGCGCTATGACAAGCCCCAAAATGTATACCCCTGTTCTGTGGATGGCCTGAGGACAGGGGGGGTTTGAAGGAGGACGCATGGTCAGCTTCCCGTTGGTGAGAAAGGAATTCTTGCCAGTTGCGTTGGTACGCATGGGACTTTATGTGCACTGCCTTTCCGATGACCCCGCATTTCAAAATTTTTTTTTCTGACACTCATTTGGTCGGTGACACTTCTGACCCACGCTACAAGGAGAACTTTTTTAAATTCTTCTTCCGAATCAGATTGGGGTATTAAAATGATGCGAACGGGGGCCATGTTGCATTATTACTGAAAAATTCCATTGAAAATGCTGGAGGCAGGGTTACAGTGTTTAGGACAACCAAAGGAGTAAGGCGGAGAGACCAAACTACAATCCAGAGAGGCAGGGTAAGCCTGGCAAGTTCTGTGAACTTTTCCAGACATTTTCCCATCGCCCTGGCAAAAAAGTCACGGGGGGACTGTCAAAAGGTCTGGAAAAGTTTGGGAAGGAGTTAAAGGGTCCTTGTGACCGTACCAACTTCCTCGGTGATTCCTCTGTGCCTTTTAATTTTAGGTATAAGTAGGACACGTGGGCATGAACTTGCTCTTCGCCTTGGGGTCCTGGCCTGAGCGCCACTGCTTTTGTCAGAGCGGGTTATTAGTGCACGGTGAATAACAAATGTTAAGGGCATCTGCCTGTCAACTGAAATGCTGCAGTCTGCTCTTGTAAAATGAAAAGGCCGGATTGTGGCAGACTTCTGTACACCACCGAATTATAACCAGCAAAACTTACCTTCATTTCAGTGTTTTTTTGGGGGGTATTACCAGCACTCTTCACACCCCAAGGGTATATGCTTCCTGACTTTGGCTTATTTTGTGGTTATCCTCCTCCTTTTCCTTTATCCTCATTTCCTCACAACTAGATCAACATGGGCCATGGTCCGTAATTGCAACAGCAACTTATTGTGTAAAAAGGGGTTTTGAGCCTTTTAAAATAAAATATTTACCAGTAGGTTGTTGTGTACCCCCCCCAGGAGAAAATGTTGTCAGTCCTTCCCTTTAGTGTTTGGGCATTCCAAATTATAGGGACCCACCCTTTAAACTGGGAAGACCTTTTTTTGAAGCCATCCTCCCGTCTCTTCTACCCACCACTGTTCACCAGGGGCCGGTTCCGTGTTGAAACAGCCATTTTGTTTTGCAAGGGTGTTATGAATCGTAACAAAAAAAAAAAATTTTTAAACAAGTAGGTTGATGTTCCCCCCCCGGGGGAAAAATGTTTGTCAGCCCATCAGTAGTGTTGGAACATTTCAAGTATAGGAGACCCGCTCCTTTAAACGGGGGACTTTTTTAGGCCATCCTCCACGTCTCTTCAGACACCACCATTAGAACCGGGGTAAGTTGGAGCCCGCTCCTTTAAACTGGGAAGCCTTTTTCTTGGCCATCTCCACTTCTCTTCAGACACCACCACTAGACCGAGGGTCAACGTTTTCCGTGAGAACAGCCACATTAATTTTTTGAAGGGTATTTGTGTGGGTAAAAAAAGTTGGACGTATGTTGATTGTACACGGGGGAATTGTTTGTCAGCTCATACATTCTGTTATGGGCTTTACAAGTATAGGAGACCCGTCCTTTGTAATGGAAACAGTTTTTGGAGGACTTCCTCAGTCTCTTTCAAGTGGATTTTGGTTTATCCAAATTTGGGGACAGGCCGCATTCACTGCTAGGCAAAACGTAGGGGACCCCTACCTAATAATGTCAACTTTGTGATTGCTCATCTTCAAAATCAATTCTTCCTGAAGTTCTTTCAGCCTCAACACTGCAATACTAAAATGCGGGTTTCATCCTCACCACTGCAATTCCCAATGCGGTTCTTAAGCCTCAATACTGCTTCTCCCTGTGTTTCTTCAGGTCAACAATGAAAGCTCCTCTTGGTTTTTTCTTCCCAAACTGCAATACTACAATGGGTTTTCGGGCTCAATTTGAATGTTCCACAGAAGTGGTTATCCTCAACACTGTTTTCCACTCCCGGGTCTTCGCTTCAACACTGCAATTGTCCCCGTGGGGCTTTAGGTCAAAAATGCAATTGTCCCTGTGAGTATTCAGCCTCAACACTGCAATTGTCCACCCCTGGGTCTGCAGCCTCAACTGCAATTTTCATGCTGGGTCTTCAGCCTCAACATGCAAAATTTTCCATTGGGGTCTTTGTGTAAACACTGCAAATTGTCCATCTGAGTATTCAGCCTCAACCTGCAAAAAATTTGTCCACCGTTAGGTCGCGTCAACAGCAATTGTCCCTGCCTGGTTTTCGTGTCAATTCTGCAAACTGTCCACTGCGGGTCTTTGCTCAATAGCAATTGTACGTGGTTTTCAGCCTAACATGCAATTGTCCCGTGGGTCTTTAGCCTCAACACTGCAAGTGTCCTGCCGGGTCTTAGGTCAACACTGAAATTGTCCCGCAGGGTCTTTAGTGTCAATCTGCAATTGTCCACTGGGGGTCTTTAGGTCAAACTGCAATTGCCCTGCCGGGTTTCAGCCTCAACACTTCAAATTGTCCATTGTCGGGTCTTTATCAGCACTGCAATTGTCACCGCTGGGTTTTAGCCTCAACACTGACTTTCTTACTGCCGGGTCTTCTCCTCAACCTGACTTCTTAATGCGGTTTTCAGGTAACAATCATACCTGCCCAAACAATATGGGAATATCAAATTAATCGCAGAAAAGAGAAGAAAGTGTGTTTAGGATGAAACCTCCACTTGTATAAATACTGTAGTTTTTTAATTCTTTAAGACATAAAAACACAAGTGGATGCACTGAAAAAAATTTGCTGATCATTTGTGCCTGAGGCTGGGGGGCTCCGTGAGAGGACTCCAGCACATTTCAATACGTTGTGATGGTGACTTCCCTTTTCCTCTTCCCATTTATTTTTTTCAAAATTTGGAACATGCTTTCGGTGGCCTTCCAGTTCGTGAGTTCAAAGGTTATTGGGGTTTGTGTGAATTTGGTGGGGGCAGGCTTGCATTCAATGCATAGGCAAACAGTATGGGAGTCACAAATGAATAATGTGAACTTTGTTTTCATGTGGCCATCCATTATGTGGGTTGCACATTGGGGTGCATGTTACTTTGCTGCAGGGCAGGGTTTACATTAAATGCCTAGGTAACAGTACGGCAGTACAAATGGAAAAAATGGGGAACTTTGGTTTCTGTGGCCATCCAGGACATCTGTTCCAAGTGTTATCTGATGCATTTACTTTGGTGCAGGAGGCCTTGAATTCAATGCATAGTCTAAAAACACTATGAAAGACCCATTTTCTTATAATTGGAACACTTTTTCATGCGGCCCTCTGTACGTCTCATCAAAGTGGTTGGGGGTGCGCTCAAATTTTTGGCAGCCCAGCACTCACTGCATAGGCAATAACAGTATAGGAGACCCACTGTTTAACCCCTTCACCCCAGGGTGGTTTGCACGTTATGACGGGCCAATTTTTACAATTCTGACCACTGTTCTTTATGAGGTTATAACTCTGGAACGCTTCACGGATCTTCGCGTTCTGAGATTGTTTTCTCGAGACATATTGTACTTCATGTTAGTGGTAAAATTCTTCGATATAACTTGCGTTTATTTTTGAAAAAAACGCAAATATGGCGAAAATTTTTAAAATTTTGCAATTTTTATTCCCTTAAAACAGAGAAATATTTATCACACAAAATAGTTAAGAAATAAACATTTCCCACATGTTACTTTACATCAACACAATTTTGGAACAAAATTTTTTTTTGTTAGGAAGTTATAAGGGTTTTAAAGTTGACCAGCGATTTCTCATTTTTACAACAAAATTTACAAAGCCATTTTTTTTTAGGGACCACCTCACATTTGAAGTCACTTTGAGGGGTGTAATATGGCAGAAATACCAAAAGTGAACCTTCTAAAAACTGCACCCTCAAGGTACTCAAAACCAATTCAAGAAGTTTATTAACCTTCAGGTGCTTCACGTAACTAAGCAAATGGAAGGAAAAAAATGAATATTTTACTTTTAGCCACAAAATTTTCTTTTACAAACTTTTTTTTTTATTTTCACAAGGGTAAAGGAGAAAGGACAGATAAGGTTGTTATGCAATTTCTCCTGAGTACGCCAATACCCCATATGTGGGGGAAAACCACTGTTTGGGCACACGCAGAGCTCGTAAGGGAAGGAGCGACGTTTGACTTTTTCAAACTAAAATTGGCTGGAATTAGATTGGATGCCAGTCGCGTTTGGAGAGCCCCTGATGCGCTAAACAGTGGAAACCCCCCACAAGTGACACATTTTGGAAAACTAGACCCCCTAAGGTACTTATCTAGATCTGTTGTGAGCACTTTGAACCCTCAAGTGTTTCACAAAAGTTTATAAAGCCTGGGTGTGAAAAAAAAAAAATCAATTTTCCACAAAAATGATTTTTTAGTCCCAAATTTTTTGAATTTTCCAAGAAAATTGGACCCCAAAAGTTGTTGTTCAATTTGTCCTGAGTACGATGATACCCATATGTGGGGGGGGGGGAACTGTTTGGGGCCGGCAGGGTTGGAAAGGAATTGTAACATTTTGGAATGCAGATGTTAATGGGGGTCAGTTCCGTTTGCAGTGCCCCAGATGAGCCTAAACAGTGGAAACCCCCCACAAGTGACCCCATTTTGGAAACTAGACCCTATAAGGAACTTATCTAGATCTTTGGTGAGCACTTTGAACCCCAAGTGCTTCACACAAGTTTATAATGCCGGGCATAAAAATAAAAAATCCTATTTTTTTCCCACAAAAATTATCTTTTAGTCACTAATTTTTTATTTTCCCAAGGGTAACAGGAGAAATTGGACCACATAAGTTGTTGTACAATTTGTCCTGAGTACGCTGATACCAAATGTGGGGGGGAACCACTGTTTGGGCGCACGGCAGAGCTCGGAATGGAAGGAGCACCATTTGACTTTTTCCAACCAAAATTGGCGGTGGAATTGAGTTTGGATGCCATGTTGCATTTGGAGAGCCCCTGATGTGCCTAAACAGTAGAAACCCCCCACAAATGACCCCATTTGGGAAACTAGACCCCCTAAGGAACTTATCTAGATTTTTGATGAGCAATTTGAACCCCCAAGTGCTTCACACAAGTTTATAACGTTAGAGCCGTAAAATTTAAAAATCATATTTTTTCCACAAAAATGATCTTTTCACCCAATTTTTTATTTTTCCAAGGGTAACAAGACTCCAAAAGTTATTGTGCAATTTGTCCTGAGTGCGCTGATACCCATATGTGGGGGGTAAACCACTGTTGGGTGCATGGCAGAGTTTGAAGGGAAGGAGCGCCGTCTGACTTTTTCAACGCAGAATTGGCTGGACGCCAGTCGTGTTTGGAGAGCTCCTGATGCGCATAAACAGTGGAAACCCAACACAAGTGACCCCTTTTGGAAAATAGACCCACAAGGAACTTATCTAGATGTGTGGTGAGCACTTTGAAACCCCGAAGTGCTTCACAGAAGTTTATAACGCACAGCGGTAAAAATAAAAAATCTTTTTTTTTTTTGCAAAAATGATTTTTTTGCCCCAATATTTTATTTTTACAAGGGTAACAGGAGAAATTGGACCCCAAAAGTTGTTGCCCAATTTGTCCTGAGTACGCTGATACCCAATATGTGGGAGAAAACTACTGTATGGGTACACGTTGGGGCTCGGAAGGGAAGTAGTGACGTTTTGGATTGCAGACTTTGATGGAATGGGTTGGGGGCGTCATGTCGCATTTGGAGAGCCCCTGATGCGCCCTAAACAGTGGAAATCCCCAACAAGTGACCCCATTTTGGAAAATAGACCCCACAAGGAACTTATCTAGGTGTGTGGTGAGCGCTATGAAGCCCAAAGTGCTTCACAGAAGTTTATAATGTACAGCCGTAAAAACAAAAAAATATTTTTTTTTGTACAAAAATGATATTTTCGTCCCCAGTTTTTTATTTTCCCAAGGGTAACAGAAGAAATAGGACAAATTGCACAATAACTCTTGGGGTCCAGAGTACGCTGATACCCCATATATGGGGATAAACTACTGTTTGACGCATGGCAGAGCTCGAAGTGAAGGAGCACCGTTTGACTTTTTCAATGCAGAATTGGCTGGAATTGAGATCAGACGCCATGTCACATTTGGAGAAGCCCCTGATGTGCCTAAACAGCGGAAACCCCCAATTCTAACTCCAACCCTAACCCAACACACCCCTAACCCTAGTCCCAACCCTAACCACAAACCTATCCCTAACACTCCCCTAATCCAACCCTAACCCTATCCTAACTTTTAGCGCCAACCCTAACCCTAACTTTAGCCGCAAACCCTAACCTAATGGGAAAATGGAAATAAATAATTTTTTTTTAATTTTATTATTTTTTCCCTAATAAGGGGGTGATATTGATTTATCTATTTATAGCGGGTTTTTTATGATTGGCAGCTGTCACGCTAAAAGACGCTTTTTATTGCAAAAATAGTTTTTTGCATCGCCACATTTTGAGAGCTATAATTTTTGCATATTTTGGCCCACAGAGTCATGTGAGGTCTTATTTTTTGCGGTACGAGTTGACGTTTTTATTTGTACCATTTTTGAGCAGGTGACATTTTTTGATCGCTTTTTATTTCGATTTTTGGGAGGTTAGAATGAACAAAAATCAGCAATTCATGAATTTCTTTTGGGGGAGGCGTTTTTATTGTTCCGCGTGTGGTAAAATTGATAAAGCAGTTTTATTCTTCGGGTCAGTACGATTATGGTGATACCTCATTTATATCATTTTTTTTATGTTTTGGCGCTTTTATAGAATAAAAACAATTTTATATAAAAAATAATTATTTTTGCATCGCTTTATTCTGCGAGCTATAACTTTTTTATTTTTTCGCTGATGATGCGATGATGTATGGCGGTTCGTTTTTTGCGGGACAAGATGACGTTTTCAGCGGTACCATGTTTATTTATATCGGTCTTTTTGATCGCGCGTTATTCCACTTTTTGTTTGGCGGTATGATGATAAAGCATTGATTTTTTGCTTCGTTTTTTTTTTTTTTTTTTTAAGGGTTCACTAAAGGGGTTAACTAGTGGGACAGTTTTATAGGGGGGGTCTTTACGGACGCGGCGATACCAAATATGTGTACTTTTATTGCTTTGTTTTTTTTATTTACAGGAAGAAGTGAATTTATTGGGGAATATTTTTTTTTTTTTTTATTTATTTTGGATTTTTTTTTTTTAACGTGTATTTTTATTTTTTTAACTTTTTTACTTTGTCCCAGGGTGGGACATCACTGTATTTTATCAAATCGCTGGTGTGACAGTGTGCACAGCACTCTGTCACACCAGCGATCGCTCAGGCATAGCTGCAGGCTTCTCAGTGCCTGCTCTCAGCAGGCACTGAGGAAGCCGCCTCCCTCCAGGACCCCGGCGCCATCTTGGATCCGGGTCCTGGGAGGGAGGAAGCCCTCAGAACAGCGTGATCACATCGCGCTGGTCTGAGGGTCTCAGGGGGCGCGCAGGGAGCCCCCATGCTGCGCGATCCTCCCCTGTGCCCCCAGTACACCGCGATCATGTTTGATCGCGGTGTGCTAGGGGTTAATGTGCCGGGAGCGGTCCGTGACCGCTCCTGACACACAGTCACGGGTGTCAGCTGTGATAATCAGCTGACACCCGGCGGCGATTAGCTGCGCTCCCCTCAGGAGCGCAGCTGATCGCCTATGACGTACTATCCCGTCCATGGGCAGAATGGCACGGGTTTTATGGACGGGATAGTACGTCTAATGTCAGAGAGGGGTTAATAATGGGAACAACAGAGCATAGCCAGCTGATGGCCCTTTAAGAAGATTAATGCTGACTGATACCCCTATAAAAATAGGCTTATTGACTTTCAGAGTCCTTCCTTCATAAATGAAACAGGATGTGTCTGATGATGTGTCACACACCACATGGCCAGCTAAGGTTGTTAAATGTTAAAATGATATTTCCCATAGAATGCATTTGTATTGGTTGAAAGCAATGCTAAATTTGAAAAACGCATCAAAAACGCTATGTGTGATCATAGCTCAAGTGGTGGAGGAAAATTTTTGTTTTGGGTTAATTATCATGCCTTATATAAAAGTCATTACCCTGGAAAGGGTAACATATTTCCCTGGAAAATCCAGTTTGGTTTTGTTTTTGTATGTTTTTTGGTGTGCCTGTAAAAATGGCGTGACACTCTGACAACCTTGTTCACAGCTGTGACCTAGGAGTCAGAAATGCTTCCTGGGGCATTCCCCATGATGTTCCCATGTCATTTGAGCACTGTTTCCATCATTTTCTGATGTTTTTAGACTTTAAAAGGACCCCTGGGGGATCGTGGCAAAAATGCTCGGTTTTCCAGAGACTTACATTGGGCTCGTTGCTCGGTTCGAGTAACCGAGTATTCCAATTTGCTCGACCCAAACAATGAGTACCAGAGCATTTTAGTGCTCGCTCATCCCTATTAGTTACCATAGACTTAGCTAGAGAGCCAGCAGTAACCAAAGGTATGCCATAGAAGCAAGACACAGAGCAGGACCTGCAGCGGCCAGACACGAAATGGGTGACCGCAGGGCAAGACAGCGCCCGAGATACATCCCACACAGTGGGAGAATCCCGGCGCCTAACATTAGCCCCCCGCAGGCATCCCCCTCCCAGCGACGTTCGCCATGCCCGAGGACCGCAACCAGACGAGAAGCACGAATGTGCACAGTTAGAAAAAAAAAATTACCACGATTACCCTTGAACCCGAAAATTTGTCCGCCATTTCTAGCCAGATGCTGGTGCTAGTATACTCTTAGGGTTGGCAGATTTTGCTAAATAAAGATGAGTAATAAAGTGCAATTGCAACCCAGAGTCCACCGTGCAGAGATGTAAAACTGCTGCTAGAGTAAGGCTAATTTCACACCAGCGTCTGACCGACCTGGGTCGGTCAGCGCACGGCCGCCGCTAAGCTCCGCCCCGGCCGAGCCTCCTCCCTGCCGCTCCGCCTATGGGCGCATGATGCTGCATGCGACCTGCACACCCTATCTTTAGCATTGTGTTCGCAGGCCGTACGTAGGTATGCGTTTGTCGGCGCATGCATCCTTTTAAAGGTGTGCCGAGCGCATCAAAATGCAACATGGTACGTTGGGCGCAGATCGGCGCACCATCAAAAGGACGCATGAGCCGGCAAATGCATACCTGCGCACGACCTGCATACGGCCGAGCGGCCGGGAGGAGGCGCTGCCGGGGGCGGAGCTTAGCGGCGGCCGTGCACTGACTGACGCCGGTCGGTCAGACGCTGGTGTGAAATTAGCCTAATGACGGAACACATGGCAAGCATACACCTAAACACGACTGCATTACTGCACGCAGTGTGAACAGAATGCAACACACACAGCTCTGTTAACTTAACAGACAGAAAGAGCTAAGGGTTGAACTCGCTCCATAACTGACCCATGCCAATCACACATGAGGCAGTTAGAGATGTAGAGTCAAAAGAAAATGCTAAGCTGATGCTAGTTAGCTACAGCATGACCCTGTAGAACTCACACTGTGGTTGAACTTTCTCTGTAAGTCAGCTGTGCTAACCGCACACATGACAGGGTACAGATGCTGGAAGGCAAGCAAAATTTCTAACTGGCTCCGGGCTAAGGTGAACCAACACACACACACGTGCAGACTGAGAGAAAGCCAAGCGGTAGTTACACTAGTCCTATACGCTATAAGAAATTAGTGCCTGACCGACACTCTTCATATGTAGCAGACTAGGTACCCAAGCGCTGAGCCAAAGGAACGAAACAGCATAAAAGTATGCTTGCACTGTAACTGGACTGTGCTAACTCCACACATGAACGAAACAGTTGCAAAGGGAAGCGGTAGTTTCTCAATCCTGACCCCACTTAATTAATGCCTAACTGACACCCTACACATGTAGCTGACCAGGAACTCAGACGCTGAGACAAAGGAACGAAACTGCATATGAGTAGTACATGCCTGCCAAAGTGTGCAGTCTTAGCACAGACAGAAATTCACACACATGCAGACAGAAAGGTTGAGTAACCCTCCACACACATGCTCAAAACATTAGTGGTACTAGCACCCCTGCGTGCACCACTGATAGTCTTTTATACACTAGACTTATGTCCAGTCAGACAGGACCTTGCCCGTGGACCAATCCGGAGCTGCTACATCACCAGAGCAGCTGACGTCCGACCTCCAATGAGAAGCCGCCACATCACGGACATGCTCAGTAAGGTGATTACTGGACTTTCAGTCCAGGGCGTGAGGCTGCATCTGTATAACACTGGTTACCATAGACTTGACTGGAGAGCCAGCAGTAATGATAAGCAAGACACTGGGACCAAAGTCCAGACTGAGCAGGACCTGCAGCAGCCGGACCCGAAATGGGGGACTGCAGGGCAAGACACCACTCTAAATCCACCACGCCTGCGGGAGAATCCCGGCGCCTAACACTCATTAACTTAAGATTGCAAACAAAGATTAATCAACAACCACAAGACAGATTTATTCAACCCAATTTAACAAATGTAGCAGCACCAACCTGACAATGCCTGTACTTAGCAAAATCCCGATGACAGTTTCGCTTTAAAGGGAATCTGTCACCTCATTTTGGCTATATCAGATAAAGATATGTCTGAATAGTGCGTCCCATAAGTAACCTATCGGCATCTATCATATATCCTGACACCCCCGTTTTCATGCCCAAATACCTTTGTAAAGTTCGGTTTTCTTATGCTAATCTAGCCAGTCCGGTCCGGAGGGCTGTGTTTTTTGCTTCCTCCCCCCCGCTCCTCGGCTTCTCTTACGTAGGTCCGTCTGTGCATAACACAGATGGAGTAGTGTTCCCGCGATTGCGCGTTTTAAAATCCCCCGCGCCTGCACAGTGTGCTTTGCCCAATAGTGGGCAAAGCATAAAATCATTACAGCGCATGTGCAACTATTTTCGGTCACTTTCCTTGCCCCGGAAATGACTGCTTGCCTTGGACGACTTCCGTTCCGTTCTGTTACTTATGGGACGCACGATTCAGGCATATCTTTATCTGATATAGCCAAAATGGGGAGAGAGATTCCCTTTAACGACCAGAGCTATTATTGGTTTTGCATTTTCAGTTTTTGCTCCTCTTCTTCCAGAGCCATAACTTTTTTATTTTTTGTCAAAATGGCCATTTGAGGGCTTGTTTTTACTTTTGAACAACACCATTAGTTTTACCATGTCATGCACTTGAAAACGGAAAAAAAAATTCCAAGTGCAATGAAATTGCAAAAAAAGTGCAATCCCACAGTTGTTTTGGGTTTTTTTTTTTCACCATGTTCACTTAATGCTAAAACTAACCTGACATTATGATTCTCCAGATCATTACGAGTTCACTGACACCAAATATGTCTAGGTTCTTTTTCATTTAAGTGATGAAAAAACCTCCAAAGTTTGTTAAAAAAAATTAAAATTGTGCCATTTTCCGAAACCGTAGCATCTCCATTTTTTGTGATCTCGGGTTGGGTGAGGACTTATTTTTTGCATGCCAAGCTGATGTTTTTAATGATACCATTTTGGTGCAGATACGATCTTTTGATCCACCGTTATTGCATTTAAATTCAATGTTGTGGCGACCAAAAAAACGTAAGTAATTCTGGCATTTTTAATTTTTTTCTTGTTATGCCGTTTATAGCGATTGGGTTAATTTTTTTTTTATATTGCTAGATCGGGCGATTTCTCAACTCCGTGATACCAAATATGTGTATGTTTGATTTTTTTTATTGTTTTATTTGAATGGGGTGAATGGGGGGGTGATTTGAACTTTTATGTTTTTTTATTTTTTAATATTTTTAAAACTTTTTTTTTAGTTTTGGCATCTTCAATAGTCTCCATGAGAGACTAGAGCTGCATTAACCCGATCGGCTCTGCTACATCACCTGTATGTAGCTGATTTGCTGACTTGCTATGAGCTCAAAACAGCTGATATGTGCCAGTAACGATGTGGGCTCAGCCCCTGAGCCCACATCAAAGGGAAAGAGTTCAAATCAGTGTACATTTACGGCCTATGTCGGAAATGTGTTAACAGTCGCAGCTAGAACTCTAAGGCTGTGTTTCCACTATCAGGAAACACAGCGTATATGACGGAGCGGAAACTCCGCTCCGTCTAAGCCCCGCCCCCTTTCTGACGCGCGTTATTTCCGGAGGTGTTCAGGACACCTCCGGAACACCTCCGGAAATAACGCAGGGCTACATAGCCCTGTGTTAAATTCCGTTGCGGCGACGCACCGTCGCCGCAAGACGCTAGGACATGCTGCGGTCTGAAAAGACGCGCCGCATGTCCGTAAATACAGGTGTTCCGCCTGCGTAATTTTGCGCATAGTGGAGACGGGATTTCTTGAAATCCCCTCCACTATGCTGTAACATCTGGACGCTGCGTGTTTGGCGCTACGCCAGCGCACAGCGCCAAACACGCAGCGTTTCCTGATCGTGGAAACTCACCCTTACTATTGCTGGAGATAAATACTCAGTTATATCATAGAGCCAGTTTCTGCTGCTTGTGGAGCTCTGCAACTCAGCCCCCTTCCCTTCCCAGGATGTGAATACAACTTTCTTTTGAGGTAAGGGGTTAAACTTTATTTCTAATGTTTTGTTGGTAATTTCATGATGTATTTTTAACATTTTTAACCACAAGCATTTTTTAGCAGTTTCTATACTTTTTGTTGTGTTTTTGTTACTAGCAAGTTGTGGGATTTTTTTTAAAGGGAACCTGTCAGCAGGATTGTGCACAGTAACATACAGAAACTGTCCAGTCGGAGCCGTTATTCTGATAAAAATGATACCTTGGTTGATGAAATCCTTCTTGTGGTTGTTTAATCTTTATTTTTAGTTTTGAGTTAATCTTATACTCGGGCTTCTGGGCAGCCTGTGGGGGTCTGCATGTGGTGCTCTGATTTTGGTATTCATAATCAAGACTGCTGACAGGTCACTGATCCCTCAGTGTCCTGCCCCCTAGTTTACATAATGAATATTATATATACATATATAAAAAAAAACTTCTGCAGGCAGGCACGAGCGGTGGCACCTGCGCTGCAGCATGATCACATATACAGTCATGGACAAAAGTTTTGGGAATGACACAAATATTAATTTTTACAAAGTCTACTGCTTCACTTTTTCTAATGGCAATTTGCATATACTCCAGAATGTTATAAAGAGTGATCAGCTTAACAGCAATTACTTGCAAAGCCAATATTTGGCTAGAAAGTTAACTTTATCCCCCAAAACACATTTCAATATCATTGCAGCCCTGCCTTAAAAGGACCAGCTAACCTCTTTTCAGTGATTGCTCCATTAACACAGGTGTGGGTGTTGATGAGGACATGGCTGGAGATCAATCTGTCATGATTAAGTAAGAATGACACCACTGGACACTTTAAAAGGAGGCTGGTGCTTGGCATCATTGTTTCTCTTCTGTTAACCATGGTTATCTCTAAAGAAACACGTGCCGTCATCATTGCAATGCACAAAAATGGCCTAACAGGGAAGAGTATCGCAGCTAGAAAGATTGCACCTCAGTCAACAATCTATCGCATCATCAAGAACTTCAAGGAGAGAGGTTCCATTGTTGCCAAAAAGGCTTCAGGGCGCCCAAGAAAGACCAGCAATCTCCAGGACCATCTCTTAAAAGTGTTTCAGCTGCGGGATCGGGCTACCAGCAGTGCAGAGCTTGCTCAGGAATGGCAGCAGGCAGGTGTGAGTGCATCTGCACACACTGTGAGGCGGAGACTCTTGGAGCAAGGCCTGGTCTCAGGGAGGGCAGCAAAGAAGCCACTTCTCTCCAGAAAAAACATCATGGACAGACTGATATTCTGCAAAAGGTACAGGCAGTGGACTGCTGAGGACTGGGGTAAAGTTATTTTCTCTGATGAATCCCCTTTTCGATTGTTTAGGACATCAGGAAAACGCCTCATTCGGAGAAGACAAGGTGAGTTCTACCACCAGTCTTGTCTCATGCCAACTGTTAAGCATCCTGAAACCATTCATGTGTGGGGTTGCTTCTCAGCCAAGGGAATCGGCTCTCTCACAGTCTTGCCTAAAAACACAGCCATGAATAAAGAATGGTACCAGAATATCCTCCAAGAGCAACTTCTCCCAACCCTCCAAGAGCAGTTTGGCGATCAACAATGCCTTTTCCAGCATGATGGAGCAACTTGCCATAAAGCAAAGGTGATAACTAAATGGCTCAGTGAACAAAACATAGAGATTTTGGGTCCATGGCCTGGAAATTCCCCAGATCTTAATCCCATTGAGAACTTGTGGTCAATCATCAAGAGACGGGTGGACAAACAAAAACCTAAAAATTCTGACAAAATGAAAGCATTGATTGTGCAAGAATGGACTGCTATCAGTCAGGATTTGGTCCAGAAGTTGATTGAGAGCATGCCAGGGAGAATTGCAGAGGTCCTGAAGAAGAAGGGTCAACACTGCAAATATTGACTTGCTGCATTAACTCATTCTAACTGTCATTATAAGCTTTTGTTACTCATATGTTTGCAATTATTATATTTCTGTCTGTGATAAAAACATCTGTCAAACACACATAAAAACCAGAGGGCAGCAGATCATGTGAAAATATAATATTTGTGTCATTCTCAAAACTTTTGGCCATGACTGTATACTGTGAATATAATTAATATGTTTAAGGTTATGCTGATATTACACCGGGGTTTCCATGTAAATCTGTGATATAAATGATTCAGACGGAACCTCAGGCAGAAGATTCCCTATAATGAGGTCACAGTTTTGTGAACTTATGAAAATAAGGACACTGCTAAACATAGGCCTGACAGAGTCTAGACTCTGCTGCCTCATTATAGTGAATGGATCCTTTGGGGGTTTCATCTGAATTACGTCTCTCAGAGATATAGATGGAAACCCCAATGTAAGTGATCAGCGTACAGCGGAGGGTAAATGTGATCCCAAAATTTACATAAAAAGTTCCCAATAAAAGCTTCAACTCAATCCACAAAAGAAAATCAAGTACCCACTCAGGTTTGTCATCTGTTAATGAAAATATAGGGGACTTCCACGTAACTTGTAGTACAAAGACTCTGGAAAAGCAAAATGGCTCCTCATCCACCGAAAGAAATTCAGCAAATTCTGTGTTCCCAAATCAATATGCCCTTTCTTTCTGAGCCCTAGTGCACCCTAACCACATATAAAGTTCACATGTTGGCATTTCTGTAGTGATGAGAGCCATCTAATTAATGGGTGCGTGTCTATAGAAATATTAGCTGGGCACAATGTACTGGTCACTACAATGTACTTGTCATTACAGCGTACACCTCTGGAGTCTAAATCACCACTAAACCTGTAGATAAATTTCTAAAGGGGAATAGTTTCCAAAATGGGGACTCTTGAGGGGGGATTCTGCTAGTCTAGCATTAGGAACTCTCTATGTGGAGTCCTCAAACTATTCTAGAAAAATCTGCACTCCAGGAGTCAAATAGCGCTCCATCCCTCCTGAGTCTCGCCATGTGGCTAAGCAGTACTGTACAGCCACATATGGGGTATTGCCACGTTCAGTAGAATTTGTGGGACAAATTATGGTACCATTTTTACCCACTTCTTTTGTGATAATTTAAAATTTGGTGCTAAAACTAAATTAATTTTTTGATTAAATTTTACTTATATTTTCTTTACTGCACAATGATATAAAATTCTGTGGTACACCTGTGGTGTCAATATTATCCCTGCACCCTATATTAATTCGTTGAGAGGTGTAGTTTGTACAATGGGGTCATTTATGGGGCGTTCTGCTGCGCTGGTGCCTCAGGGGCTCTCTCAGTTGGTCATAGCATCCGCAAACCATAACAGTAAAATCTGTGCAATAATATACTTCTTTCCTTCTGAGCTTTGCACTGTGCCTGAAATCTATTTCTCAATTACATGTAGGGCATTGCCGCATTCATGAAAAAATGGACCTCAGTTTGTTGTAAAAATTTCTCCTATTAGCCTTAGAAAAATTAAAAACTTAGAGTTAAAACATTTCAGTGGTAAAAATGTAATTTATTCTTTCTTCACTGCTCAATGATGTAAAATGTTGTGAGGCACATGTGGTGTCAATATGATAACTGCACCCCTAGATGAATTAATTGAGAAGTGTAATTTGTAAAATGGGGTCTCCTATGGGGGGGTTCTGCTGTTTTGGCAACTCAGGGTCTCTGCCACTTTGACATGATGGCTCCTCCAAACCATTCCAGCAAAATATGAACTCCAATATGGTGCTTCTTCCCTTCTGAGCTTTGCACTGTGCTTCAAAACTAGTTTTTACCCACATATGGGGTATCAGTTTACTCAAGAAAAATTGCACAATGACTTGTAAGGTGCAATTTCTTCTGTTACTTTTATGAAAATACAAAATTTGGGGGCTGAAAATCATTTTTGTGGGGAAAATGTGATTTTTTTTATTTTCAAGGCTCAGCGTTACAAACTTCTGTGACGCACCTGTGGTTCAAAGTGCTTGCCACACATCTAAGTACATTCCTTGGATGGTCTAGTGTCCAAAATGAGGTCAATTGTCGGGGGTTTCCACTGTTTAAGCACATCAGTGACTCTCCAAATGGGACATGGCATCAGCTAATGATTCCAGCAAATTTTGCATTTAAAAAGTCAAATGACGTTCCTTCTATTCCAAGCCTGCCATGACCCAAACAGTAGTTTTTTTCCATCATATGGAGTATTGGCGTACTCGGGAGGAAACATCTAGATAAGTTTCTTAAGGTTTTTTTTTTCCAAAATGGTGTCACGTGTGGGGTATTTTTACTGTTTAGGCACATCAATGGCTTTCCAAACACGACACAGTGTCTGCTAATTATGACAGCAAATTTTGCATTCAAAAAGTCAAATGGCGCTCCTTCCCTTTTGAGCTCCGTCTTGTGCACAAATAGTTGTTTTCCCCACATATGGAGTATCGGCATGCTGAGGAGAAATTGAACAACAAATTTTGTAGTCTTCTTTTTCCTGTTACCCTTGCAAAAATAAAAAATTGGGTCTAAAGGAAAATTTTTGTGGAAAAAGTTAAATTTTTTTTTAACATTCCAAAAATTCCTGTTAAGCACCTGAAGGGTTAATAACTTCTTGAAACTGGTTTTGAGCACCTTGAGGGGTCCAGTTTTTAGAATGTTATACAGACCCCTCAAAGTCACATCAAATGTAATTAAGTTCCTAAAAAATGGTTTTGTA